>QLPL01000020.1:541262-870783 GCA_003314315.1 Annulohypoxylon stygium
CCCCCCCTAGTCAATCTCGGCGCAAAGAGTTGAATCATACCTCCCCGCAAGTGCGGGCTATAATGGTCCCTGGACTACCCGCATCTGACCACCATGTTAACTGCTCGGAGAGCGGGTGGTGCGACGATCACGGGGGAGAGGCTCAAGTGTTCCCGAAGAAGCTCTAGAGCCCAGCAGCTAGAGGATGTTTTGCTAGCAGCGAGAGGTCAACCGGGTATTCCATGTTGTCTGCGAGACTTGTGCTCGCCTGAAGGCTTTTCACGGGTCATTACGGCTGTCCATTGGGCGTCGCCCCGTCGTGCGAACATGGCCTGCGATGCACAACCCCCGAGCAGCTAAGTGGCTGTGAGGCTTGAGTTTCCTTCTTGTACGGCCCGATAAAAGGCTAGACTACGGTCCGGCTGGTTCTTGAGTGCGGTTGTACGGTTCGTTAGGATGGCCTCGTTGTAGGTTCCACCCCCCCTGTTAGGTATTCTTCTGCGGAGTTCGCTCCAAAGGCGTTGCCTCTCATGGGCCGCTGGGGATTACCGAGACATATACCATGTGGGTTGAGCCCCCCTCCAGGGCGAGGAGCTTTAGGGTCTGTAGTTTGGATTCTCCAGTCGCGGGGCAAAGATTGGCCCGGGTTAAGGTCGTGGGACCCCACCTGGGTGACTCGAAATTTTAGAGTTGAGATCCTTAGCCGCGTCGTGGGGCTATCGGGGGGCTTTGTTGGTCCCACAATTTTGGAATTCATCGTGGAACTTGATAGCGTTAATCTGCACTTAGGTCTATTCTCAGAAGGCATCGTACGAGCCTTGGATCAGCTACGGGCAACCGGCTTTCCACCTTTTTTCATTATAATCGTTGCCTTGAGCATCGTCATGAAGAAGAGAAGCACGCTACCCAGGCGAGTCTTTTGATAGCTCGCCTATGTCATAGATATATAAGTTAATACATGTTGTCATATTTTATGTTATGAACAGTGTTAAGCTTCCCTGATACAAGATCCCTCTAAACATCAGTAGCCACACTCACGAGAGACGGCTCACGGAGTTCTCTCTTGGCCTGATTATGATTGATATTCCCCTATCTACACGTAGGAATACAATACTAGATCAACAGAGGCTAGATTGGCATGCCGAAGTAGCTAGCGGTAGGAAACACATACTAATCATTAGCAAGTGCTGGTAGGTATCACCAAGTGTTATGGTCAGTGTATAAGGGAATATTGAAGTTATGATATCTTGTACAATATCCTGGTTTACACTAAGATATATAGCATTAACTTGTGACGCCTCTAGTCATGGTAGTCAAGTAGTACGTATACATGTGATTCGTAAAGCATCTTCAAGAGGTATTAAATATTAGGCTTCACGTTCACAACATAAACACGTGATCACGGACAAAGACCATGAGAAATTCTTTTTTTTTTGGTAATGTCAATTTTGGGGGTAAGCTAAAAGCTAAACGCAATCGTTGCCGTCTTGCTAAGCCTACCGAGAAACTGATTAATGACTACGTTGATCGAAGGTTGATTTACCACTTGGTAAGACCGACGCAACGAGTCCTCTAGCTTCTCGGATGTTGGAAGATCAGTGTCCTACCACTTGGGAGCGACAACATGAGCAATTTCTCTGGGGACAAACTGTATTGTTGGTAAGGTATCAGTTCGTTGCACAATGCTCTTTCAGTGATCTTCCACATACTAGGATTCCGTTCAGAATCCCCGACATAGAGGGTAGGAGCTTTCAAGCTACCATTGACGACCCTCGTGCAAAATGTATCGCCATCTCCTCCTCAACCACTTCATTTCTCCTTTTCAGACTGGAGCTTTAAAGCTACCATGTTGCCTGCGTAGAAATTCTCATCTCATGTGGTCGACCAAGGTTCCTCATAACTCGATTAACGCCGTTCTCATTGGGACTTGTGCAGGGGTGTGGGCTACATGCAGGGCAAAGCGGGGGAATTTTGGGGGTATGATGTCTGTGCTGTGACTATGTGCTGGGTTGCCCAATGAGTTCGTAATATCGGGTTCGCGAAAATGTGCAAGGACGTCGCCTTACATATCCATCGAGTCGCCACCGTTCGCAAAGTTGAAGCCACCGCCTTGCGCACCGTTGGTTCCAAAGCCGAATGTGCCGTTAGCCTGGGTCTGGGCAGCCATACCGTCCTCGGCGTTCTCTTCCTCGTCGGAGAAGTACTTCTCGATGATGTTGTACGACTTCATGTAAATCTCCTCGTTCGCGTTCGTCTGGCAGTCGTGGATCTTTTCCATACCTCCGCATTCTTCAATGTACAAGGCATATTTGTTGATCGACTCGGGGCCCTCGCCAGCTGCTTGCTTGTCAAGATCGCCCACCTTCAGAATATTCTCTAACCCGTCAAGAGCAACTTGGATGATCTTATTGTCGGGGCATCCGAGGAGATCGCAGAGGGGCTTGATGCAACCCTGTTGGACTAGGTATCTAATCTGCTCGGGTTTTTGGAGACCACCGCTAGTCGCATTGCTAATGGCCCAGCATGCCTCCTTACGGGTCTTCAGATCGCCATTCGAGAGAAGATGAATTAGAGGCGGGATGAGGTTGTGGTCAATCACGGACTGAATCTGCTGAGAGTTACCAGCAGTGATGTTCGAAATGGTCCAACATGCCTCTTTGCGGATGCCATCCTTGTTGGAGCTCAGAAGAGACAGCAGGGAGGTCAGTGCACCGCAGTTAATGATTACTTGGGTCTGTACGTCATCTCCGGTTACGATGTTGCCAACAGATCTGAGTGCTGGGGTCTGGACGGATGTGGATGCATGCATGAGCAATTCCACTAGGCGGCGGGGAATTCCGGCTTCGATGACAGCCTGGATCTTGTCATTGGAGCCGTCTGAGAGATACGAAATTGCCCAACAAGCATCGATAAGGACTTCGTCGTCAAGGGAGTAAACTAGCTTGGCGAGAACAGGGAGTGCAGGTTGAATCTACAAAGGTCAGTTATATGATCATGTGGGGTATAGGTATGCTTTTAACTCACGGTAACCCAGTCTGGCTGGGGGGTCTTGCCTCGGCAGAAGTTACTCAAAGTCCACGTAGCATTTCGGAGCATGCTGAGCTTCCGGCTGTCACCAAGTAGAGCGAGTAAAGGCTTTAAGGCGCCGCAGCTCAAGACGTAATCTCGGCATGATGGGCTATCACCAGCGATGTTACCCAAAGCCCAGACGGCTTGCTCACGAACGTCAGGCTCAGGGCTTGACAAGAGCTCGACAAAGATAGGAACAGCGCCGGCTTCGATGACTACTTGGGTTTGAGTCGCGCTTCCCGACGCAATGTTGGTCAATGCCCAGGCAGCTTCAAACTGGACTAGAGTGTGAGGCGAACGAAGGAACTCTACAAATCGGGTTACGACGCCGGTCTTAATAACCTCCTCAATAGGGGGGTTTCGCTCTTTGGACAGGAGCTTTCTGAACTTGGTAGTGGCTTGGATCTGAAGATCGATCTGCTCGGAGAAGACACCTTGGACCATCTGAGGGAGGTCCTCGTTTAGCTATTCGATTGAAATGTTAGTTTCATTATCAAGTAGAACGATAGGTAAGCGTCGTAGATGACGATGGCGACGAGTGACGCTATATTTCCAATAGTATGGATATGGTTAATTACGGTGGAGCCGCTCGTCGCCGTAGCAAAGTGGACCGGTAAGAAAATAAAAGATGAAAATAAAAACAAAGCATGAAGGCTATTGTGATAGAGAGGGGAATTAAAAAAAAACTTACCTGACTCTCGGTAGGAGCAGATTCATCGTCGCTGTCGGGCGCAGCGCCCAACGAAGCACCAGGTCGCGAATCGCCAGTGCCAATACCTCGTCGCTTGGCCAAGTTCTCCTCTCGCTTAGCCTTACGGATCTCAACAGCTTGTTCCTCACGTCGTCGGCGAAGTTCATCGGGCTTAAAGGTGCCCTTCGCCTTATAGTTGGTACGACGATGCTCGGGAATGAACCTGTCGGCCATGGTTGCTGATGATGATTTATTCGGTTGAGCGTTTCAAGTGTTTCGGTTTCAAGTGGCGGAATAGACCAAATAGGCGTATTATCTGGGATAAGGCGGGGTGAATTTGTTTTGCTTGCCCCCGTTAAAAGTTTTAAAAGGTTGACGAATTACGGAATGAGATTGACGTGGAGACGAACAGATAGTGGTATCGCGTTGTGATAGAGCAGAAGCACCTCTCTAATCATCCACGCGAAAGTTGTTGGAAGAGAAAAGAGGGTGGAAATAGTGGAAGTGGAAGGAAAAGAGTTGGTTGTTTCCTAGTGGGGGGAAATTATTCTGAAGCTGGAAACAGCAGAAGAATTTGGTTTAAGATGGATTTGGTCGCTCTTTCAACCGCTAGCGGGGATCTTTTAGGTTCGACACTGTGAAGGCAGCCTATCCTGAACCAATCAGAATATCTTCAATCAACCCCACCTCGCAAGCACAGACCACAGTGAGGAGCATATGAAAGGCACCTGACTATCATGTGACACCGCACCGTGCATCACAAAGGGTCTTGTTTGACAGTGCTAATTATGTGGCATTTATGTATTTTATGCATAACACAGTCCATTTTGACGCATTTAATGTACTATTAATGCACAATTAATGTACAATTATACTACCTTGACGCGCCTCGACGCGACTTGCTTCTAATTCTAAACCTTGACCTGACTTCATTCATACTTCATTTGTGCCTCACACCTTACATTCACAGTTTCTAGATGCATCGACGAGGTCATTGTGAGACAAAGGCTACTTGCCAACGTTCTCCATACAATGTAGACATGCCACATCCCAATCCTTTCTTTTCAATATGAAGCGATATCAAAATCCTAAGCGGCAAAAAGAAGTCCAGCTTCCTCCGGGATATGTGACTATCCAGGACATTCTCGACGGATCCATCTCGGCGGGTAAATTCGTTAGTGTCATTGGGCTGGTGAAAGACCGCAGATCTCCAAGAGAGACAAATGGTGCTGGTAAGTTCTGAGTATATCCGCCTCCCATCGGATTTAGCTGATGAGGGAAGACTGGAAATCCGCCATAACCATTTATGATAAATCAACTCAAGATGAACCTGAGAAAGGATTGTCTATCAACATATTCAGGCCTCGAAATGAAATGCCTGAACCAGATGCTACTGACGTCTTGGTGATAATTTCTGCAAAGGTCCAGTCCTACCGCGGTGAGATGTCCTTGATATCACATCACTCGACCGCAATCCATGTGTATTCAGCAAATCAAATCCCAAAGCCCCCCAAATCAGCGAAGCAAGCTTTAGAAGCTCCTCTGAGGCCAAAGGACCGACCTCCTAAGGATTCTGAGCATGAGTATGTCTCGTGGTTATATCACTCCATCGCTAAAGATGCTATACCCGACACCGAGGTGTTCAACTCCCAGGTCATTCAATCTGGACACTATAAGGATAAATTCCAAACTTTGAGTGATGTTAGTGACAGCCAATTCTGCGACACCATCGTCAATGTTGTCAGGGATCCCTTTGACCAGATGGGTGTGACTACTCTCTGGGTCTCAGATTATACTGAGAATGAAGCTTTCTTCAAGTTCACTTGGGATGGCGAAGGCATGTCAGAGGGCCGAGATGGAGACCCATATGGATATACTATGAAGAACCCAACCCCTAGTAAGTGGGCCGGTCCTTACGGGAAGCGTTCGATGCAAGTGACGTGCTTTGGAATCGACGCAGAGTTCGCCAACAAAGAAGTCAAGGCCGGAGACTGGGTTTTCCTACGAAATTTGCACATCAAGTACGGACACAATAACATGAATCTGGAAGGGTTCATGCGGGAAGACCGAACTGCCTTCTACTCGGGTCTCAAAATTGACATCCTCCAAGCCGATGACCCAGATACTATCGATGGGCGTCTCAAAGAAGCTATCAAGAGAAAAAGGGATTATGAGAAATTGAAGAAACAGCAGCTGAAGAGTTACGCTGCGAAAGATGCCAACACTAAGAGGAAAACAGGAGATCAGGCAGAAGGGCACATACCAGCAAAAAAAAGACGTGCTCTAGAACGAGCTCAGAAGGATAAGGAGATTGACGACAAAGAGCGAGAAAAGGAAGCGAGGCTTGGCCTCAACGAATTGAGTAAGTCCCCAAGGTTTATCTACGCTCGTTGCTCTCGCTCACAAATAATCTAGTCAAATGCGAAAATACCGACCAGCCTATTTCCGCCGTCTCATCCATAGTTGAGCCTATCCCATATAAAACAACGGTAGAAGGTCAAGAAGTAGCATTGACCCTTCCTTTTACTTGTGCAAAGTATCGAGCCAACGTTCGAGCTGTAGACTACCGGCCTTCTATCTTAGCAGATTTTTCAACATGGCGCAAAAGCCTCGAGTATGACGTGCTCTCAGATCATAGCGGCGACTCCGACTCTGAATCAGATGAGGACGGTACCTTAAACCGCTACACTGGGAGGAAAATATGGGAATGGAGATTTTCTCTGTTGCTAGAAGATGCTGATCCGAAGCGCAAAGGGGAGAATGACAGATTCTGGGTCGTAGTCGACAATACCGAGGCACAACTTTTACTCGGCCTTGACGCTTCAGAGTAAGATATTCTCTTTATCTTTCATAGTCTACCTAGCACCTGGTTAACCCTAGACTAGTCTCAGAGCAAATCCCTTCGAGTTAGATAAAGTGCGAGAAAAGCTCTTCCAGCTTTGGGGTAACCTGCAAGAACGCAAGGAAGACGAGATGGAACGCCAAGCCATGAATAAGAAGCGAGTAGCAACTCATCAACCACCCCCTTCTTCCCCTCCTCGACCACCAAGTAGTCGTCATGTGGAGACGACCAACAACTTCGAGGCTACTATATCAAACAAGCCATTCTCATGTTGTATCCGCCAATATGGCATCACATTTCGCGAGAAGGACTCCAAAAAGGCAGATGCTGGCGATGGAAAGCGCTGGCAGAGGATGTTTGCCCTATTCGGCACAAAGATCAATTCCTAAGTTGAGAACGTGCACGGTTTGACAACATTGCCGCATCGTGGTAAGGGACTATCCGACAGATCACAGGATTGCTTACGAGGGAGTAGAATAATGTTCATGAGAAATGATACCAAAACCTGTTAGCTTACCTATAATACGTATATACCAAGTGATAAGGATGATATATCCAATCTTGAAGGCTAAGATCTTAAATATGAGAAATAACACATGATATTCACACTTAATAAGAACTACTGTAACGTACTGCGATTTATTTATCCCCTTGCTACTTGATCCGTGTCTCCTACTCGCTAAAGGCGTGTAAGCTACCTATATGGGTAGCCCAAGGGATAATTCGGACTACAGTAGTATCGATAACACTTCGCATAACCCATCGAATCCGACGCCGTTCTAGGAGATTCGTACAATTTATCAATGATACTATTACTTCGCTCAGAGGTTTTCTGAAAATGGAATAGGATTCGTATGAGTCCATCTCAGTCCTGAATGCCATGTTGTGCTGTATACCATAGTTCTGATCACGTAGCACACGCACAATAACTCGGACGCATTCTCATCTTCACCAACCATTAATTTCACAAAGTCAACGCACATCAAATTCTTCAAAGGGGAATCAGCAGTCCATTTACTCCTACAATTACTACCCATCATAACTACAAGCCCCTCCGTACCCATCCTCTCCCCTCAAGCGCACGGGGGGGGGACGAAACAGATAAAAAAAAGCAGTCGATCAACAGAGAGTTATAAATAAAAGGTCATTCGCAGCGACTCCGTCCGCTCCACGATAGTACGTCACGGTGAATCGTATCAATCAACTCTACTAAGGGTTCCGTTCCTCCCTTTGCGCGCGCACGTCCGTAAAGTTCATCCCATGGTCCCGTCCAAGCCGTAAAGTAGGTACACGAATAAGTAGTAGTAGTAGTAAAGTAGTAGAGGGTCGTTTCATTACAGCCATCCAGTTTGGAATAGCTCAACTCATTACCAGAGATAGACAGGTATTTAATCTCCGATCACGTCGTCGTCGTCCTCCATCGGCTCTCCTACGGGCCTCTCCTCTTCCTCGTCGTCTTCGATGGGGTCGTCGAGAAGTTCCCTTTGCCTTAGATCCTCGACGGTGCCCTCCTCCGGTTCGGGTTCGTCGAATGGATCGTCGACTCGGGGGTTCTCCTCGTCATCGTCGTCCTCGATTACCAGCTCCGCACTAAGGGCTAGTTTCTTGGCCGCTTCCTTCCCTTTGGCTTTAGCTGCGGGCTTCTTCTTCCCGCTTCTCATTTCGCGAAGGTGGTCTTCGTCTAAATATGCCACTATCTCCTTGTAGTTGTTTCCGAGCTTCGTCTTGTTGCGGTTGAGACGTTTTCGTAGCTTTCCCGCATCCGGTCCGCTGTGGTCGATTGTCTTGGCTAGGATGGCAAGGACGAGCTTACTTGTGAGCTCGCAAAGGATCTTCTCAGACTTCAGTTCAGCTGCATGGCGCTCCTGAGCCGTGAGCTCCTCGTCCTCGTCGTCCTCCGGAGGTAATTCATCATCTAAAGGATCTTCATCCTCGACAGGTTCGTTCAATTGCTTGTTGGCTCGCTTTGCGTAGGCGCGTTCCGCCGCATCGAATATAGGAATTATCTCCTGGGTAATTAGGGCTTGGGGCATTTCCTCGAGAAGAGGAAGAAGCTTCCTATACTTAGAAAGTTTTGGATCCTGCGTCGCTTGTCGGAGGAAGACGAACAACCCGCAGAGGTCACAAGCCATACCTGCGGCAAACAAGCGCAGGTCATCGTTGAATCCTCGAGAAGAAAATGTCTGTATCAGGTTTGTGACGAATTCTCTGCGTAAGAGGACCAATTGATCGACTTCGCCATCGGATATGTCCTCCTCGTTTTCGATCATGCTTCGTAATCTTCTAACTTTCCACATAAAATAGAATTGGCTTGCTTTTATAGCAAAGGCAACAATTTCATCCTCAGGATCATCAAGGTCTTCATTTGGCTCTGTCAATAAACCACGATGTACAATACCAGTCAGGATCTTGATGGCCGGCCGATCGGAGTCTTGAGATGTTCCCGGTGTTTCAAGGACGTCCACGCAATCGGATATAGTGACCAATTTGCTTATCTTCATGAGAATCTGCGAAAGCTCACCCAGTGTTACCCGATCAAGGTTTAATCGAGCTGACAATTCACAAATCTTGTCTATGCCACGCAAAGAGTTGAGTGAATTGTCCCAGAGTGCCGCTAGTTTGTTATCTGTCAATTCTTCGAGCTCCTCGTATTGCCGAGCGTGTATAAACGCAGCAGCTACCTCATTTAGCAGTCTTTGGTCAACATGACGGTTGAATTGTGTTGTAATATCGTCAAGGAGCTTGTCATATGTCGCCGAGTTCTGTCGTAATTGTTGAAACACTTCTAAATCGAGAAAATGTTCTAACCTTAGTACAATGGCGGCCGTCACAGGATCCGATCCGAACTTGCTCAGAAGACGAGGGATAATAGAGGCCAGACTGATGCCGGCATCGTCTTGCGCATCCATGTCGGGTCTGCTAGTCTTCTTTTTATGTCTGTCGTGTTCCGTTGATGGCATCAGACTTTCCTTTACTGCAGCTGCAAGAACTTCGAGCAGGATGACTTCCTCTCGAGAGTCGGGAGCAACGGCCTTCTTTGTAGCGGCCTCAATCGAGTTCGTTTTCGAACTTTGCCGGGATTTTGCACTAGTCGAATGATCAAATAATAGGTACCCAGCAAGGATCTGCCAGTTACTAATTTCGGGAATTTTTTCGTAGAGTACTTGAGTTGCCAGCGCAATTCTCGAGTCTGGCATATTGGCGTTGACCACATCCGCAGCCACATCCAATCCATGCCGGATTTCGTCTTGCTCTTCATCCAGTTGCGTATCATAAACGGCAAGGTTCTCGGCAAGCGATTTGATATTGATCCAGTCCATCCGCAGAGAATCGTAATCATTCTTCTCGACATCTCCAAACACTTCCTCCAGAGCATCACTGCCACCGATATCATCCACCTTACCGTCGACCAACTCTGTGACCAACGCCGTAAAGAAACCGACGACTGCTTTACGGATCCTCAGCTCGGAATCGAACAGCAGTTTACTGATAGAGTCTACCTCTACAGGCTCGAGCATGCCCGACGCGCGTAGGATATCGACAACCCCGATCGCAGCAACACGTACTGAGATCTCAGAATCTTGAGTTGCCATTTCGACCAGACGGGGTCTAAATCTGTCTATAAAATGAGCCAACTTTTCTGCATCCTTGCTTAAGATTCTTGCCAATTGTTTCAGAACTTCTAACCGAGTAGAGATAGAAACGTCAGACAGCAACCAGCCTAGGTATCGCAAGTATTCGGGGGCCATATACACAGTTGGAAGGGTTAAAATCCATGTACCAAGTGCTTCGACACACTCGGAGCGAATTTTCGGATCAATATCACGGTATCGATGAATGAAAATAACGTCGAAAAGCTCCTTCACTTTCTCATCGACGAACTCGCGGTTGCGGTTTGCGGCATCGAGAGCCTTTTTCGTATTTTCTACGAGATGCCTATTTTTCTTGTCTCGGCGGTTGTTCTCGGATTGTAGGCTTTGGTTGGCCTTGGTGACTCGCTCATCCAGTAGCTGCGCCACCTGGATGAGTGAGGTGAGTATCGCTAGCCCTACAGTCGTTGCCGTATGTCTGAAGGGACGTAGCGAAGAAGATGACATGGTACCGACCCATCGCTGGATATTGTCCAATAATTCTTCATCATTGTAGAGGACATCGGTCTCTTGGAGAACCTCGACTAAAGCTTCGAAGAACCCAATAAGCAATTCACGGAAGTTTTTACTACTCTTGGCTCTTGAAATAAGAGGATAATCAGAAATACTAGTCTACTCGTCAAATTGTCAGCATGGGTACGATGGAGGGGCACAAAATTCACAAGGGATAATCGCGCACCTGTTGATACGCCTCCTCGAGCTCCGACAATCTGTTTGTGGAGTTATCGGGGTCGCGAATATCGTCCTCTGTTAACTGTTGGTCGCAACCGGCTGCGAGTAGAACACAGTTAATAACATCGGTCAATGCTTTGGCATCGTCTTGTCGGTAGCGTTGGAACCACTGGTGGGCGACGTCTTCAGAAGAATCGCCCGAACCGAATATGTCAACTAGTAGAACATTAGCATACCAGCAAGCAAAAGCGCTGTCATAAGATTGAAGTTTCTCACCATAAAGGCCCTCTCCATCTGGGTGAGCAATGGTGACTCTGACAGTCTTCTTCGGTCTGTTTGGAAGCCTAACAGCAGGCGCATTTGATGCAGACACAATATCTGCTGGGGCGCTACCGTTTACTTTTGTGCGCTTGGCTGCCGGCTTCTTAGATCGAGACTTTTGCTTTGATTTAGAACTCTTGGGTCTAGAGGTTTGCTCCTCTTCAGCTTCGTCTTCTTCTTCGGGGTCGCTTAATTCTTCCTCTTCCTCCTCAACAGGCGACTCGTTCTCGGCATCTTCCTCGTCGCGATCAAGTCCTCTCTTCCTCTTACTAGAAGAGGAATGGTCGTTCTGAGGCTCAGGCGAGAATTTCTGAGGGGCTCTAACAACGCGTCCGGATCTTCGTCGCGAAAGGTCGGGAGCGGACGCGGGAGCGGAAGCGGGCGAAGAGGTCGCGTTATTATCTGAAGTTTCCATTAGGGGCAATCTGGATGGTGACATGTGGACATCTGGATATTCAGGATTGAAGTATCAATGCGACGCGAGGTTTACCGCCATAAAAGAAAAATTGCGATTGACTATGGAATGGTGGAATGGTGGAATGTTGACTAGAGAGGAAGATTCGTTGGCAATTCAGGCGCGTCAGGGTTGGTGTCTTTAGTCTTAGTGGTCTCGGTGGTGGGGAGCGTGTTTGGATCCGGCTTGGATTCGTCAAAAATTCACACCAAGAAACTTTCCAGGGATCTGGGGTCCGTCTCCTACCCCTTCTAATCGAATTACTAGGGTATACTAGAGTATACCAGGGGTAGACATGGTTGGACACGGTTACATCAGCTTCCTTCTTTTGGTTTAGCGTAGACGCACTTATGCATATCTATATTCATCTAGCCATGGTAAGATACGTACCCGTTCCCCACTATCACCGCTCCTCTTTACACATAGAAATCCAGAATTACCAGAAATACCAGAATTACACGACCGCACTTACATATACATATGTAGCCAAGAGCTCGAAACGTTTGAAAATGAAGTCAAATGATCTCTAATTGTCTTTCTCTTAGCTAATAACCAGATGATCTTATTCTTTACATCATTTTTAGTTGGTTTACGATTATGAGCCGATCCTATCCTTTCCAACATAATTCACATAATTACCTCCATCCAGCACGCTCCTTTCTCCTTTTCAGCAGCATTTCCTCTAGGACTTTAAGACCTTGAGATAAGCATCAATGCCTAGAAATTCTCGGTGGAAATTCCCAATCTTCTCCTTTCTCCCAATATGAATTAAGTCTAATAAGCCAGTCAATCTCTATCTCATTCTTGTATTACCTGCAAAATGGAATCGCCATTCCCAAAGTCAACCTCTATCCCTGGAGAGGGTCGAATAGTTGCTAAGCTTACGCCCAATAATGTCTCAGCGCTTGAGAGTATGACATATCAATACCCATTGAAGCTTATATCTCCTGCTTCTGCCGCTGAACAGGGAAGCGTGTTGGTATTCCTTCTATCATATGGTGGTGGCATTGTTGGCGGCGACCAGATAAACCTTTCTATCGACGTCCAGCCAAATGCAAGGCTCAGCATCGTTACGCAAGGGCATACTAAAATATTTCGGCCTACGCAACCAAACGCCGTTTCAAGGCAGAACCTAAAAGTTGAGATCAAAGACGGCGCCGCCCTCTGTCTCGTTCCGGACCCTATTCAACCATTCGAGGGTAGCGTTTATGAGCAGATTCAGACTTTCAAATTAACCGACGATGCATCTCTATGCTTATTAGATTGGGTTACTCAGGGTCGTGTTGCTCTGGGCGAAAACTGGAGTCTCAATCGATGGGTAGGTCGCAATGAAGTCTGGTCTACTTCTGATGCCGAAACGTCCAAGGATCGGCTCTTGGTCCGCGACAGCATCATTCTTGATAGTAAGAATAGACCTCCCGGGTCGCCCTCACTTCGAGAGTCTATGTACGGCCAAGCTATCATGGGAACTTTAATTCTCCGAGGCCCCATGACCGAATCCATGGGCGAGTTCTTCCTATCCGAGTTCGCCGCGCTACCGCGGTTAGGCGCTCGGGATTTTCGCAGCGCCGAGGCACGTGAGAAAGATAAAGCGATACCTCAATCCCCTCTCGAAAGTTGGAGAGCTAGGAGGTTAGGCGAAGAAAGGGATAATCAGGTACTCTGGTCCGCCGCCAACGTACGTGGTTGCATCGTGGTCAAATTCGGCTCTGCGACTGTTGAATCTGCTCGAATCTGGATAGGGTCGATGCTTCATCAGGAAGGCAGCATTGAGCGACACTTTGGCGAACAAGCACTAATGTGCATTCGGTGATGATCCCTTGCATGTCGATGTGGTTGTTGAGGTCATAAAACCAACTATAGGTTGGAGTAAAGGGCATATATCAAAGTAGTTTGAAAGGAGTGCTATTCCACACTGGAGGGTTGGTAGAAAGTCTAGAGGCTCTCTGCTTTTACCTAGCTATATTGCGATGACAGAATTGCTATGCGACAGGAGTAAAGGAAGTAAAATTTAATCTAGGAAGTCTATTTTGGTAGCCGATAACATATAACCACTAAACAAAATGATTCAGGTCATTTTATGCTCTTTTTCCTCTTTTTAGCTCTGGGTAAGTTCAGCAACCTCCATGAATTGTAAATCACATTCTCTCCCCCTTCACCACCGCCCCCCTAATCATTACCTATTAGGCAATCTGCTGCAATTTGATTGGACGATCCACCAGTTGCCCTACAAATAGATACCTACCCACTACGTGATCAGGGAGGAACTGTCGGTGCACATGTTTTACAAATATTCAAGCGCCTTTTCACCTTATGAAATCTCGTTTTATTCACTTGTGTAATTGTTAATCAATTGATATAATCTTGCGCCGTCCTTACCTGAGGAATATCAAATAGTGGAGCCAGTTGGTATTAGGTAAGCAATTTGCCCCACCACTAATACCACTGCCTGCAGCGCATCCTACCTAAAGTTACAAGGGTGCCCCACCATAAACTTTTCCAATCACTCATCTTCGACTCACTTTCAACTGATGAAAATATCAACGACTCAGCTCAAAGATTATTACACTCATCCATTCATCTATATATTGGTATTTAAATTAAACAGCTCATAATTGAAGACACTTATACTAACTATATTCTCAGAATCAACCCGATCGATATTGATAATATCACAAGATGCCTCCCCGCGGCTCACGAGCCGGTACCAGAGGACGGGGACGTGGCCGTGGCCGTGGTCGCGGGTCGGGTAGAGCTGGTCATTCAGGCGCCACAGAGAGAGCTGATGATTCAGCAACAGCCCCCGACGCTTCGTCGCAGACTCAAGCGCAAGACTCAGATGGAAGTGATTCAGTGATGCAGGGTGCAGCTGTGCGACCAATCGAGATCTCGGCAACACCCGAGGTTCAACCTGAGCCTGAACAATCATCCGCTCCTAGTGCAACACAATCACGAACGTCTAGCGTTGCGCTATCGCGCGTCGGTGGTCGATTCAGACCTAAAAATGTCCGGAGAGATGCGGCGGAACGGGCAAGGCTAGAGGAAGAGAGAAATCGTGATCTAAATATGAAGATCAAGGAGGAAGAGAGAGAGCAACGAGCTGAAGACCGACGAGCTCGGCGAGGTCGTGGAAGGGGAGGCTTCAACCAGCGTGGACTTTCTCGGAGAACAATCACCGCTTCCGGTCCATTCTCTGGAGTACCTCAAGGTAAAACTCCCTTAATATTACTCAAAAATATCCCATAAGACAAATGACTAACCAACGTTTAGAAAATGTCGGCTGGGGACCAAAGAATGACCATAATGGTTTCTCCTCTGAGTATGCATCCACGCGATACAAGCCCAGACGAGAGAACGAAACCAGAATCAATGTGGATTCTCTCAGCGGGTATACCGACTATGAAGGAAAGTCACGTGGAATCATGCCAGTCGGTCTCCTTCGTATCGAACACGAAGAGGAAGAAGTCAAGGTCAAGACTACAGCAGAGCTCGAGGCTGAGGAACGCCAATCGTCTGATGACGAAGATCTCTTTCTTCCTGAATCCGCTGATGATCTGCGAAATGCCGGTGCGCCAGAAGACAGTGAGGTCTGGCATGCCGCCCCTAAGAGCCAGGTTAAAGTCAAGACAGAACCCGGCACAGGTCCTGACGCAATGGACATCGACATGTCAAATATCCCAGAGGTATCACAAGCCAAGGCACCTCCTCCGCCGGAAGCTAGGAGACTTGTCAATGAAGTTGGCGCTGAGGCTATCAAGCGAAAGCGCAAGTCAAAGGCTGCGAAGGACCCCGAAATCGCGCAGACGATATACGATCTACAATCCCAACTCAACGCCCTCAGATTTCATTCTGAACCCAGAGAAGAAAAGGAGGGCGAAGACCAACAGCCACGACGTCAAACCAAGGACGACCAGGTTATGCTTTTCCAGCTACCACCTATTCTCCCGCCATTAGCCCGACCTGCAAGCCCTTCAGACAGCGATATGAATGGGAACGGTCCCATAAACGCCACTCCCCAGAACCAAACTAGAATAAAGACCGAAGACGGTGTCAAGAAGGAAGAAAGCAGTTGGAACCCCTTTGGAACCCTTCCGCCGGAGGGAGGTCACATCGGCAGGCTCCTCGTGCGGAAGTCGGGCAAAGTCGAGTTCGATTGGGGAGGAACAACCTTAAACGTGGGAGCTGGGGCGGAAGCGGAATTTACAACTACCGCGCTTATGGTCGAGCAGAACGTAGATTTACAGAATCCGGAGTTGAGCACCGGAATTGCTTGTGGTATGGGTGAGATAACCAACAAATTCGTACTGGCACCGATTTGGGACGAGGAGGAAGATTGGGATCCGAGGCTAGAGGACATTGGGCTTTGACCAATTATGGGTGGTTATTAGCTTAGGCTCGTGTACCGGTGACTAGGCTTCTTTATAGGGGAGCTATGCAATAATTGATAGGCCTTTCCCGACGGGCCTCAGATATTTAGGCCAAATCGTAAAGTCCGGATTTGAGATGTGAAAATACCACACATCCACCAGACTCTCATGCCTATCCATCTGGCTGAATTTCCTTCCCGATGCTCTACATGTGAAATGATTTATTCCCATTGATAGCTACAATCAGGTAAAGCGTCCTATGCACAAAGGATACACAATAAAACCCCTAAAATATAAACATTATATGGAGTATATTTTCAGAAACCCACGAACAAACGGAGAATCCCACACCCCCAGCTCTTATCATAAGATATAAAACCCAACCCTTAAGTAAGCCGAGCGAGTAAACGAATGTGACGTTCCCAGGACCATGTATGTGAACGCCATCCGTGCGGCGCTGTGCGTTTTACCGGCACCCATGGCCTTATTAGGCTGTGGTATAAGGTATAATAGGGCGACCGGTAGCATAATACTACGCCTCACCACCTCGCCGTTCCGCGGTTTCATTGGGGAATCCTGCGACGCCCCTAGGTTAGCCGCGTCGCAACGTCTAACTTATATATTACTCGGGACTCCATGAATGGAGCCAGGTAGGAGAGAGGAATTTGTCATCGTGAAGCCAACGCGTACAGGATAATTCCTGGATTTCTGGATAAGGTTCCTAGCTACTAAGGAGGCTCTCGGGGTTTTGAGCTGAGGCGCTGCGTAATTCAACGGTTCGTGGAACTCTTGGCCTTCGCTTAGGATAGATGTACCCGGCGGTGCTTAACAATCGACATATATCTAACAAGGAATATTTACGAAAACGAAAAATTCAAATTAGGCATTCGGATCAACCTAGGGCACAGCTTTGTTGCTTCGTGTAAGCCCCTAGCATTTTGTCACTCTTTTACAATAACAATAAGGTACCGGGAATGTGGGCTAGCTATTACTCAAATCTCGGATCGAAGTTAAGGGATTATGTCATTTCTAGGTAGAATATGAATGTAATATTGTAGTGCCAGATGTTACTATAAAATCTAGGTAGTTGATGTGATTAAAGGTGGGAAAAACGAATTGGAAATGTCCATTACTTCCTCGAACTATGTTTATATTGGCATTATCTAGAACATGCTGATACGTCGTACGAATTTGTGGTTGTACTTGACCAATTTTGTACCCGTCTGAGTTGAACAATCTTTGTGACTCACCTGACAACGTGCACTGTGCAAATTACATAGGACTTATAATGATAAACAAAGAGTAAGTATTTCAATGACATAGTACCATATGGTCTAGTGGCATTAAGTGATGATTTCTTGAAAGTTCTTGAAATATTCCATGTGCTGTATGGTATTATTTCATTTTTGCATTTCCGATATACGTAGGTTCGATTCACACCTACCACTTTTTTATTTCGTTTTTATATGTAGATACATATTGGAAAAACATACATTCCTCACCATAATAGACTACAAATGGACCAAATATTTTATGTTCAACATGTTGAGGAGACTGAAGATCTCAAATGCAATTTTAATGCTAATGAACTCATACTAGTTTATGATATTCAACTTCGCATACATGAGACCCATTGTTGATTTACGAACTTGCATTTAATATATACATAGCTGTAAATATGTGGAAGCTAACTCATCTTCCATTCATCAGGTGTCGGCACATTTTACCTAGATGAATAATCCTCCTTTTAAGTAGCCAATATAGCATGCCTTTCCTTGAACCAAGTACCCGAAGTCCCCCGATGCCCATTGATGATGAGTGGATATAAGCGAAGGAAAACATGTGGTATCTCCTCCATATACAAAACCCGAGTTTATCTCTCGAAAAGCTAGGCGTACTGGACAAAATCAACCCTAGGCCGAAACTGTTCCTTAAGCACAAAATTATTGTTTTGTTCCGTAAACTCCTTAAATCCCACCCCATTCCTATAGCCCAGCCGCCGCCACCAGGCCTACCTTAGTTTCGGCCACTTGGGTATCCGATATATGTAAGATCCATTTATACATCTAGCTGAAATCGAAAAGAAAAATTAAAACGAGTGTGATTCCCTTGTCGACGATGCAGTTGTATTGACACCAGTGTTTCAGAGAATATACAGCGGCTATCCTCGGCGATTGCGTCGTGGTGGTTATCGTCGATAAGCCGATGGGGGCTGCGGAAACTCTAACGAGTCCCTATTCCTATTATATTGAGATCTGATCCGGTTGAGCTCGAATGATCCTTCATTTGACGAGTCTTGCTCTGTAAGCCACGTTTCATCTCGTCTGTGTGCTCCTGGTGGCGGCGAAGGTGTCACATTGCCCTCGATGATGTACATCTCACTCCTCACTGCTATTCTTCTATCTGTCGCACCTTCGTATTCAGACTGGGAGTCTTCTTCGATGGGTGTTTCGTATAGCCTCGTCAGTTGTGATGGTCGAGAACGTTGACTTCTCCCAGTCAACGTGTCTGCATCCGATACCGATCGGGATCGCTGAGGGTAACCAGAGAACATTGGCGCATCAGATGATGCTCGTGACTGCAAGCTCCTGCCTGCTAGGCTACCGGTATCGGATACCGATAGTGACCGTTGAATTTTGCCTCCTACAAATGATCCAGCCACCGATGAGCGAGGACGACTAAATTTTGACTGGGATTCAATATCTATAAGGGTCACGTCAGTAGAGCCAAAACCGGGCATTTTGCTCGATCGGTTTGTGCGCGACATGCGATTGCTATTATACTGGTTGGTTGGGCGGCTCTGTCCGGTGGAATTAAATCCTCTGACTTTCCAAAGACGAAGTAATGGTCGAATAGTAACAAGACTAGAGGCAACGATAGCAACTCCTGGTTCAACCAACGTCCAGACCATGGCATCGGTTCCGGCATCTGTATTTCATGTGACTAGTCAGAATTCGAAGTTCGTTTGTAGCATCAACTACTACCTATATGTGGGAATCAAATACTTACGCAAGATATCAGCCATATCTGTGAGATCAGCAAGAAATTTGAGTCGTACAAGGGTAGCGATGCTCGCAAATACACCCAGGCCCAGAACAACAACCACCGTCAGCTTAGCTTGCGCCGTCATCTTGACATTCCAGAGCATTGGAATAGGTATTAGAGCGTACATCCAGTCGGATAGGATATTCATAACACTTAATGCATATGCAGCATTAACGATCTCGTCGGCCGAAACACAATGAGAAGTAGGGTCTCTTTCAAGAATGGTATAGTCCCACTGAGCAGCAACAGGATTACACTGAAATATATTCCAGAAGAATAAGACAACACTCCATATGGAGACGATGACAATACTAGCATAGAGGGTATATTGATACCTCTTCTGGGAGGCCAGGCGGAGTAGAAAGATACCGATACTAAGCTTGATCAACCACATGTTGAGAACGTAAGTCGCTGTGGCCACCGCTTGGTACATCAAAGCCTGGATCTCGTGGAATTGGTCGAGAGATTTGTTGTGCTTTCCTAGGCCATTCTGAACCCCTACGAGGATCATGACGCATGAGGCCGTAAAATTAAGCTATTGTAGAGTAAGTGTGAGCTCGAGAAGTCCAGCAGCTACTGTCACACTCATGACATACCTGAGCAAGTAGCATGATCCAGTCATCCCATTGGAAACCATTAGTTAATTTGGCGCGGACGAAGGATCTTAGAGAGACAGAAAACCAAGAAAATATTAACATAGTGATGGCGGTAGCCACCAGAGCACCGCCATTACTGTCTGTTGGTGCATTTGGGTCCTGGGCTGCCATGATAGATGATGTCTACCAGGCGCCAAGAGAAATACGACTCTCAAGGGAAACAAATAAGGAAGGGAAGAAACGAACAGAAAGGACCAAGAAATTCAAGAAAGACGCATACGGAACCCGTCCATATGTATAATTCAGAACAAGAGCAAAGGGAGAGTGACCAACACTATGGAACGGCCTTGTGGGTATGGTATGGGACCTGGCAGTCTATCTCATGGGTATATCTCAAGGGTATATCTTATGGAGCAAGTTGGAAAAGAGCATTAGAAGAGCGAGATAATGCATGTATCTCGGGGTAACCTTGCTCTGTACCAGAGAAAGACATGATGTGGTCTAGACGAGTAAGCTGTTCATCTCCTGGGTATTTTCCATAATAGGCAATGGTGGATGGTGTCGAGTAACCTTGGATTTTTGATCCCCTGCTCGTCCCGTCCGGATCGCCAGATGCTCTAAGGTGCCCCGGATGCGAACCGAAGCCAATGTAACGGTACGCGAGTCCGTAGGGTGCAAAGCTAGCGTAAGTGGGAGAAAACCTCCTGCGCGTTGCGAGCTTCAGACCCTGGCAATGCCATGCAGAGCCCTGTTAATAATCGGTCCAAACGACAAGGAGGGTATACCCATGGACAGGGCATAGACAGGGTAAAGTGCTCAGGCATGGCGGAGTCTGTGCTTTGACATCCGCTGGTCTACGTCTTCACGCCTTTACGCTGTAGGGAAGTAGCGCGTGCTCGCTAGTCGATCTTGAGCCTACTAGGCCTACTAGATACATTGGCAGTAGTAGAAGACAGCTGAGGTCATGAAGAGTCGGATATTACTGTTCCCATCGTGATTCGCGTTTGGGGGGAAAGGTGACGGGTGACGAGTAAAGCACTAGGCATGGCATGATATGAAGGCAGATGGGAACATTGAACTTCAAATGGTTGATGTTACTGTTTGGTTGTTCTCGGCAGTTATCGAAAATTGGAAGGTGAGGAAAGGAATTCTTTTTTTGTGACAAACAAAATTGCTTGATTGTATAAGGTGCTTAGATGCATATAATGATTTCAGAATATGCATTTATGTCATCCGATTTCTTATGTAATTTATCTGGGCAAATGCATACCAGGTAAGTATGTAGTACAACAGATCCCAAGGGTGCTGTTTCTTTTTTTTCTGGGAACCTTTGGCAGGCGCTGTCGCTGTCTTTGGTAGAGTTTGCCTAGGGCAATGCCGATTGTCTTAGCGTTAAGAGTATTCAGGGTCAGAGCTCTGAGAAAGTGAGATGATCTGCTTTTCCGCTTCTTCATTGCAACACAAATTCTCCGAAATCAGCGAACTCCCAAGAACACCTGAGCAATATTTTTGGATCTTTGGACCACTTGACACTTGACGTATGCAAAGCTTTGACGTCCTAATGCCTGAATGCTTATCTCTCAGTTACCTCTCCTGTCTGTCTACCTCTGCGCCTCTAAACACACAGACGATACAATTTCCCGGTTGCAGTAATGTCTTATTAAGAAGGGAACCGGCAGCATCCTTTTTCTAAGATAATTCAAGTTATTCAAACTAAGAGAACTTCCTAGTCTCATGAAACAACTACTAATAACGACTACTAATACTTAATGCTGTGAAGGACGCGTCGCTTTAGCGAAACAGACTGCCCTGGAGTTTCGTACTATCCATAGACATTGGGGCTTTCACTATTGGTACACTATTATTGCGATTTTTAGGTCAGGCACCTCCATTCCTCAGCTCCCTACTAGCAGAGCTAGGTACCCCCAAATCGCTAGATACAGCGACACTGTTAGGCTACCAGGGGCTGTAGGACCTATATTGTGGGTTACCTTACCCCTGACACCAATTTTGCTGCTGTCGGCAGCATCACGGTCCGCGCATATTACGGGGATTCATCACTTCGGTTAAACAGATCAGCGGGAACCCTTCGCCTACGCGGCTAAGGCTATGACGCTACTGCAGGACACTGAATCGAGAATTTGCGAATTTAATTCAACTGAATTTAGTCGACGAAACAGACGACAAAACAGATGAGATCGGATGCGATGATTGACGGGATTTTCAATCTGCCACTTTAGCTCCTTGCTTTTCGAAATCTTAATATCATTCGCTATCCCGTACCCCGCATGTTTCACCCTTTCCAGAGATCCCGTGGACATCTCGATCAGAGTAGGGCCGCGATGCCTGTCGGAGTCAATCGGGTGAAGTCAAGTGCTTAGTGAACCCCCATGTGGCATAAAAAAGGAAAGGGGGTTGACGTCTGAGAAATGGTTTCCAAAAAGCTTCCATCACAGTTCCTCGTCCAATCAAGGATCATAGTCATAATTATTGCATGCCTAATAAGTATTCAGCCTCGTTGAAGGTGTGGCAGCTAGGTCGGCCGAATCCTTCGTCCCCGTTCCAGGGATAGACGACACCACGAATGCGGTAAGAGGCTCGTGACGTGCCCACTGAAGCTGGTCTAGCGTGACAGGGCAGCCAGGAAACCCCTTGGTGCAGACCCGACCACATAGCTGTCGAATAGTCGGCTTCGTCACGCGTCAGGGACATTTCTGAGAAGAATCAGAATCTGGTTCGGTCTTGTAACCGAACCATACTATTACCAGCTAGTTTGCGCCGTAGAGTCGGGTTCTCTGAACCGCGTGAATCAACCCGTTCAGAACGACGACGAGATTTACGAATTGCTTCGGTCCCGAGTCATCAGGCTCTCAGATCGCTGATGAGAATCCGATTCAATTCTCTCTCAAGGGAGAGGTCTACTCATATGCATACCATTCCACAAAGTATATGACATTGTAAAGCCTGCCTTATCAGGCCAATTCGGCCGTGAACTGAACAAATCGGCGCCGTTCTCGGAACTCATGACCCGTCAAATCGGTAGGTAGGACGACATTTCGGGAATAGACTGATTGACGTAGATTACATCTTCGACGTACCTTTCTGCAGTTGGCATCGCATGCATAAGACCCAGCAGAGAAATTTTGAAAAGCAACTGTTTATGTCGGGATTGAGCGGTCCGATATGCGAGCAAGCGACCTAATTCTCCGGATCAGCAGCAGTATCACCGCAAGTAACAGCTCTCAGTAGAAACTCCGCCTAGAACAAACATCAATATGGTCACCTTCAGATAATTCGCTGGTAAAACTTGCCGGTTATGATTCGAGCGGGTCTAGACAGCTGGTCGACTGGCAAATCATTTACACCGCGCCGATGCAATTTTCGCCATTTCATCATCTCATTGGGCAAAAATCCAGGGTCACAATACAGTAATGTAGGTAGCCCTGGAGGTACATAAATTGTTACGAAAGGACAAGAATTGCAACATGCAGTCAGATTCACCAACCCCAGTTTCACAATGTCTTCGTCTCAAGCCATTGACGAATGAAAAAATCGGATGTTGCAGTTCCTAACAAGAATCGTCATCACACCGGCAATTCTTCCAATTGTTCTTTTGTATAACATGAATTCGAAGCAAAAATCGTCATCTCCTTCCTTTTAAAGCTCTCCCCAACAGAAATATTCGCGGGCGGCAGCGATATCAGGCAAGTAGAATTCGATCACGAGTTGCGAAATGCTCGCTTCAAAACGCGTCATAAGCACCTAGGTATGTAGAAAGTTGGATAGCGGAGGAGGGGCAAGGAAAAGAAACAATGCGAAAAGTAAATCGCATGAAGTGTAGTATGTGATGTAAGTGATGTACCTATGTGATAGTCAGAGACAGAGACAGAGTCGCACCTATGCAACTAAAAGAGGGCGGGAGCCGGCAGATTCTCGCAGATTCCCGCAGATTTTCCAAGTTATCTGCTAAGACATGCCTAAGACATACCTAAGACTTGCATTGAAAAGCAAACGCGTCCAGTTACTACCCAGTTACACCCAGTTACCATCCAGTAACAGCTCACCTTTTATCCCCTCATGCGCTAAGCCTCCATCAGTGATGATTGCAGGGCGCTTTTCTTCATGCATCACATACTCAAGTTGCACCAGTTGACCTTCCAACCGTCGTCACGTTGCCAACCACCAGGATTAGATCAAGCTCTAACCCTCCGGTAAACCTGCCTCAACTTGGCTTGCCCAGCAGCCATGGCTTCATCGCTTAAATACGCAGTCCATCGGTACGGCGCGCACGAGCTGCAGCGGGTCGGAGTATGGGACCTCGATGTCGCCGACAAGGCCAAATACTGGATTATGTGAATGTCTCACCGCGCATATGCTTGTCCGTTACTACCTACACATCATAGCAAACACACGCATCTACCTAGTATGTGGGCTACCGCAACTAACACGTGATCTCTCCCTCCTATAGCTTCATCCACGGCGGCGCATGGCGCGATCCGCGCGTGACGCATCAGGTTTTTAAACCGTCTATATCGCGCATCCTCGAGTCCTCTTCCGACCCCGCTAGTAATGGCGCTGGTCTTGGCATCGCGGCCTTCGCGTCGATAGACTATCGCCTTAGCCCGCACCCAGACTTCCCCCAGGACCCGGCTACCACCCCGAAGGACCAGCTCCGCGTTGCTATACACCCGGATCATCTGGATGATGTGAGGGCCGCGCTCGCCTTCCTGCAGCGGGAATTCGGGTTTGGGAAGCGGTACGTGCTGCTTGGACACTCCGCCGGCGGGTGTCTGGCTTACCAATTACTCGCGTCGGCGCCTCCGTCGAGCGAAGCGCCGAAAGGCAAACGGGGAGATCCGGAGCTACCAGCTGCTGTGCTCGGCATAGAAGGGATCTACGATATGACCGGCCTTAACGCGCGCGTCGGCGGAGATTACTCCGGGTTCCTGTGCGCGGCTTTCGGACCCCCGGCGGCCTGGGACCAGGCCGCTCCGATGAAATTCCCGGGGAGCTACCGCGGTCGCTTTGCCGGGTTGGCGGCGCTTGCGCATTCGCCCGACGATGAGCTGGTGGACATGCCTGAGACGGACGGCATGGAGGAGCGGTTGAGGGGAGACATAGACGAGGAGAAGTTGGTAGTGTTTAAGGATTTGAAGGGTAAGCATGAGGAGATCATCGAGGATGGTAGTGATGTCGCGAGGGTTGTATTGAGGATCTTGACGATTTTAGGGGATAGCGACAAGGTCTAAAAATATTTGGTATGAAGATACGTGGTCTCTATGGTTTCTAATGTCATGGTTACGACTTATTCTCTACTTTCAAATGTGTATTATTTCATAGGAGGCACTAGAGTTTCAAAGCGATGATTTACCTATGGTATATTCTATTCGCATTTATCCATAACCCATGTGCTCCATAGCATACAAGAGCTGTTCTTAAAGGTGTTACGTCGTTAGAATGTGTCTATACTTCATCTCTCTCGCTATCCTATATCTATCACTGGAAGGTATAACTGAGGTAACGATATATATCAGAGGTAGCTAGGCGAAATGTAATAAAATACAAATAGGAACTTAAAGGTGTTTTCACCAAAGCGAGTAAGTTCGGTATACTTCACTCTTTTCTTGGTCCTAATCCCTATACCGGGATGAACATCCTTACCATGTATCTTTCATATGCCTATACATCTACATTCTATTTTAACAGAAGATACATGGCTTGAAGTTACATTAAGTCCCCAGAGGCTCACTGTTATGGACGATGTTATGATGCGCCTTGGACTATCGTATACTTCACCAAACCGACAGGTACATACATCCTGGATAAGTTACATGAGCATGGCTAGGCCCAGAATCACATCTTCTTAACATCATCCCATTATATCTCGCCGCTTCAACTAGCCCCTCAAAGCCCGTGTATCGCGGTCCGGTTCTCCCGGACCCCCGGGCATAGAATTCAGCATCATAATTCAATCATAGAAGACAAGCTCTTCGAGAAGCCTTGAGAGCTATCAAGCAACACTACCTCACGAGCATACTGTTACTTTCGCTTCACTCCCTTCCCCATAAGGCAGACAATGACTCACACACTCCTTACCGGACTTCCACTTCATCGAACCTTCGAACCTTCGCAAATTCAAGCACAGATAACGACCCAACCCCCCCTTCTCTGACCACCATCCACGTCACACCGAGTCCAAACCCAACCTCAAATCCAACCCGGAGTTCTAGCCTCAGCCTCCCAGGGCGACCTACGTCGCATCCGAGTCGAGGCCAAGCCCGGCTAACGGCCGATTGGCCGCGGCACAGGGGATACGCGCGCAGCCATCGTCCCACGTGCGCGTGCGCGGACGGACGCGCGGCTCTTTTCGGGAACTTCGGGGGCGCGGCAGATGTGGTTGGGCTTTATCTACTAGATAACCACCAACCTGATACCTATCTTTGATTTGTCTATATTCAAGGGGCGTGTGAGTTAAGCAAGCCTCCCGCTAATTAGTGGTTACCTAAGTAAGTGAATGATTTTCTCACTATTATAGTTGATTTAGTCTTCGCAAGATTTATGGGCAGTAGGATGGGCGGGAGAAGAGAGTAAGAGACGTTAAGGTTGGTATATTAAACATCTAGTAGATTACGATACCATAGAGAGTCATCAGGTACAAGACTAGTCTCTTTCTAGTTGTGTAGGTATCTACTCGTGTTATGCTCAACACCGCTTCACAGATTCACATCGAACGTCCAAGTAATCTAAAATATTCTAGATAAAAAATTCCAGATATATATATTCCTACTCTAAAACGACCGAATCCTCGCCTCGCCATGCCATGGTATACGCCACCAGCCCTCTAACCTCCACATCTACGGCTCATATCCCATTCGCTATCGTACCTCGTCCCCTCGTACATACTCGTTGAAAGTATCGTCTGTCTCGTAAACCCCTTAATCCGCACCCGCTGGAAATCTTACGCGATGTATCTGAAATCCGGGTGTCGATACCCCAAATCCACCTTCTCCTCCTCGCTCAACCCAATCAACCTATCATCGCGACCCCCCCTCGCCCTAATCTTATTCTCCCTAACACAGTACCAAATCCCAAACCCGCTCAAGAACAACACGAAGATCTGCGCGACGAGGTTAATCGTGTGGCCGATCGGGAACGCCGGTCCGTCATTCGGGAGGTACGCCCACACGGCCAGAATACCACCCATAGTCCCGAGCGTGACGATCCAACTACTAGAAACGGCGCGGATGGCGGGTCCGGCCGAGTTGTTGAGACCCCAGGAGAGGAAGCCGGGGCCGCCGGGGAAGGCGCCCACGGCGCAGAGATAGATCGCGGTGTAGCGGACGGCGTTGCCGTGGCCCCAGCGGAGCATGGCGAAACCGGCGATGCCGAGGAACGTGAAGAGCGCTAGGTATATGCCGCGCATGCGCGTCTTGTCGCTGATGAAGCCGATTCCGATGGCGACGAGAGAGGCGGCTACATACACAGGCACGGTGTAGTATTGTGCTGTGAGCGACTCCCATCCCATGTCGGCGAGCAGACTCGGCATGAAGACGGACAAGCCCTGTACGGTGATGTTGATGGCGAAGAAGCCCGCTGAACATATGTAGTTGTTGATATTGAGGAGCGCTCGCTTAACGTGGCGCGCTTGCACCTTCTCGTGAGCATGCGCCTTGTTTTCGAGACGGAGGCGTTCGATGGCGATGAATTTTTCGCGGTCTGTAAGATACTTCGACGTTTCGGGGCTCTGCGGCAGGATGATAGGAGCCAACATCGCGATTATCATGGTGATGAGGCCTTCGAAGAAAAAGATGTTGCGCCACGTGTGTAATCTCGAGCTAGCAATTCCCCATTCCGGAATTTGCGAAAATCCTGCAGCTAACAGTCCACCGAAAGCGCCGGCGATTGACGCGGCCGAGACGTAGATACCGACCCTGAAATAAAGCTCTTCTCTCTTGTAGAAAGAGCTAAGGAAGAAAGCCAGTCCCGGCATCGTTCCACCCTCAAAGATACCTAGCAACGCGCGAACAGCGCAGAGCTGCTCGAAAGTCTTCACGAAAGCCGTCGCTACGGAGACCGCTCCGAATCCGACAACCAATCCAGGGAGGTAAAATCGCGGACCGACATACTTGAGTATAATATTTGATGGCACTTCTATCGTTAAATAGACGATATAGAAGATACTCGTCGCAATATTAAAGCGGTATCCGTAAAGGTCTAGATCAGTTGCCAATCCTTGGATACGAGCGTTCCCTATGTTTATCCTACATCGCAAATTAGCATGGATAGAGCGTAGGCTCATATTAATGATAGTCGTACCTATCCAGGAAGCAGAGAAGGTATAATATAGTAACTGTAGGAACTAGTTGCCAGTCCAACTTCCTACGGAGGGCAGTCTCTTCCTCTGGAGTCCATCTGGGTGCCTCGGAAGAACCTTGGCTCTTGGTCTCTAGCACGATCGTTTCGGGCTGGTCGGAATCGTGTTTCTCGTCTGTGGATCGTATCGTCGCCATGATGACTGACCGAGTCTTAACACGTAGGTTTGGCGGATTAGAAGGACAAGAACGAGGGAAGACGCGAAGAACACAAGGAACAAGTAGCCAAGGGGACTTTCAAACCTGTTTATAGAGGGTGATCTACACTTTACATAGGTGGCTTATGGGGACAACATCAAGGGTCTCAGGCTGACTACCTAGTATCTATCCATCCACATCTGGTTGGGGGTTTTACCTGGGGGGTATTTCCCAGTACCTTGGAGTAAAAACGAGGGCCCAGACCTTGTCAAGTCATTTTCGGCAAATCAGGAAGTTGATTTGATTGAATCATGATTAAACACCCTAGTTTTGCCCAGACGGATATTCAACTGCACTTGGCAAAAAGCAACGTGCAGGGTGTAAGCGAATTCTTGTCCGCTCCTAGTCGCTCAGTCCCTCTCTATTACTCCCTGTCGTTGATAAAATTGTACCCCGTAGTTCCCCGCGAAATAGTTGGTCCAAAACGGCTTGGCCCTGACTATTTCTTAGATCTTACTCCGCAATCTTCGGCAGAGGAAATAACAGACTTGAGTGAAACTAGTCTCAACCTTGGACATTTTAGGGAGGGGATGATCGATAATTGTCTTGATCGGATTCGTTACGGAGTTTATAGCTTGTGAGACTAGGTAATTCTCAGAATATACAGCCGCAGCTGAAGGGCGGACGTATATAAACGACCGAGACATATTCTAGTATTTCGATAGTGGAATTGCTTGGCTGGCATTTAGATCTGTGGCCTTGATTTTTATTTGAGACTTGGCGCGCATAGTTGTTGTTAGCTGAGGAGGTGACAACCGCTATTATCGGTATTACCACCCTGCTGATTGGCGGCACATATCCTGTAACCTGCAATAGGCTGTAAGCAGCTAGTGTGGGCTTCTTACAATGTTCTTCAAAATCAACTAACTCGATATTGTTTATCGCAAGTTTCACGGAGGAGAGAGTTGCAGTTGTAAATTTGATGGGGAGTTTTACTACCAATCGAATGCGCGACTTCTAAAACTCCGGAAAGTCAAAACTCTGGGTAAGATAAGAACCCCCGCTTGTTCAAGATCCATATTTCCCCAGAGAGGAAATCCGACAAGGGTTTAGTTTACCCCATTAAGCTTGTCATCTAACCCGTTGGGGATTAGATTGAGAGCTTGCATCCATGTATGCGGGGCAGAACGCCACCAAAGCCACAGAACATTCAGAACGTTGAACCAGTCAACCCTGTAGCTTCCTCTCCCGCAGAAATGGAACCAATGAGCATTCCTGGTTTCACCATCAAATTGAGTTCCGTCAGCAATTAGTCCAATACCTTGTAACTATTAAGAGCCAGGACAACCCAGTAAGAATACAGTTCAACCAGCATGTGAATTTTTCAAGTCGTCGCTGATCGTTGGAGATATCGCCTGGCATGGCAATATATTTCTAGATATTGTTTATGAAGCTATCGTCAATCCGGGTTAATGGATGTTGTATATTACTATAAACACAAAGTAATATTGCAAATATCCTCGTCCGAAGCTAACGTGTCGGCTTTCTTCCGACGCACATCAAATGCGACATCAGTCCTGTTGTATTATATGCATTATATACTGTGAAGGCTGGTTCGCATATAGGTTGGGGATGCAATGCTGACCTACTTTGTACATGGCGTCCATGGATGCTGACTGAACGCACATGCCACATAGGTAGTACTGTACATGGTACTATACAGAAGGATTGCATCGCATAATCTTTTGTGTGACCTTATCTAGATCTACAAGTGCAAGAACTGAGATTATTGAAACAGGAAAACCTTGGACTATTCTAGAAGAGAATCTTCATATGTCGATCTTTCGAGCGCCAATATCAAAATTTCGGGATATAGGTAGAATCCTCACGGAGCTGTATGTATCATGCTGTTATGAGATGAAGAAGGAGGTTGGTGTCCCACAATGCCGACGCTCACCGGACTTGACGGAAATGCGCTTTGATTCTTTAGGCGGACTGAATGCCGCCGTGCATAATGCATTATAAAGTAAGAGGTGGCAAATATTTAGGTCCGAAGAAGCCATTGTCAATCGATAGTGGCAACTACTATGTTTTCTTTTCATAGATGCCCCTAGGGCCACCACGTATTCAGGTATTGTATGTATGAACGGCAGTTCAATATAATTCCTGCAAGCCACTACATAGTTTTAATTACTCCAGCTCGCCACATCTGTCAATCACTGCAGAAGAGAAAGCAAACGGCGCGCTGCGGTGTAGCCACCATCTCATTGGATCGGGGAGCTGCATCATGCCGCAGCCCTTCGGGAACTAATTGGATCTTGGAACGGGCCAATGGTTGCCGAATACTTATCACGTTGTCTGATTAGATGCTGGCTGTCTTGCATATGTAGGTACACAAAAAGCCTCGAATCGGCTTTCAGCACTTTCTCCGACTTGTATATCAGAGGATCCTTGAAGATAGGTAGATGATCAACTACATGCGAAGCCCTATAAGCACACACAGTATACCTATATAAAATCATGATAGCAGCCCAATACCTTCAGGTAGTCTTCAAGTACTACTAAGTTTACAAGGACATCGCATACGTCGTCACACAAAAAGTCACATTTCGCAACACCAAAGACCATAAGTACCAATACTGAATAGATTAGTATGTAGATCAACTTAGCTCTGTACGTATGAAGTGTACAAAAGGAAAGTCAAAGTCGTATCTCGTAGCTCTCGTAGCTCATTCCCTTTTTCGCTTCCCAATTTTTTCAAATCACGGTTTTAACCCCTTTTGTTTTCCTCTTTTTTGTCTCTCCCCTATTACTACCTACCAAGGTCGGAATACCGACCCTGGTTGAACCAAAATCCTCTATCTATATTCTATAGCAGAGTAAACCATTATAGCCGGAGAACGGGGCGAGGTGTCCATCAATAAATGGATATACTCAAGCCGCCGTCCGAGTAAGCCCAGAGACCAGGTTAGGAGGGTCTATTAATAAATAGAACCTCCTAAACCTTATTACCATTCGTACAGATCAACCATGGATTGGTTCAAAGACCAATGCCTTGGTTTATTAAACCATGACGGCAAACTTGGCGCCAGATACCCAGTACCTGGCCAGACCCAAGGTAACCGCTGCAAGTATTGTAACACCGCCGGCCCAAATCTGGGCCCAGAGGTATGCCCCATTGCAGAAATCAATGATGGCGCCCGCAGTGGGTGGACCAGCAACCGTTGCGAAGCCGATTATAGTACAGCACATGCCGAACCTAACCCCCATCTTTGCTGGATCCTTAGTCAAGCTAGTCAACGCGCCGGCGAAGGCGCCTTGAGCTGCTGAATTGGTGACGCCGAACAGGATTGCGAAGGCGTACATAGTATTATGCGTGTCGATAGCGATCCATGCGAAGAAAGTGATAGCTAGGGAGATGCATGATAGGATAAATGCGTTGATAGGACCCAGGTATGTGTCGGCGAGGTAACCGATGATGGGTCGAGCAGGAATACCCACTGCATTTGTGATAAGCAGTAGCGAGACTGCAGATGTAGGTGTAAAGGAAGCGATCGCGATAGCGTAGGTATTGATCTATTGGTAATGTTGTTAGAAAATGGCCAGATGAGTAACACGAGAAACATCAACATCACTTAAGAAAAGCTGAACACTTACATAGAAAAAACCAAAATACAAAGCCCAGTAAAACAGAAAGGCACCCGCAATGAAGATAACATAAGGGGGTTCCTTGAAAGCGCCCCACTCCACTAGGGGTCCTGATTTCTGGGGAAGCGAACGTGGCTTGAGGAGTGCGTTCATGAAGACAACCATAAACAAGGCCACAAAACCGGCGCACCGGACGGCCCAGGGAAAACCGATCTGGGGTATTAGGTATTGTACAGTAGCAGGAAAGATAATACTGCCTGTTCCGGTACCAGCCGTAGAAAGGGCGAGGGCAAACGCACGTCTCTTCTTAAAATACGAGGCGATGATCGTAATAGTGGGCATATACATCAGACCCAGACCAATACCCGTGCAGACTCCTTGGGCGAGGAAGATCTGCCAGTACTCGGTCGCAAGACTGGTCATGAACGTTCCCAGTAATGCGACGAAGGAACCACCAAGCACCACCTCCCGTGCATATCCCGCATCGGCTAGGCGCCCAGCCACGATGCAAGTGCAATTGTTAAGGAATATCTGCACAGAGCCGATCCATGAGATCTGTGCCGACGGCAGTTTGAGTGACTCGGTATAGTAAAGCTGATATATACCAAAAGCCGCACCGTAGCCGCAGGCCATAGCGTTGATGAGATGGCAAGCTACTACCTGACGCCAGGCAACAGAGCCCCCGTCCGGGTAGTCGTCATCCTCAACACCAGCCACCTCCGGCGGAGGCGTGATGCCGCCCTCTGGAGAATGAGGGAGAGATTCCTGGCTGTGAGCCAGGGAAGTAACGGTTACTGCATGATGATGAGGTTTTTTGTCTTTAACGAATATCATGGCAGGCAAAGATTATGATGAAGAACTTGGCTTAACGAGATGCCTAGAAGCTCGAAGATGCTGCGAAGGTGAAAAAGAATTATATGATGATATAGGTTACAAGAACCATCGTCATCTTGTCCGTCACGAAGGGGCTTTCATATACTCATAGGAACCCTCTAAAATCTCCTAATCTCAGACCCAGAACGGAACATATTACCTATCAAAAATATCACGATACTGCCACGATGTCGGTGTTAGGCTTGGGAGCCCGGTCCCAGCGTCCGTTAACGGCTGCGAGGGCCTGTCATGGAATTTCCATGTGGAGTAAAGCGCATTGGGAGCAACGGTCTGGCCGCCTTGCTGGCGTCGCGCAAGTGTGCCATCTTCAAGACCCATCCCATGTCTATCAACGAAACGTTGGTCGATCCTCGCACGCACGGTAGCGAACCGGAAGCTTACGCGATAGCACGGAGACTTCGGGGTCTCAACGTGACTATCGTGAAGGAACATGAAAGCGCATTGCACAATATCACGAGATGTGTTCTAGGCTAGTGGCTCATTCCCGAAAGCGCACCGAGTGGGGGAAGAACAACGGTGAGGGAAGCATTGGAGGCTGCTTTTGATTATCGACATTATCGATTTTTTTCTGTCTCTCTCCACACCTAGTCATCGCTAGTGAATCGCGATACGGTCTGCTGGATACCTTTAGAAGATCTAGGTTCCTGGGTTCCCAGGTTCCTAGGTTCTCAAGTAACTCTCACCACCTTTAGCCGGGGCTGGGTATTGATATTGACTAGGCGCTGGGCATCAAGCTCCCGATAACGCTGTGTTCACGATCCTTTTTGCTCCTTTTCCCCTCTCTTACCTCCCTACCTAGACCTTACTTAGGTAACCTTCGGGAAGGTTGGTATGTATCGTGATATTAACCCTCCACATAGATGACGGGGAAGAAGGGAAAGAAAATAAGATGGGTGGGGAAGGGTTTTTCTGTTTTTGCTGTTTGGAAGTGGGCGACGGTGAAGAAGTTTGGTGAAGAAAAGTTAGAAGAGCAAGAGAAGAAAACGCGCTCGAGGCGATAATTGGTCTGAGCCTCCTTTTCCCTCTTCCCTCTTTCCTGTGATCTGGTGCCAAGACGGTAAGTATGCCAGGGGATTAACATACTAGTCCCAGATAGGATTAGCGGGTCACCGATCTAGTTTAACTCAACGTCACACATTCTTGACGCGGCAGCTGAGCGGGCGGTAACTACCGGATTGCGCCGCCAATGATCGACTTGAATTTGGGTCTTCGCCTGGTTTTGGTTTCTTATTTTTAGTTTAAAGGGACGCCGCTTTAGATTTTAGGTTTCGAACCCCGTCCGGGTTCTCCTTTCGACCTTTTCGAACGTTTGATGCGAGCCACGAACGTGATAGCTATGGTTTGGTTCAAATTTTGTTGGAATTTTGTTGGAAAGAAGGTGTTAGACGTTACATCTGATACATATGATGATGCCTGACCCTACAACCTTGAAGAATTATCGTGGCCTGATAATAGAGCCAGTAGTGGTATTACTAAAAGGCTTCATCTTCTCCCCTCTCTTTTTTTCCCACTACTAACCGAGAGGTGATATCTCCAATATAGATACCCCGTTTTTTTACACTTCCTCGGGTACTTGCCTATATGTAGGTAGATAGTATTCTATGACATGAAGGTATCACCAATTGATCGGAACTACCGCAAGATGACTCATCTAGTGACTTTCAATACGAACACGTACACGTACGCACACACGTACCTACATATAAATTCGGACATTCGCAAGTATGAGCATCATTTATATTTGCAACTAGAGTTTTCGTGGTAACTTAACATTCATCCTCGCTAGATAGCGATGGTGAAAAAGCCGAGGAAAAGAGAAAACACACAATGCGAAAAGCTTTAAAACAACTATCGACGGTCCAAAAATATAGCAGAAAGAGCAGGACAACCCATTTCAACACAATTTCCCGCTCTGTGAGGGTTCTGTGTCTAGCCTTTCATACGCTCCTCGTCTATCAACCGAATGATAAGTTGAGGAGTGCATCTGTGCCGTGTATTTCCCTTCGCCCTCAAGCAGCAGTAATCCCCTTGTGACACTCCGAATTTTTTATTTACCTTGCTGCCGTCCCCGTCCGCACACACTCTCTGATTAACACGCTTGAGTTCCCTTTTTTTCTTATTTTTCTTTTCCAAAGCTCATTTTACTGTTTTCGAGCCAAATGACTTAGGTTGGTAAAGCATATTGTTATAGCAGAGGTGGGCGGTGTTGCGAACGATAAACTGACAAGCAAGTACAATCCAACGCCAACTCGCAGATAAAACCCACTCGCAAGATAATCGTTTCCGGCGTACCATCTTTTTGGTGTGAAAAATGAAAAGGAGTGTAACGGCCGCGAGGCCCGTATTAAATCCATGTTCCCTTTACGCCCCCTTCCTAATTCCAGCAGGAATAAAACTCCGACGAAGGGGAACAGATAAACCTCCCAACACACCCCGACTCCTCCCGCCATAGTTATCGCCCATGTCTCGCGTCAGCGGCGAAACGCGTACACCACATATGAGTTTATCATGTAGTGTATAGTATTGTAGTGTAGTGTCGACGACACAGAGATATGTCCAGCAGGCGATGGAACTTTTGCGTAGCTGATGCTGATAGATTCGATGTCGATACGGTTGAGAAACAAAGAAAATAAAAATAAATAACAGCGCTTGTTCGAGTTGTATGATATGTGCTACCAGCTTCGAGACATTGTTAAGCGCATTGTGCCTAGATCAGGTGACCTATCGCTTGCGCTTCTTGTTCTTATCACCTGCTACTGCGGGAGCCGTAATGGGGGCGGCGGGCAGCAGAGTGGGTGGGCCGGAAACCTCGGCCGTCTTGATAGGCACACCCATGTGGCGACCATAGCGGCCCTTTCGGCCGTTACCTTCGTCTTCGCTAATGCACTGGTCGGCGCTGAGACCAGCGTCGCGGCATCTGCCGCACGGTCGCTGACGGTCGCAACCTTTCTTGCTCTTGCGACATCGTTGGCAGCGTGGCTTAGTCGACAGATCTGGTTGATCGTCTTCGCCAGCTTGTCCCGGACCTGTTGCAGTAGATGCGACAGAAGGTTTGCGCGACTGGTTTGGTAGAGATGCAGGCGACATCGGACCAATGACACCAGCGACGCTGCTCACCTTCTTGGCCTTGGTAACCTTGGGAGCTTTGGGTGCCTTAGCCTTGACCGCCTTAGGACCCGGTGCTTGGGGCTTTCCAGGTTGCTGGGCCTTAGGCTTGGGTTCGCTTAGCTTGGGGGCACCTCCAAGAGGACCATCCTCGACACCATCTTCGTAATCGGCGTCGTCGCCGCTAGCGTCGACACTCTCGCGCGAGGGCATGAAGTAGTTGTGCGTTGTTTGGTAGATCTTGCGATTGGTACCGGCGAGGTCAAGCTTCTGGCGGCGCGAAGCCGGTAGTTCGCTTTCGCTTTCACTATCGGCGTCGCTCGTAGCACCAGTCGAGGATGCGGCATCAGCTTTGCCGCTAAATGTATCATCCAATGTTGAGGCAGAAGTTCTACCGTGGGAAATGTTGGACATTTCACCCAGTCTCATAAGCTGGATTGCTACATCTTTGTCCTCTTCGGACACACAGCTTCCAATAGTTGGGTCTGGAGTCGGCAGGATGCCGCTACCGTTGCCCGGATAGCCGATGCTGTTGCGATGACGACGAGTGTCGCTCATGGGTGTCGCGAACATGCCTGCTTGGCCATAACCATTGCTGTAACTCTGAGGTGATTGTAGAGCTCGGGGATTTGTGAAAGCGTTTTGTCCGGGGTGTGATGGGAATGGGAAGGCAGGTCGTTGGTGCTCGACTCGGCGGACTGGAGAGACTGAAGGATTGGACGTGGTAGTAGGTATCTGAGGTGGCGCAAAAAGTGGCAGCTCCTGCAATTGTGGTTGGTTAGGATGAGATCGTTTGGAGACACAAGATTTTTTTGAGTGATTTGTGATTTCAAAGTACTTACGGAACTCTCAAACTTAGCGCGCTTTCGGCGACCGCCTTCCACGATGTTTTCGACGCTTATGTCAGTGTTTCCGATCTGTTCCTTCGCCTTGCTAGATACAGAAGCGGGAGCACCGTCTCCACTGTCGTAGCCGTTAATGCTGTCGCTACGGTTATCGTAGTTCGCCCCGCGATTCTTGGTAGAGCGAGAGCGGCCCTTCTTGCCAGCAGCCGGGTTCGTGCTGGCAGATGCGCTACGTCTGCCGCGAGCTCCGTTGGGAGAAGGGCTGCGTTTTCGAGAAGTTCTCGACGCAGGTCTTGAGAGGTGGTGCCCTAATTGTTGGCCACCATACTCAATTGGCGCCGGCTGGAAACCATTCGGACCAAAAGCTCCCGCGGGTGGAGGAGACTCCTCAATGACTCTCACATAGACAATCATGTTGTTACTGAAGTTCTCGTATCTCGCGATGAGCGTATTGCCCCGATCATCTTCAAAACTAACACCCTTACCCCCATGGTAGAGGCCATAGAAATTTTTAACAGTAGAAATTATTGATTCGGTGTCATCGTGTGGGTAGATTTGTACACGCAAGGGGAGTCGTGCGCGATATTGAGGAGACTCTGGGAATAGAAGTTCGAATTGAACATGTTTTGGGGTTATGTGTTGTCGGGGAGAGGCACTCCCGCTGTTGGAGCCGTTAGAGGCGGATGGATACGTCTCAATGGGCGAAGCAGATGCCATTCCGCCTGCTCAACGGATCGCTTTCCGTGAGAAGGTCGGGATAATCGGGTAGATATAGCTAACGCTCAGAATGATGAAAAGCGCTCACTGCCGTTCCGACGCCGGGTTGGTTATGGAAGGGGGATCGTGAGGTTTTATTGGCACCAAACACGACGGCACTATTGCCAAATTTATAGTTTTTATACAAGCTCCCAGCTCTTAATCTCGAGTATCTGACAATTTTTCGTGTTCACGAAATGCGTTGGACCGTCCACAGGAGTTTGGACGAAGCGGTCAAGGTCGATCGCAATGAAGTAGGGGAAGAGTTGGACTAGCCGGAATAACTCGTCTTTACTGGAGGAACTAGACACACATTAGCATTTAGCAAGGATAAATGGTTTATATATCAATACAAGTGAATAGCGAAGCTAGATGACCCAGTCATGACCAGCACTGGCATGGGGGAATGACTGGATGGAAGTCGTGCATTATGCGTCAGAAGTGAGCGACGATTAGGAGGAGCAGGATATACATTTTAGGATACAAATGAAGCGAATACTTGATCGCATTAGGTGTCAATGCTAGATAATCTTACTAGGAAGGAGAATGGATGGTGTTGTGCGCTTGGAGATGCACGAACTCGACCTTGAAGACTGGATGGATCCCCGATCAACCTACGACATCAGACTACAAGTCAGAGTGTAGATTTGAGGGTGAATTTCAGATGCACTGGGGAAAGGAAATAGGAATATTGATTGCGACAAGTGTATTGATGAGCTGTATAATACTTACGAGAGTAGATGGAAGTGTGTTGGATGGCGATATTGTCGAGAATTCGGGGTTGTGTGAAAGAGGAGGTGGTGGAAGAAGGAAGAGAAGAGTTGAGGTTTTGCAGCAGTCGAGTTGCAAGTTCAAGGTTGAGAGTCTCCAAAATCTTTCCACACACATTAGTGCATGCCATGCCGACCACTGGGGGGGCTACCACTACCAGCTACCACTACCACTAAAGATGGGAAGTACCTAACCATCCACTGAAGGTAGGTCCTTCTTGGGTCCTTCCTGGGTCCTTCTTGGTACCTCATTAGAGGGAAAGATTAGGCTTTAGGGGCCCTGACCTGCCTGGCCAGCGCACCCGCGCCACATGTACCCTACCTATGTAGGTACCTGCTTGCAGCCAATGAGGTACCTAACTACTGCTGCTAGTAGGGCGTTTTAGCGAATGCACCAAACCGAGAACGTGCCACTGAATGATAAGAATCGCAAAAACGACGGTCGAGTGGGAAGTATCCAAGTATATTTTCTACTTTTGCTCCATGCAACTACCCACGTCCACCTACGACATGCATTTTTCACCTTTACATACTTTCATCTCCATACATCCATACATCCATTCGACCATCCAAATCTAAAAAAACACGAGATTGAAATTCTATAATTTGAATTCCTCATTATAGAATAATATCCTATATTTATCAGAGACTTTACTAATGAGAAAGACAAGACTAAAGCTATTTGGTAGCTAGCGCACCGCCTTATAATGTGTCTGGCATTCCTCCAGCTTCGCTAACATGCGCCGTTTATACATACGTACATAGTACACATAGTACACACAGTACAGAACATAACTTTGGTAGGTGGTAAGTCGCAAAAGATCGACATCGAAAATGCAACTAGCTGGAGACTGGAGAGAGCGGATGACAAGCCGCCATTTAAGTCTGCTGCTGCTTCTGCTTCTGCTTCTCCTGTTGTAAGGTCTACTAGGCCTAGGTACATGCGGTTGCGGTCTCGTCCTCTCCTCGGATGGTCAGGTCCAAGATCCAAGATGTCTTATGTCTTATCTTGGTCTTGCTTTAGGAATCAATAGGATCCTTCGACTTACATGTGAGTCTTAGATCTCTCACTTAAATTACATACTTAAAACCGTCTAATTTATATTGTCATAAAAGCTCTTCAACGGCTTTCAATGTTCTCCTCGGATATGGCTGGTTTTAGATGTATCTCGTTATACGTCTATGCCTATGCCGGTACAACGTCTACCATGTAAGGAATACCCGTATGGATCTGGCCATCCATGGATGTAAGTATGCATGTACCAGTGGTGAGAGAGTCGCAAACATTGGACCTTTCTCATGTACATCTAGACCCAATATTCGCCCATTGGGTACATGTGGTCCAACAACCATGCAACAGACCGTCACATATCTACCTAGTACCTCTTTGCGACTCGCATGCCTGGCTCTCGCGATACACACACTATGGGATGCCCATGGACGCCATGGACACCACAGATACGCCATACGCTATACACCACCTACTTAGTAACAACATACACCATACATGTATCTCCGCGTATTGTTTTGTGTGATACTTCGCCTGCATGGTAAATCCGATGGTACACTGCGCTGCGCTGCATTAGGCCTTGCTTCGAACGAAGCCGACTTACATAAAGACTGCTGGACTAACCATGCAACTTCAATTTATTCTCCTGCTCGTCCCGAAGGGCCTGCCATAATTATATAAGTACATAGATCAGATCGATCCATATCTCGAAGGATCCGATACATAAGAAAAATAGAGGCGCGAACACACGGACAATACTTAGTAGTTCGTCTTCCCCTGAATTTGCGCATTGCGACCTCGAGCTGGGAATTGCCTGCTTCGAAATCCCGTGGATGCACAGCCATATTGCGCGCTTCCGGCAGGTCAGATACGATCATACATCTGACTTGTTCTCAGTACTATTAAGTAAGTAACTTGCTAGGTCACGGAATCACCCGACCTGGTCTCTTTTAAAATCTAGGCACACACGCGCGCGCACATACTCTACACACTCGTACACATCTGGGCATACAAGTCTCGTTCACGCTGGCGCATTCGTGTGCGATCCCCCGTCCTAGTGTTTCCAGGGGTGTTTGCAAACGCCCGTCAGATGGATTTACCATTTACCCTTTACCGGCGGCGTCTACAAGCTTCCTTTCCTAAATTATTTTGATCCGCGCTCTTGCGCATCTTGCGATTGTCGCCGAATGTCACTTAAAGGCTATGCGCCACTGATGATCGATGTGTCGCCAATACCAGCAGATGCCAAGTTTGAGGCTCGGACTGGTGGAAAGAAGCCATTGGCGTGTTTGCGCACCACTTCTTAACTCTCCACTACGTATTCACTCCGGCGCATTTGAGATAGGATCTTACCTTCTACTGATTCTCTAAAACTAAGAGGTTGCGCAAAAGCGCATCTTGGCGATAAACATTAGAATAATCGACAGTCAGGTGTCCCCAGGTTGACCAGCCGCCACTGAACCGACCCCGTGTGGTTCGTGGTCGCAAGCGACAACCTCGTCGTATGCGAGTTGAGGTGAGCAAAGCGGGCAAGTTGACAGCCGTATCCAGCCAATAGTAATGCTCCGTGGATGCGCCAGTTTGTCTAGGAACAGGGATTCGGCCCTCAGAAGTGCCCAGCAAAAACTGGTAGGGTACGTACGCAGTAGATAGACACGATGACCACTCGGAGAAGTCCCCAGACCCATCTGGAGGATACCTGAGGGTCTGTAGACAACTAGTTGGTGTGTGAGTGGGCGCGCGGGACGGAAAAGCTGCATCTAGAATTCGCAATTCATCACTGATGGACCTAAACTAAAGAATGGAGAATGGAGTAGTTAAAAAAACAGAAGAGAGATGCTGGTCTGGTAGTAGACAAGACAAACGTTCCGGGAGACCCTTGATGGCCCGCCAGAGGTGTTACCGTTCAAAATTGAATGTTCCCATCTTTAGGGCTTGCTTTTCCACGACCTTGATGAATATATTACTGCGCTTTCTTACATGCTTCCCTGCCCCGAAGGAGAAATAAAAAAGAAATGGGATCCAGCCCCATGCCTGTTCTATGTTTAACCGCTTCGGTACAGGCAGCACGGGTACGGCGTCTCGGTGCTAGAAAATGCGCAGCAATCAAGTCGCGAGCTGAGGGCACTGGCCAGAGTAATGCCCAGGAGCGTCCGGTACATCCATGATACTAGTAATTATTGATGACATCCCCCATTGTACCTAGGTGGAAGCGAATGACACACTGTTTTACCTGGTAGGGTTGGACAAATTGGACGAAATACCCACACCTAAATGCCGACTCTCTCGCGATAGGCGCAACGAAGGGTTGGAAGAGAACAGAAAAGGGAATGGCGCTGTATTTCGCACGTATTTGCAACGGGAGGGAAAATAGTGGGAAGCGTAGGCCGTGGAAGCCATAGAAAGCCACAGGAAGCACTTGGAAACTGGAGTTCGACGACGATGGGCGACGGGTTGTATGCGCTGGCGTCGAGTTTCATCCACTTGGATCGAATCAGACCCTGGGAACAGCAGCAGCTTCTGACAGCCCAGATCCTTTCAACCAAAAGCTGGATGTATGGATGTATAACAGATGTAAGTATTGTACCATACCTACATACATTACATACAATACATACAAGTTTTCCTGCGCAGCCAAGCGCGGGCTACTTTGGGCGCAACTTGCGGGATCGCCCAACAAGACTTGGTTTCTCCATTCCCCACGCGCTATGTAAGTACAGCTTGAACGGTGAACTTGGTTGGCTGAGGAGAGAAGGTTCGTAAACACTCCACGATCCACGACACTCTTTAAGCTTGTTCGCTTCGCCTATTCGAGTCAACTTGCAAAACAAACAACAACAACAACAGAAAAAAAAGAGGAGCCAGCAGGCCGCGGCCATCTTCTAGTTTCACAAACATTTCGTCTCCTCCGCTTCCCCCGTTTCTATCGTTTCTAACTTAATTAACTAGGAGAAGATCATAAGCTATAGTATTTGTTCGAAGCGGCGCATACTAGGTACGCATGCGCATTACACACACCTTCTCTTACTCTTTCTTACTAGGGGACCTGGGGTTAAGTGGCCCATGAACTCTTCTTTATCTTGACCGCTTATGATAGATCGGACCACGACACCGTCTAACGGAGGGGGTAACCTATCAGCGTCGCGACCTAATTTTTCTTCGGTCTGTTGATCTACACCGCACCTAATGATACTCTATCTAACCTGCGGTCTTTTTTCCCATCTCGAATCTCTTCCCGACTTTCTGACTCTAGGGGTTAGCATTCCGCCGTTGCGCTTGTGTTGCGCGCAGAGGGGGAGAGAAAAAGAGAAAAGAAAAAGGGTAAAAAAGAGATCGACGCCGGAGTTCGTCATATCGCGACCGACTGCGACAACCTATTTATTAGCCAAGCAGGAAACCGAGTAATTTTTTTTCACCAGCCTCCGCACGTTGCCACGATAATCTGTCTCCTCCCGTGACCCCCATCAGATAGATTGCAAATGTTAATTAAGAGAGATACATCGTCATTGGATGATATAGGACTATTCACATCTTAGTATACAATAGCCCCAACGTGGACGACCTAACTAATGCATTGTATACCTTGCGTTGGGCTGTCCTGCCGTCGCATCTTTCCATCAAACCGCATTTCCCTATCTTTAAACTCATCGTCTGGTGCATTTTGATATTTCTCGCCTATCATAGGAAGTAGTACTTCGCACTCTTAGGGTTTAGCGACTTTCATCCAATGGTAAAAATATGCGACTTCGCTGCGGCTACCATCTTATGTCGCTGCAACGGTTTGAGGGAAACAGCATGATGCGTATGCATGTCACATCATTGAGGCGACGTAAGACGTCGTTCAAAACCAACTAGACTTACTTCGTCTTCGAATTGCTGCGATCTGCAGTCATCACAGGACTAATAGATATACTAAATAGTAGATACCCGACGATATTGCTGACGATATAATTTTAAAGGGTATGATAGACCATAATAGACCAAATACCATCGTAGCTGAGAATCCTGCGTGAAATTCTACCTAGACAGGTTCCGGCCGGTGGTCCCGCGGCACTGGTCGTGCTAAGAAGCCCTAAAATACCTAAAGGAGGGGTTCGACCCAACGAATTTTAGGATGTGAGTTGTCGTATTACCAGTTCCAGACCTCACTCGAGAGAATCTGAAGAAAAAGACGTCGAAACAGACAGTCGCGCAAAGCAGATAGCTTGCGATCTCGTGCGCACAAAATTCTAGTCATTGGTCTGCACGAAATCGCACACATAATTAGTGTAATATGTCGTCAAAAGCTAATCTTTCTCTCTGGCTGCCCTACCTAGTCAGCCCATTTTGCGCCACCTGGTGATTTGTGATTGAGTGCCGATAATGACGCCCCAGAACGCTAGTAGGGTATTTCAATATGCAAATATCATGTCGCATACATGTTTAGGAGAGCTCCAACATATTTTAAAGTGCTATTAGATTTTGGGCGATGTTGTAGAGCTGGTGAGTTGCCGTCGACAGGAGCGCAGATGGAGATCTTTAATTAGTCACGTGACCTCGAGTTATGTTCGTGATGAGATCTTAAGATTCACCGCGTCCCGGTCCTAAATGCGAGATCTGGTTCGGCGCAGCTTGGAATAGAAGAATAACTTCGCACATGGTAATAAAGAAATAACTTATAGATGGTGAATCACTTTCTATGTAAAAGAAAGGTGAAATATGTTGTGGTTGGAGAGTTATTGTCAAAATTCAAAATTATCGAATTGAATTTGAGTAAAAAGAAGACGCGACGATGTGCGACATTACGTCAGTGTTCTCTAAGGAGTTGCATTGACCACTTAAAACTTAATGTTTCTTCGCTAAGCTTCAATGTTCCAGTGGGGTCCACATGCGATCGAAGTACTAGGTACCTGAGACCGTTCCTTCCCCACCTACACAGTTCGGATCAACTGTAGCGCCGTTTCCAAGTACAGGCGCTAGGTGCACTGGGTGCACAGGCTGCACAGGGCACACCTTACAGTCTAATTTCTTTAAAATGTCTTACAGGCTGCCGACTCGAATTCAGCCCGGCAACCAGCTGGAATTGCGACAAGGAATAGAGTTATTACTCACATCGCGATTTGTTTGTTTTGATTTGTTACCCCACTCCTTCCCAAAATAGGCACAGTGGGGGTACGTACCTTCATGCTATTACTGATTTGGGCTAAGGTTCGGGAAAGTACTTAGGTATATATAACTTTATCATCCAATGTACTCAGGTACTTGAACCGTGTACCTTAGTACCTGAATCCGTTAACCTGGAGAATCGGCTAGAGAATATCAACATCAACAATCGTTGACTGAGTCGCTAAGTCAATGGTTTTGATATAAACCGACGGTTCTAATTCTGAATCGCTTGACATCCTCCTCTTTACAAATATCGAGACTGTGCTGTTGTCATCGAGTTTGAGGATAGACCCTGCATCGCCAGTAGGGTACGAGATACATTCTCGTTCGTTTTTTTGTCTGCGCAATTGTCGCATTTTTATCGTCGCCGCCTTCGAGGTATTAGTCCGGCAGAAAAAGCAGAAAAAGGTACGTCGACGACCTTGTTCTTGATCTCTCGTCACCGTCCTTATTATCATCTAGCACTATCTTAACCCTAATCACTGATTTCACCCATTACATGTCAACTATATCCCACGTCGTTCCTTAAACCATTTTCTTTTCTTCAACATCTTTTTTCCCACAACCCGTCTATCTTCCACACTCACCACCCACAACCTTCATTCCCACACAACCACCTACACCACCTTTCCAACTATCATCATCCTCCCCAACATCCCTAATTCCGTCTTCACCTTCGCCAACGTGAATCATCACTTCGGTAATTCCACGTTGGCATTTGTCTTCGTTTCATCTCCTTTTATCCTCATGTTTTAATTCCTGTCCAGATTCCCTTTTTCCGATTGACGATATATTGTTATCTCCCTTCGTCACGGAAGCTGTTCGCAGCAAAACTTGTCATCACATATCATCACCTTCATCACCTACACGCCCTCGCGCCATAGTGCGTCATCGTCAAGATTATTAACACTTCACCTCTTCAGTCATTTCTTATTGTCGATATCATTAATACTCTCGATATTATCATCGATATCGACGAGCAAGGCCAGTCCGCATCGGCAATATCCTTTCCCTGTCTAGCAAGGTCAAGATCCACATCATACCTATGCGACAGGCTAGAGGTGCAAGTCTAGTCAATTGAGGTACGTACCAATCTCCTAACTCTAATGTTTACACATGCATGGCATGCTACAGCTACATTGGCTACCTTGGTCTACCTTGGTCCGCGCAGCTATCAGAGCTGCTGCTGCCAAAGCTGCTAGCTGCGCAGTGCACCCATCTCACCCATCTCCCATCGCGCCTATCCATCCCAAACCATGACCAAACCCACATCATCCAATGTCCTCCCATCAAACCCATACCTACCTAATCACAGCTACCCTACCAACCTTACTCCTCACACTCCCTTCTCCTTACTACTCCTACCCCTACTTACCCACTACCCGTACTATCACCAACCCGCGCAGGCATTGGATCTCAAGCTCCATCCCAAAAACAATCTTGGCCAATTTCCACTTCAATTCCTGCCATCTTCTATTTCCACCACACGCTATCACTCTACCACTCTTACTCACCCGCACATACACGTTTTCTCCTATCATCAACTTCATCTGTTCTTCATTATCCACCGTGCTATCCACTTCAATGCTCGCTACCTCACCTAAAAACAACTCGATTCATGCACATTTCCCCATCGTCTGCTCAAACCTAATGCATTAATGGCTATAGGGCACGCTCTTGGACTCTAGGTGCATAATAATTTAGCACGCGCCGTGGAGTGTCTGGTTCTGAACATACCACAATCCCACTCTTCCTAATTCCTCGATTCCTCAATCCCCTACGATCGCCTTATTCCGTGATCTCCCAATTGTGGTATCAGGCCAGAAAAGCTTCTCCAAGCTGTTCTCCCCCCCAGTCCAGTCGCGTCTATTTGATCATCCGCACCTTTGAACATCCACACTACCTAATACACATCGTTCTAGTTTATTATGGACGGACAGGTACGTTTTCACTAACCGATACCGAATTTCTTTTTCTGTAAAATGTCCTATTTGTATGATTTTCTATGTGACCTCGTTTCCTACCTAGGCAGTCCTAGGTGGCTAGGTCAAGCTTTCATTTTGGTTGGTTCTTGCACTTTTGTCACCGAGGCCTTCACCTCGGGAACTAACGTCCTTTACCTTACCTTAGCCTTTGATATCCTTTTTCTTATCTCGAGTCTTCCCTCTTTCCACCTTAAGCAGGCCTAGCTAATCTTGTTCTTCTACAGCCTCACCGTTTCGCCTACGCGATGGCTCCTCGAGGCACCGAGAACCAACCCCTCGGCGACAAGGCGGTTCACCACCGTCACAAGTCCACAAGCAACATCAACATCATGAACCCTATCAACGTCTCATCCAAATCTGCCTTCAACTCCACTGTCAACGGAGCCCTTAACCGCGGCAAGCCCACTGTGTCCAACGACAGCGTCAAGCCTAATGCTAAGGGCCTCTCTAAGGGAGTTGTAGCAATGGCGCAAGAGAATCAAAGCCGAATTGGCGCCAAGGAGTTGTTGTTGCAACCTCCACAGCGACCCGCCAAGTCTCTTCACTCTTCGGCATCGATGACCCACCTTCAACAAATCACTGCGGAATCTCGTCCTATTTCGAAGCCTGCTACCTTCGGCTCGCGAGGTCGTCCTATTGTTATCTACAATGACCACCAGAATGAAGTCGACGAGGAGAAGCAAGAGGCTCGAAAGCCCACCGATGCAGTCCAGGCATCTACAATTCCCAAGGGTGGCGTTCAGACGCACAGCGGAGGTCCTCTAGAAGGCCGTTTGGATGAGTTCCATATGGCAGAAAGCCCTAAGGCCCCTCAGCGTGATGATCTGGCTCGCATAACCGAGGAAGACATCACGGAGGCTATCTTCTTAGATGCTCTTGAAGAGCTTTCCAACGAGGCATCTCCAGCCTCCGCGTCCGACTACCAGAAGGAGCTGTCGGAGGGTTGGGAATCGCCCAAGTTGGACAACTACGTGGGAGAGCCCGATGTCGCTGTGCATGTGGACCCCGATGTCCAGAGCGACCTTCCTGACTTCGAGGAGGAGTCTACCGACGCACGAGCGCTCAAGGATTTGCCTATCTCGGCTCACCAAGATGAACAAGTTGAAATCTCAGACTACGAGGATGATGACTATTCTGACGATCAAGGTTTCACAACCCAACACTCCCCGGGTGCTACTACGGGCTTCGTCACCATGGTTGTGGTCCCTCCCAAGTTGACCAAAAAGGGCGAAGCAGAGATGGAAGCTGCAAAGGCGCTTGTAGAGGGCAAGGAAATGACAGAGACCTACGAGGAATTCTGGGATATTGGCATGGTGTCTGAATACAGCGTCGAAATCTTCGAGTACATGCGAGAGATGGAGGTAAGAGAGTTTGGGTGACCCTACTACGATGTTCGATTGCTAACGTTTCTCCCTACAGATTCAGCTGTTGCCAAAGGCACACTACATGGACATCCAGAACGAGATCCAGTGGTCTATGCGATCTGTCCTCATTGATTGGCTTGCTCAAGTCCATCTTCGATTCGGTCTCCTCCCTGAGACTTTGTACCTTGCGGTCAATGTGGTCGACCGATTCCTCTCGGTCAAAATTGTCTCTATGTCTAAGCTGCAGCTCGTTGGAGCTACTGCCCTAATGATTGCGGCTAAGTACGAAGAGATCAACTGTCCCTCTCTGTCCGAGATGGTCTTCATGGTTGAAGGAGGCTATGCTCCGGAAGAGATTCTCAAGGCTGAACGTTTCATGCTGAGCCAACTCGAATTCACGCTCGGTTACCCGGGTCCGATGAGTTTCATGCGACGAATCAGCAAGGCTGATGACTATGATTCCGAGATTCGGACGGTGGCCAAGTACTTCTCCGAGGTCACTCTTATGGATGAGCGATTTGTTTCGACTCCTCCTAGCTACGTGGCCGCCGGCTCTCAGTGTCTAGCACGCCTCATGTTGAACAAGGGAGACTGGGTAAGTTAAATCGTTCCCCCAAGTTCGGTGATATCATTATCTAATCTAGCTTATAGACTCTCCAGCACGTGTACTTTTCCGGCTACACATTCTCTCAGCTGAAGCCGATTATGGCAACCATCATGGAGTGTTGCTACGACGGCCGCCGTCATCACAATTCGATATATAGAAAGTATTCGAACAAGCAGTTCAAGTGCGCGTCCATCTACGTCGCCAATATGATTGAGAAGGGATTTGAGCTCCCCTTCCAGAACTGCGCCTACCAGAAAACCGGCGCCGATGATTCTCGTTGGGGTTTCACTATGCCGCTCCCCGCCCTTCCTACCGTCCGTTAAATCACGCACAACACCAGGAACACACGCAGTCTGGCACTCGACGACTTCAATTGCTTGTGTACCAATAAGGTGACGATTGCACACTACTGGCGGTTTGTCAATGGCGGATTATCATTGCATTGTCTCTACTTCTCTATTGAGGAGCTCGTTCTCATCTACAGTTCGGGCTCATTATTTACCCACTTTTAATACTGGCATCGACTCGCGTTGCCATTCACGACACGATATGAGGCGTACGAAAACACATGACACTCTAATTTCCGACGACTTTTCTCATTCAGCACTTTCATCTTTTTTCGCGATGGCGTTCATGGCAAAACAAAATAACTCGACCTGCATGGCGAGCATCGGCATTCACGGCGTTCGGCCCTATTAGGAAAGGGCGAGGTGGTTAGGCACTCATAGGCGTATGGGCGGCATTGTCTACTCTAATCACATCATCGACATTGTTGGTGGAGAAATGGGTTCTCGTAATCTACTTTCGAAGCCGGCAATACCATCCCGGGGCTAAAGAATTCATACCTTTAGTCCCACTGTTTGATATACCATCTTTGTCTTGGGGGGTACAGTACTCTTGGCCCGGGCTCTTAGGAAGGGTTTTTCGAGATGGACGTTACTGTCAATTCTTCCATAATCGTTTCCGTCCAACTTTATTCCCCCAATTCTTGTACACACATTTCGGCGGCGGGTGGGTTGCATTTTCCTTGTTGATATGGGGCTTAGGTCGACGAGATTCATCTGCCGGGTTTACGGGGCGATGGACAGGATCAAATGGTTCTTAAGTGGCATATACTTCATGGGATGCATTATAAAAGGTTTTTTTAAACCAGAAATACTTGAGGTTCCTACTTGATTTGATTGTGACTGTTGTGAAATGTAAAAGTCGACGCTAATCAGAAAGCTAATAGTCCTTTTGGCTAGGAGTAGAACTTCCAGTATGCGGACTATCAGCAATCGCTTTTTGAGTATTGCTAGATGGAAGACATTCTGGTATTTTCTCACCTTCAAATGATGTTTACCTAGTTAACAGTATCCTAGCTAACACTCACAATTCTAGCGATGGCTTGACTCGATCTTTCGGCTACATGATATTTGAGATGAGTTATTTGATGAGAATTCAACTATTGAAACTTCCTAATCTGAATTCGTATGTATCTCGAGAACTTCGGCATGCTTAATACATGTAAGCATATTTATGTATAAAGGTAAGTACAGAAAACGATGAAATATTTTTGAAGTGTATACAGGATATAATTAAATCAACATCACGATGCAGCAGCGACCAAGCTTGTCTCGCTACGTACAGTTTCGCTAGCCAACGCCTTCTTCTTGGCCTCTAAGGCCTCATAGTTGCGCTTCATTGCCGCCTTTGTGAATTCCGAACCAGTCACCTTTGGATACTTCTTGAGCGGACCTTGGATCTCGCAGTCTATGTTGGGCTGGTTGAAGTACGCCATGCTGTATCGCGGGCCGTAGTAGTCAACGGCCGGGTCCGTCGGCGTCTTGACGCGGTGGAATGTTGATTTGAAGCGGTCATCGCTCCAGCTCATCAAGAGATCACCACTTCGCCATCGTTAGAATTCCCATATCTTACGCTCGTCATCCCATATTCGGAGAAAAAGAGTACTCACATATTACACACGATCTCCCCCTCCGCCGGCTCAACCTTCGTCCACGTATCCCCCAGCCCAAACTCCGTGCACACCTCCCTCCCGGGACAAATCTCCAACCCGCTCTGCCCCGGCCTCTGAAAAAGCAACGTCACGAAATCCCAATCGGCGTGCGCGCCCGCGCGGTAATACCCCTCCGGCGTCGGCACTGCCGGGTCCATCGCAAAGTAATGCAATATCCGCAACACCGTCTGCGCGTTTGGCTTCGCCACATCATGAGCCTTCACGAAGTAATCATCCGGGAACCCTAACCCGCGCGCGAAACACAGCATCAGTTTCTCGGAGACCTCTTGCGCGCGGTGCATGAACGATAGGCTTTGGGACTTGAAACCCGGGATGAGCGGGTCCGGGAGCCAGGAATGCTGCATTGCGGAGCCGTATTGCATCTGGTAGCTCTCTTTCTGGTCCGCGACGCCGGTGCTCGGGCGGATCTGCGCGCCTTTTTCCCAGCCGACGTTTTGGTGCGTGAACGGGACGAGGGATTTGGTGGAGTCCGGTAAGGAGAAGAAGCGCTCGGCGGCGGCGAATTGCGCTTCGATCTCGGAGACGGATATCCCGTGGTTGGTGAGAGCGAAAAAACCGTCGGTTTCGGCCGCGTGGATTAGTTGTGTGGTTATCTCCGGGATCCGGTTGGCGAAGTCGTGCAGGGAGATCTTGGGGATTGTGCGGTTGGAGTATTTTGTTTCTGCCATTTTGGAGGCTGTATTTGGGTTTGAAGGGAAGAGGAGATGGGGGTAAATCAAGTGAAGCTCTCTGGGAAGGGTTATTATGACCCCTTTTGTGAGTCTGTCTAGTGGTATATATAGGCTGTAAGGATGACTAGAGTTAGAATGTGACGTTATGATGAACGATAGTTCGTTTGGGCACCTCTCTGATCTCTAGGAAGCGTTAGATCGAATCATCGGTACGTGGATGGGACTTTATTGATATATATTTCAAAGTCTGTGCTACCAAACGCTCGACCGAAGTGGCGCTTATGTCTCGGGGTCGACGGGGCGGTCCGGGAGTGGAGACAGGAGACCGATTGATAAAGCTGTTCGAGATATCTCCGCAGGATGATAGCTTATCCTGACTTATCATCGACCGGAGGCTGCCGTCAGCTCGGTGTCTTACATATCTCTCTAGCTTTCACGTGCTTGGATCTTTGCTGTTTGATAGTGTCTAAGACATGATATGTGTGAAATAGCCTACAGCTGAGCTGGTTCACTAATGGGAATGCATTTCAATTATTAAGGACTAAGGAAAATCAAGTAACTATATATAGACCACCATAGACTCCCGATTTTGTAATCACCAAGTCTCTAGAAAATGTATCTACCAGGTACGTAAGCTTGAATCGATACAGGTGGTTGTATCGTTTGCCAGCAGCATAAAAGCCGCCACCGTAGGTACCTACCCAGAGAATGTCTCACCTGCATTGCCAAGATTTTCATTAGGGACCTGGATACCCGGATAGATATTAAAATCGACGCCACTGACCGCAAACTGCATTCTATAGCTATAGCCTGCGCCATAGATAGAACAAACAAGCAATACTAGGTACCTATGCTGTGACTTCAAATTGTCTGGGGCGGGTCCATGATTATTCATCAAGGTTCGAGCGGTTGGTGAATTTATAGGGGTAATATGTAATATAGTCAATTCATCATATTCGCTATTCTAAAAGTGGTCCTAGGGTTGAAATTCACCGCCTCAGATCTTGACTTGTTGCATGCTGGGATGAGTAAAGAATTTACAATAAATCTCCTACTCATGATTTAAGTACTCGTTAGAATTACTTGGGATGAAAATTCACCTTGACAACGAAAAAATAAAAATTGAAAAATTCCGAGGGAAAATAAGGATTCATTGTGCGATACTGAGTAAGAGAAGAATCAGGATATTTGTCGAATCATGGTTACAATTACGGTCACGACTAGGACACGCACCACCTATTTTTCCAAGGATAGAATAAATGAAATAAAATTTAATTTAATAAATTAAAAATAAAAACTATTTAATCACTTAATAATCTCTCATATAGGAGTATAGACAGAATCGAGTTAACGAGATAAAATTATTGAAAAAATAAAATAAAAATTAATTTCGCAACCTTTTTAACGCGTTACGTGCGGTTGATACTTAGCCTGTACCTTCTGAGAGCTGCTCCCGTTAGGGAACTTCCCCGGCATTTCCTAGGAGGGTAGGTGCCCCAGACGGGTCAGAAAGCTAAGGGTGCCAGGTACTAATTTAAGCACTGCAGGTACTGATAAACATCAGACGCGCGCAGCTACCAAGACGCAGCTACCCAGATAATTGCACGCGTCCCCTTCCTAAAGTAAATCCCCAACTACCTGCTGGTCGCAAAAGTAATTCTTCCCTTTTAAATTCTTTTTTTCTTCACTCTCTTATTTTCATTCAACACAATCAAAAATCCTTCATCTTCAAGTTGATAATTTTTCCGATTTTTTTCGGCTAAATTAATCCTTGACTTGAATTTTTTTCTATTTTCTCTCTTTTTACGCAAACCACTTCACTCCTTACCTATTCCCACACCAATAATCGCGATGGCACCCACAAGACCAGCGCGTGGCGCGGCGGCCAAGGAGAATGGTACCACCGAAGCTGCAGCAGCTACTGCTGGTGATGCTCCTGTGAAGCGTGGACGTGGCCGCCCTCCCAAGAACGGCATCGCGCCCCAGGAGAAGAAAGCTCCCTCTGGTCGCCCTCGTGGCCGCCCTGCTGGAACTACTGGTGTGAAGAAAGCTACCAAGCCTGCACCCCCTAAGTCTACTCGAAGTGGTGCCGTTGGCCGACGAGGTCGACCTCGCAAGTCTGACGCACCTGCTGTCACCACTCCCAAGAAGACTGCTGCGACGCCTAAGTCAGCATCCAAGACTGCTAGCACCGGTAAGGGACGCGGTAGGCCTCGCAAGAGCTCGGCTCCTGCCCCACAGGAGGAGGAGGAAGAATCTGAGGAGACTGAGGAGAAGGCCGAAGAAGAAGGTAAGTTTGTCTATCACACATGCTACATGCTGATTTTTCTTTGTTGTGATCATTGTGCAAATACCGTACTAAGCTTACTAGACATTGACTAATTCTCCCTTCGACTCTAGAGGTCGCCGCCGCTAATGACGACATCGCCTTGGACGATGCTGCCGAAGACGACATTGCCGCAGATGATGATGTACCACTTGCAGAGGTAAGATCACAACCTCCCTTATCACCTCTGTCCCCGATATATTCACGCGTGTAACCAACCTCTTACTGATCCGGGGTATACAGGAGGATTAGGATAACGAAGTGGCCGCCTCATACGTTGGAGGCCTACTAGCAAGTGCTTTCCGACGCTTTAGTAACATACACGGGACACCTAGAAGCTGAGGCTGCCATGGTTATACTGCTACGAAGTTAATTTCACATCGATCTTCCGCGGAAGTTGTGCGCGGGTACGGGCGCTCTCGTGTCATAGGAGGGGCAGTCTGGCGGTTAGCTAAATGGGACGGCGTTGATAGTGAGCAATGGGGCTGAACGCATAATACGGAAACAGCAATCGCTCGCTGGTTTACAATGACTATTACTAAGGGCTGATTTCGGAATGTTCATAGGTCTCTTCATGATTTCGGGAAAAAACAGTACGAGAATAATATTGACTCCGCCTGAAGGACTACTTACATGCCTTTTATGGTGTTTCAAATTATGTTCATGGGTAACAGTCTACCGTACTAACCCATACAATAGCGCCTTGCTATACGCACACTGATTGGAAGCGAAGTATGTAGGTGAGAGTTGGGAGTCCCCTACAACGTTTAAACCTTTTCTGTACAACGCCCCCGGGAAACCTAGTATCTTTTAGACAGGAACTGATCGCTGGACAAGATACTTGTTCACTCTTTCTTCCACTCCTCAAACTCCTCTTCCAAGTGGTCTTTAAGCTGTTTAAACCTATTCCCAAAATTCTTCTTACAACGCCAGCACACCAAGTCCCTATTAATATACCCAGCCTCTCTAGAATGCCTCCGGGGATCGTCCTCGGCGAGCGGGAAATCGGCCACGTCGATCAGAAACGGCGTGTTGAAGCTGTTGTAGTGCTTGCGGTGCCGCATACACTCCGATATCATGTCCGGGGATAGCACGTGCACGTGCAGGTCGTTCATGCTCGGGTGCGCGTGCACGCCGACCAGCAACTCGCTCTCCCAGTCCCGGCCTTTGGGCAGCTCTTCCCCGTCGGCTAGTTCTACGTCACCGTTTAAGACGGCTTCGCGATCCCGGTCTTGTGCGCTGTATCGTCCGTACCGCCGCTGTAGCTCTTTCGCGACTAAGCGTTTTAGCTTTTGTGTCTCGACCTGTACGAAGGAGAGGAAGGCCGCGTCGTCGAAGGCCTTGAAGGGGTGCGAGCGGCTTAGGGGCGAGCGCGGGAGGAGGAGCGTGTGCACGGTTGATTTGGGGTATAGGTCGTTGATCGCGACGAACTCGGGGCTGTCGTATATCACGCGTTTGGGGAACTTTGCTGGGTCTGCGGTGTAGGCGCCGAGGCCGTCACGTTCTTTGAAGGGCCCGGTTGTCGGGTTGAGCATCGAGGGCAGCGGCTTCGGCGTTTCTTTGGGCACTTTGGGTTTTGGGGACATGAGCTGTGTGACTTGAGGGTTGTTGTTAGTCTTTTCTCTTAGTGTGGGCGAACTTTGAGTTGGGCGGTGGGTGAGGGAGAAGAAGGCATCTCGGGGTCTTACATGCGTTGCGCTTCGTGCCTTGAGTCACGCCGGTTGCTGCTGGTGCGGGCGCTGTGCCGGCGATCTCTTCCTTGGTGATTGCATCTTCGGAGTCTGAGTCGGTTGGTGGCATCTTGGTATTTCTCGACTCGATTAGGGTGTAAGTTTCCCGAGATATCCTGTTGGAAACTGGGGGCAACGGTTTCAAACTCTCGATGACTACATTTAGTAGGTTAAAGCTCGTCAGCTTATATATGAGTCGGCGATAAAATAGACCCGGCAGGTTGGTTAGTAGCTGCGGTTAGGTCTCATGGAGGTCCGTATTACTACATTCACATCCATATCCCCATCCATGTGGGGATCAGAGGAGCTTGAGTAGAATATAATGCATCAATTGAATCTGATCGATAACATGTGAATATTATGGCATTATTGAAGTTATTCTCTGATAGGGAGGTGTCTAAAAGAGGCACAGTGGAAAGAGTGCCCCGCCATCTACCATCGACGTAACTTCCAAGGCTTGGCCATGGGGCATGAGGTGACACAATTATGACTAAGCATTTCGTCGGATAATTTCCGGCGCTAACCGTGAATTTTATTAGTCTCATTTACGGTGTGAGATTTATCATTCTTCCTTTCAACTTCATATGAGAACCCATGATATAATTCTAGGTAGCCAGATGGATTATTATCATGGGCAAGAAAGGCAAGGAGAAGGCCACGGCGGCACCCTCGGCTGCTGTGGCCGCTAACGCATCCACATCATCGTCAAAGAAATCGTCTTCATCTAAAGCCGGTAAAAATACCGCCACCACACAACCTAACGATGACTTCATAGTCTTTACAAATTCTACTAAGGACACTAAGCCTAAGAAGGGAGGAGGCCAGGGCGGTTCTTCAGGTCCGGGAGGAAAGAACCCCGAATCGGGAGATGCGGCGGCAGAGCCTTCGGGTCCTCCGAAACCAACTGTTAAGCAGATCATCGGTGGAGCAAGTTGGACCGGGAAACTGCCCGTAAACCTGCTATCGGAACATTGTCAAAGGCAGAAGTGGGACAAGCCCGACTACCAACCTGTAAGCGGCTTGTTTTGCTCAACTGCCCAAGTGTACTTAGTTAATCAACGTGTAATAGATCAGAAATTCGGAGGGATTTTCGTACTTTGTTCAACTCAGTGCTAGAAACCCTAAGACCAAGGAGGTTCAGAAGATACCCCCCTTTAAATTGCCGCCTGACTATAAGCATCTCGTGACAAGGGAGACCGCCTTAGAAGCTAGACATGCAGCGGCTACGTATGGCCTATTCCGGGTTTGTAGTATGAAGAATATACATACCACACTTCCCCCAGATTATAGATCATTATGGAAGAAATTCGAGGAGTTGAAGAAGGAGGACGTGAAGAAGGGCAACGCGTGGATGTACGACGCAGATCCCTTCGTCACTCTGAAACAGCGCGAAGATGATAAAGCCGCTGCTGAGAAGAAGCGGAAGGAGCAGGAGGCCATTAAGGAAAAAGCTAAGAATATGCCAGGCGCATCAGGTCTGGTTCTCCGAAGTAATGCATCCTCCTCAGGAGGCGGTGGAAATCCCATGAAGGGATGGACTACTGTCCCGAAGATTGAAATGGGGCGGAAAACACGATCTCAGTTAGAAGATCTACTTCGCCGAGAAGTAATATGGAATCCGCACGAAGTCAAGATGTCTAAACCCCAGAAAGAGGCCATCATTAAGGAACTTACAAATTCGAGTTTTCGAAAAAGCCACGTGGAAGAAGCAGTTGACGAATGTAAGGATAGGGAGGAAACTCTTGAATGGTTGCTTATACATGTCCCTGAGGATGATCTCCCTAGATGGGCCTTGCCGGAGAGCTACAGCGCGGGTGTGTCAGTTGCTGCAACATCAGACCTGAAGCGTGAGGCGGCAGTAAAACGACTATCACAATCAGGATATTCAGCCGAATTGTGTAAAAGGCTCTATGACGAGAAAGGTGCAGATGAAGGAGTTGCTGCTGAAGCGCTGCAACATTTCCTGCTATCTAGTGGAAACGACTCCGCGTCGATAAACGCCGCTACCGAAGAACCTTTTATATCAGGCACGCCAGAGGAGTGTTGGAATGACGAGATGGAGAGCCTTGCATCGGTATTCGGCGAGCATTTCCAACGAATATCTGACAATGTCTGTCAAATACGCATCGAGGCAGTCAATAACGGCCCTAAGAAGGACGTTGAAACGTACGCACAGTTTCGAAAGACACCGCGATACCCGGCAGAGGTCGTTGTGGCCATCGTGGCAGATCTACCCTCTTACATTAAACTTAGCGTAGTCAAGAAGACGATCGCTTATCTAACCGAATCCCTCGGAGAAGAGCCGATGAAGATTTACTTTGCCGTTGATTGGATCCAACAGAACATTAATTCCATCATTGAGAACCCCGGAAAGCTTCGAGATATTTCGGGGGTTGCATCGACTGCGGCAGAAATTCGTCATGTTATCCCCGTAGGCCGGAAACTGTCAAGGCATCCAAAGCCTCTATCATGGACTGTTGATCCGCGTAGTAGGGAAGAATGGCAGCAGAGGCAAGATAACCCTGCGCTGAAGCAGATGTTGGCTCAGCGTCAAAAGTTACCCGCCTGGCAAATGAAAGAGTCAGTTGTGAGCACAGTCTCACAGAACCAAATCACTATCATTGCTGGTGAGACGGGGTCTGGAAAATCTACACAATCAGTTCAGTTTATACTTGACGACCTTTACAGCAAGGGATTCGGTAACGCTGCTCGTATCATATGTACACAGCCGCGCAGAATTTCTGCTCTCGGCCTTGCGGACAGAGTTAGCGATGAGCGTTGCTCGAAGCTTGGCCAAGAAGTTGGTTATACCATCCGCGGAGAAAACAAGACAGGTCCCCAGACGAAAATCACTTTCGTCACCACCGGTGTACTCCTCAGACGTCTACAGACTTCTGGCGGGCGAACCGAGGATGTCATCGCCTCATTAGCCGATGTTAGTCATGTGGTTATTGACGAAGTTCACGAACGAAGTTTGGATACAGATTTCCTTCTAAGTATCATTCGCGACGTCTTAAAACGAAGAAAAGACCTCAAGCTTGTGCTTATGAGTGCGACTCTCGATGCTGCCACATTTAAAAGCTACTTCGCTTCCGAGGGCCTTACGGTTGGGCTGGTCGAGATTTCTGGTCGGACATTCCCGGTCGAAGATTACTATTTAGACGATATTATCCGTATGACGGATTTCGCTGCGGATACTGGACGGTATCGTGATCGCGATGAGGGGATGTTCGATACGTCCAATTCAGCAGATCAAAATTATGGCGACAGGGGAGCACAAGATCCAATTAACAAGACCATCCAAAGATTGGGTTCCCGCATCAATTATTCTCTGCTCGTCGAAACCGCGAAAGCCATCGATGCAGACTTATATCAGAACAACAAAAAGGGTGGCATTCTCATCTTTTTACCTGGTGTCGCAGAGATCAATCGGACTGTGAGTCAACTTAAGAACGTGTCGTCCTTACATGTGCTGCCTCTCCACGCCTCTCTTGATACACGCGAGCAACGGAGAGTATTTACGAGCCCACCCTCTGGGAAACGGAAAGTGGTGGTTGCGACAAACGTAGCGGAGACTTCAATCACGATCGACGATATTGTCGCAGTCATCGACACAGGTAAAGTCAAGGAGACAAGCTTTGACCCCCAGAACAATATGCGCAAGCTTGAGGAGACATGGGCTTCACTCGCCGCTTGTAAACAACGCCGCGGACGTGCTGGCAGAGTGCAAGCGGGCAAGTGTTACAAATTGTACACCAGGAACCTCGAGCAGCGCATGGCAGAACGTCCAGAGCCTGAGATTCGTCGCGTTCCTCTTGAACAGCTTTGCTTGTCTGTACGAGCTATGGGAACCAAAGACATCGGCGGTTTCTTAGGAAGGACTCCAACCCCACCGGAAATTTCTGCCGTTGAGAATGCTGTTAAGATGCTCCAGAGGATGGGCGCACTAGATGGAGAGGAGTTAACTGCTCTTGGTCAACAATTGGCCATGATCCCTGCCGATCTACGTTGCGGGAAGCTCATGATCTATGGTGCTATTTTTGGATGTCTCGAAGAAAGCATCTCGATCGCATCTATCCTAAGCACTAGGAGCCCATTCGTATCCCCATCAGAGAAACGCGACGAGGCGAAAGCGGCTCGGATGAAGTTTTCAAGGGGCGATGGCGACCTTCTCACCGACCTCAGAGCCTATCAGCAATGGAATGAGATGGCTGAACAAGGGATACCTCAGCGCCAACTGCGCCAATTCTGCGATGAAAACTTCCTATCCTATCAGACCCTCTCAGACATCTCAGCCACACGCACACAATACTACTCCTCCCTCGCCGAACTCGGCATCCGCGACACCCGCCCGCAAGGCACCCAAGCATCCACATCTCTCGTCCGAGCCCTGACGGCTTCAGCATTCACCCCGCAGATCGCGCGCATCCAGTTCCCGGACAAGAAGTTCGCGACCTCGATGTCGGGCGCCGTGGAGCTGGACCCTGAGGCTAGAACTATCAAATACTATACCCAGGAGAACGGCCGCGTGTTCATTCACCCTTCTAGCACGCTGCATGATAACCAAGGGTTCTCGGGCAACGCGGTGTTCTTGTCATATTTCAATATGATGGCTACCAGTAAGATATTTATTCGGGATCTCACGCGTAAGTGTTGTATTTGTTTAGAAATTGGGTGGGTGGCGATTGGTTGCTGACTGCGTGTAGCGTTTAACGCCTTTACGCTGCTCTTGTTCTCTGGCGCGATTGAGTTGGATACTCTTGGCAGGGGTTTGGTGGTGGATGGTTGGCTGAGGTAAGTTTTTCTCTCTCTTCTTGATGTCGTAATTCGTGAATGACTGGTGGTTTACTGACGGAATGTTGAATGTAGGCTACGTGGATGGGCGAGGATCGGGGTCTTGGTCTCGAGGCTTAGGGGCATGGTGGACAACATCATCGCGATGAAAATTAACGATCCGCACGCGAACGTTTCCGATAACGAGGTGGTAAAATTGGTGGCGAAGCTCATAGAACTTGATGGCTTAGATGCTTGATCGTTCATATTGTCAGTTCTAGGAATGATAGATCCCCTAAGTTCTGAATTCTTTTTCTTCTTTCGATGACTTCTCAATACGGTGCCTGGACCTACCCATGTTAAATGGACGTAACATTCTGATATCTATATGTTGCACTTGATAGGACGGTCGGAAAGCCCCTATGGCTGTGAAATCGCAGGCTGAATTCCTCGCTATTGGATTGTGCTAGCATACAGCCACTTGCTGCGGTTTTGTACAGCCATTAGGTACCTACTAGGTACCTATGTAGGCTGAGAGCCTGTCAGGACCTAAAAGTCACGCAATCCGGCCCTAGATTCTCTCGCGATCGTCAATACTTCTTATTTCTACCCATATTCCACATCATTTCGCAACGAGCAGCAATTTACTGATTATGGCAGAGACCGCTCCAAGCAACAGATATTGGACCCGAGCTTGGGATGAATTGACAGACAATGAAAAACATAAACTTACAACGACCCTTAATGTCACACAGTCCCAAATACAAGACATAATTCTCGGGAAGTCGTCAGATCCCCAGAATTCAGACCCTTGGCCTGAAAAACTTCGAAAACTATGTGAAGACCGCAAAGACGAATACAAGGAAAAACAATGGACAATAAAAATTAAAGGAGAAGACCGTGTCTTGCACAACCTATGGGACGAGGCTATCTCGGTACTTGAAAAGCTCAACAATGTCGGTACTGTGGCCACTAGCACAGAACCCATGGCAAAACTAGGCTGGTCCATCGCCCAGCTATTCATCCAGGTATTGCCTCTATCTACCTGCGACATAACACCTTCAAATCGATAACATTATGCTAATGATTTTGGTTTGTGATTAGATCCCCGTCCAGAAGGCAGAGGTGGCACAGTCGGTGGCCGAGGGCTTAAGTCTAGTAGTTATTATCATGAGCAGAGGCCTCGTATACGAGAATATTCTTCGCAATTCGTGGAAAAACAGCGAAAAACATAGCATCGAGCTTTTTGAAAAATTCCTGGTCGAGATGTACAAACACACTTTGCTCTTCCTCATTGCTGCCTCCAAGCACTATACCGGAGGCTTCAAGGGCAGCATGAAGCGTTTGTGGACCTCTACTTGGGATCCTAAGTTGATTTTGGATTTTCGTCAGAATACTACAAGAATCCAGCACGACCTACAAGACGAAGAAGCAAGCATTTTTAGAATAGGTGTCCAGGGGGGCTTGAGCTCCCTGCTTGAGTCAAACGAAGCCCTACAGAGTCGGCTCACGGATCTAGAGGCTTTAGACGCCAGCGTGAAATTAGATCTCAGCTCGCTCCTTCAGGGACAAGAAGAGATTCGAAGCATACAGCAACAGGAGGCGAACCACCACCAGAAAAAGCGAGAGAGATATGAGAGAAAAAATCACTCAAAGGTGCTTAGATGGCTCTCTGAGTTCCCCTATATCGACCATCATATGTCAGCCAAAGGCGACCGCGTCCCTGATACCGGAGATTGGATCTTCCAACGAGACGAGTATAAAGACTGGTACCAGTCTCAAGAACGGCGTATTCTCTGGATACACGGTATTCGTAAGTCATGACCCTATGTGAATGGGGAGTTGGGACTAATTACAAGTATAGGGGGCGCCGGAAAGACAAAGTTAATCAGTAGACCCGTGGATGAATTCGATGCCCGGCTTTGTAAAGGCACTGCGGAAAAACAAGACCATATGCGGCAAGATCTGCAAGTAGCATTCTTCTACTGCGCTGGATATGACGATACGCGAACAAGTTGTGTCAATATTCTACGCAGCATTATCAAACAACTAGCAAAGCCGTGCGATACTTTGCCGGCAAAGATTCTCGAGATATACAACAAAAAAAGCCCCAAAGATGCTGCCTCGCAGCAGGTAAATATTGAGGATTGCCAGGCCATGCTTAGTGATATTATCCGTCACTACAACAACGTCTTGCTGATCCTAGACGCTCTAGACGAGTGCAACGAAGGTTCAATCAAAGAACTGCTCTCTGTATTTGATAGGGTTACTCGAGAATCACGTTCTAACTCGAGGATAAAAGTCATTATTTCAAGCCGCGATCTCCCAGAAATTACCAACCGATTGAGACGTGGTGATCACATCGTAGTGTCGGAGATGGATAACAAGAATGATATCGTCCAATTCATCAAGCGCCGCCTCAGTACGGAGAAGCCGTCCAGAAATTCCACCCGAACTGCGAGAAAAGATTGTCGCTACTCTGTCCACTAAAAGTCGCGGAATGTAAGCACTATTTATCGCTTTTGCCTATGCTATATACTGACTCTTTTTAGGTTTCAGTACGCGGCTGTACATCTGGAAAACATCCTCCGGCTTCCTGCCGCCAGTGATATTGAAGACGCGCTTGAGAGGCCCCCAAAAGATATAGTAGAAGTATATCGTAACACGCTCAACATCATAAAGTCTGATCCATGTTGGGGGCCATATGTGATGCGCGCCCTTTCATGGATCCGGGCATGTGGAGGCAGAAGCCGCTACGAGTATCTTGTTGTAGCGGCGAGTCAGAAGCCTGAGCAAACAGATCGGATCTTAACATCTGTCGTGGATTTCGATGAATTGCTGAAGGCTTCTAGGTTTTTGCTGAAAATTGAGAATGGATTCGTACACTTCTCGCATTTATCTGTGCAAGATTACTTCATAGATGAGGACGAAGGAGTCCGAAACATCACGCCCATGGTTTTTCTCGCAACTTTACTCAACTATGATTCTTGTACAGGGATAAGACCTAGAGAGGTTACGCGCCTGTATGATGATGCTAATAAGCACTGGTGGCGGTACGTCGCGCCTCTTCAGGGGAAGGAGGGTATCGAACCTTTGTTGCATCAACTCCTAGATTTGAATCCGGAACAACCCAACCGTCCTCCTTGGCAATGGTCCCTGGAGAAATGGACGACAGCAATGTTTCTCACAGGGTATTTATTCACCAAAAGCGAGGAGAAAGACTTGGCCGAGACCACCTTTCTAGAGAGCTCGTCTCGTCATGTTCAAATACGTTGGACTAGATGGCGTGATAGCCCGTATGGCTTGAACTCTCCCGTATTTGGGTCCTTTGCCACGAAAAGCTTTCTGAAGTTAAAATTGACTATACTAACGCCCTCTAATCCGAATGATTGGAAAGTAATACGGTTACTCGATCTTGAGGATCTTTCATACGATATGAGCCAACAGGACCAAGGTCATTCTCAAGGCACGAATGTGTCAAGAAGTATTAGTGCGGCCGTGTCATCTACTTGTCAACGGACCACTGGTGATATTGATATTATAGAGAAGGATAATGGTAAGACACAGCCGTTATCATTGTACTGGCTTCTCATGAGCTTCGCTCTCAAAATGGTTACATGGATTTTTCATGTTATACAAAGGTCGATCGGCTGGAGAATATGCGCTTACTATGACTCGACAATGGGTATTGAAATTGACAATGAAGTATCCAGTCGGAGTGCCAAAGAGCTGTGGCAAATGCACCACATGTTTATACTTACTGTTACAATTGCAAGGGCCATCTGTATTATGCACGGATAAAATGTTAAAAGATAATTGGTTATACGGTTACATATATAAATTAAATAAAAGGTATATAAAAAAGTTATAACCATTTATTATTAAAAACTATTAATTAAATGTTTAAAATGTTATATTATTAATATAAAAACGTTAAACATTTAAATATTTAAAAAGTTCGATTTTTATTAACTTTTACCGTATCGATATTTTTTCCACGAAAATTATAAGTGCGAACGAAGCCTACTGTTACAACATAAACTATATATGAAATTTAAACAATCGAATTCATCCATAACCGAACTCTTAACTAGGTGCTTTGTTAAGTTTAAGTTCTGGAAACCGATTTTACGTATTTGTTTATTCGACTGGTCTGTATGCTCCGGACGGTCTGACCCACTAATCACCTCAATTGAGACGTATCCTAACAATAATGGCGGAGAGTTAGTGGAGGTGCGTGTTGACTATGGCGCAGATGTTAATCAATGGGCGCGTCTAAGCAACTACAGAACCGCACTCATTGTAGCCTGTGCACTCGGCCTCATTGATACTGTCAAACGCTCACTCGATATGCATGACATCGACATCAATCTCACCGTTCGACATGGAAGACATGGGACAGTTCTTATAGGGGCATGCGCTAATAAACCTGCATACATTGTGAAGAGGCTACTTGAGGAGGGTGCTGACACAAGCATTTGCACGCAGATTGGTCTATATTGCTCCGCATTTGCCGCTGCGTTGGATACCGGAGAACCCTCAATTGTAGGGCAACTTCTTAATGCCGACTCTCGAATCGACGAGGATCTTAAATGGCATCTATGCAGAATGATGTCTGAGTTCTTCAAACTGTTACGAACTTCCCCACGAAGCGAGGCATTTGCCCTGACAGAAAGCTTACTTACCGGAGGCTTAATTGATATTAGCATGACGAAGTTGCAGTTTTCTAAAGACCTGAGGTTCTTTGGATCGCGTGAGATTCTTGTCATGGAACTGAATTTCGCACTGAGATTTGTTCGATATAATCGAAATAAGAGTAGGATTTCGTGCAAACTGGAATATGCTATCGAGATTCTACTTGATCTTTGTCGCTGTATGGGGGATCTTCATGCAGCCAGACTCATGTTACTCTGCTTGGGATACGTTAAGCAGGATGCGGGAAAGGTGGAGAGCTGGCGGCAGGTTTTGAGTGAATATAAAAGTGGGAGGTCCGATTACGACTGGAAGGTTCTGGGCGACTGCTTACAGCATATAGTCCCTGAGAAGGAGACTCGGAAATCATATCGACGTATGAAAGCATGGGCACATGGATGAGATTATAGATAGACAGTACAAGGTATCGACAGCTTTAATAAGAGAGAATTGAACCTCAACTATTAAGTATAGGTAGGGGCTTGTTCCGACCGTATATAATTGATTAGGTACGCACTGTATGGCACGTGCATTGCCTGCATACTGGGAGAAAGAACTTTTTTTGCAATTATATTGGTCTACGCTGTACAAATTGCATCCTCTCTTGCCGGTGGTCCGAACATCATTGAAAGTTCTCACTATGACAAACTGATGATATCTGGGTAGTCAATTGGCCTTACAGATTCGCAGCCTCGATTCGCCTTCCAGCTTCGTCGAAGCGAATTTGTTTTCCTTGAACGAGTGCTTCTTGAAGGAAAGAGCCAATCTCCACAGCCTTGACCGCGTTGGTCAGCTTCATGGGAAGCGGCTTGTTGTCGAGAACAGCAGCCACAAACTCGTTGGACTCCTGCACAAACGCCATCTCAAACCTGCCGTAGTAATCGTGCGGCACCTCTCTTGTGATGCCTCCTGCATGGTAGTGGTTGAGCAGGTTTATTTGCGGGTTAGCATTGACTGAGAGCTTTCCTTCGGTTCCGACGATCTCGGTCGTGTCTTCTTGACCGTGCGCCATCATGCGACTGCAGAAGTAGTACGCGATCTTTCCGTTCCAGAATTCGACGATGCCGACCGCGTTATCATAGTCGTTATACTTGGCGAGGTCGGGTTGAACAGCCCTGATACCGTAGGCGGAAACGCTCTTCAGGGTGACGTCATCACCGAAGAACCATAGGGTTAAGTCGATGTCGTGGATGGTCATGTCGACGAAGACACCTCCTGACCAGGCGGCATATTCGACGAAGAAACCTGAAGGATCGTGCTTGTCGCACGTCTGACTTCGCACGACAACTGGACGACCGATGAGGCCGCGATCTATCTTGTCGCGGGCATCACGGTATGAAGCGTCGAAGCGACGAGAGAATCCACACATGACCTTCAGGTGTGGGGCCTTCTTAGCTGCTTCAACTACCTGCTTACACTACAGTCTCCAAGGCGAGGTCAGTGCTTGAGTTTGTGGTATTATGGAAGTTCTTACGTACGACTTCAACTTTTGTCGAGAGCGGCTTCTCGCATAACACGTGAAGGTTCTTCTCGATGGCCTTGATAGCCTCTTCAGCGTGTACTGAGGTAGCGGTTCCGATCACTACGGCCTCAAGACCGGCATGTTGAAGCATTTGGTCGTAATCGGTGTATAGGGTGACGCCATATGGCTCTAGGTTTTGCTTTGCCCATTGGATCTCGCCTTCGTCTGGGGAGAAAGCTGCGACAAGCTCTGCGCGAGGGGTTCGGTTTAAGAAATTCAGAGCATGACGTTTGCCCATGCGACCCAAGCCTGCAGCGGCGATCTTAAGCTTCTTTGGTGCCATTTTGACGAATATAGTAGCAAGGTGTGGGACTTAGTGATATGAGGTGAAGAAGGAGAAGAAGGTGATGATGAGAAGATGAGTGAAGGTGAGGATGCTGGCTTCAAATCTGAGAGAAATCGGTGGCATGTCTTTGACCTTTTCTATTCACAATGGATGGAGATGAAATCACTTGTGTCCATATCTTGAAGAGTTTCTCGTCCTTCTTCGGACGCATGCAAGGAGGCGAGAGCTCAGGTCCATACGGCGATCTGGATGACGATGTCTCCACGATTTACGTCTACACCGGGTCGATTCTCCTTTCCCAGAGATGCTCTCGCGCCCGATTACTTAAGTCGATATAGTTGCATGATATCACATATGTATACTGCATATACTTTCTTGGTATTTTCGGCGTCCCTCGGCATCGGGATTGACTGCTATATTGAACCTGCATTATGGGCTTTCAATCCTACATAATTACCCCACACTCGGTTGGGGACTACCCCATACTTACCCCACACAATCCCCCAGATTCCCTGGGTAGGCATTACTTTCTTTCTTCTCTTATTGGTCTACCAAAAGTTCGTCCCTACGTCACATGCTGATCATTGGGTTTCGTAGATGCTTTCTTAAACCAGTCACACAGGCTGAAGGATGCCCCAAATCAGGGGACATGCATTAGCTGAGGGTTGGGGTACTGTGGGGTTGTTAAAGCCCGTTGGGTGATAAAACAGGCTGTCATTCCCGCGGATCCTCGTAGAGCAAAGACGGAATATTTTACCTTGCCTCCATTTCTATTGCTAAATCTATTCTCCCCCAGAGCCACAAACCTCTCCGACCATACAGCCTATATCGAGTAATGCGCCAAAGAAGTGGATGGTCAGTACTTGCCCCAGACATTGATTAATAGTAACAGCTTAGTAACTCCAACGATAGCCTACCGTGTCGCAAACGTCATATCAAATGTGAGTTATACTGCCTTTCTATGAAGCTTCGATCGTTTGTCTAACTCAATATAGGTGTAATAATTCCAGGAACAGACGACTGCAAGAACTGTACTCAGAAAAAGAGAACATGTGTCAAGGGCGAGTGTTATCGCTTCTGTCCTGTAGTATCTGTACGGTTCAATGCAGGTGAGAACGTTGGTGCCGCTCAACAGGAGCTGGAGTTTGCAGATAGTCAAACATGGGTACATATTCCGTCAACATGTACGTAATCCCTTTCCCCTTTCGGCCCTGAAAGTGGGCTCTGTTCCTCGTAACCAACAAGTTATTAGTGAGATTCCTACCTCCGAATACCGATGAGGACGACGATGGTGTTATTTCGGGAAGCGAAGAGTACCCCGGTTCAGTGAATAAAGACGTCAATGTCGAATTGAGTAGCAGCGATCTATCTGGGACATCCGCTGACCGGCATCGGAGCCTATCCTACTCGGAGCATCACGGCGCATCCGGATCCACTGGCTATTTCTCCACCGTCTTGGACTCTCCGTCAAACATACCCGCCGGGCTTGCTGAGTCCGCTGACATAATCGATACCAGTAGCTATCCCATTGGTTTATCGTCCTCTTCTTTCCCTCCCTTCTCACCAAGCCTACCATTGGGTCACCCAGCGATCCAGGCGGACTCGCCATTGGTTACGACACACTCGACTTTCTCCCAGACTTCCCATTTCTCCTCAAGATGGCCAGTGAAAAGTAAACATGAGGCAAGGCTCTTCCATCACTACATTGTGCACTGTTCTCCTTGGATAGACATCTGTGATCCCAAATGCCACTGGGCTAAAGAAGTTCCCAAGCGCGCTGCGCATTTCCAGGTCATATTAAATGGCGTTCTGGCCCTAGCGGCACGGCACCTCTACATCATTGGAGAGCTTGCAGAAGACCTGTCAGAACCCTACGTCTCTGACTCCCTACACACCTTAATCTTAGCCCTTGAAGACCCATTGGCGCATTGGGACGAAAATTTCCTCGTTGCTGTCATATTACTTAGGCTGCATGAAGAAATAGGTGAAATGGATGAGAGATGTCATCATCTCGGTGCCTCGCGCATAATTAATGCATCATCCTCATTTGCTGCTGACGGCGGGCTGCGAGAGTCCGCGAGCTGGGTCTCGCTACGGCAGCATATCTACGTGTCTCTCACAACTCAACAGCCTCTGGATCTTAGCCTTGGGAATTATCGTTGTTCCTCCGTCTTTACGGAATCTCACGACGAGGCTTGGGCAAATCGGATAATATTCTGCTTTGCCAATATTCTAAAACATGTATTCGAACACGACTCGCTCGGCCGCCTTTCCCAAGAAAAATGGATTGAATTAGATGCCGAAGTGGAGGAATGGCATAACACAAAGCCTTGGTCTTTCACACCCCTTGCCGAAGACCAGTTCGTCGATAAGAGCATCGATCTTGGCCATGCAGAATGGCAGGGTGAATGGCCTGAGCTACTAACCGCGCATCCAGCCCAAGCAGTAGGACTACAATACTTTCACCTCTGTAAAATCATGCTCACATTCTACAACCCCAGAACTGCACGTGTTGGTTTGGCAAGCCATCGCTCAAGGATCGCTATAGACGCGGAAATCAGGAAGCATATGCGCATGATATTTGGTTACGCCAAATCAAATAACCATGTTAAAAATGCCCAATTCCAAGTCTCGCATATCCTGGTCGCTTGCGGTGCTTACCTGACTGACATTAAAGAGCAAGATGCAGCTGTTGAGTATTTGATCACGATGAGAAAGACAACTGGCTGGAAAACTGAACATGTTATTGACGATTTACGAGAACAATGGAAACTTTAATATTTCTGTATAATTAACCCCAAACATCCGATCGCCAATTTCCACGCTTCTTGAGTCCATCCGTCCAGGCCTTGACATCCGCATTTGATAGACCCTTGTGCTCAATTGCCATTTCCTCGACCCTCTTGTCTACCTCCCTTGCCATGCTCGCCCTACCACAGATATATAGGTTTGCTCCAGAACCTAGCATATCCAATACCAACTTGGCATTTTCCGCCACACGATCCTGGACATACACCTTTTTTCCGTGTCGCGAATAGGCCATAACGATTTCAAATATCTCGTTACCAAGCTTGGCCTGCATCTCTTCCAACTCCTCACGATAGATGAAATCCTCATTAGGGTGTCTACATCCAAAAAATAGCACCATCTTACCGACCGGCTTTCCAATAGAATGTAGCTTCGCTCGTTCCGCGATGAAAGCGCGGAATGGGGCGAGACCGGTTCCGGCTGCGACCATGATGATTGGCGTACTACTTGCGATCGGCAGCTTGAACTTGGATTTACGGACATGTGCAAAGAGCTTAGTGCCTTGAAGAGCACCCTCCGGACCGGCCAAATCGTAGCTTGGTCGCGTTTCTGTTGTAGACTGTGCGGAGGCTATTGGAACATTCGACATCGAGAGCAGATAATTCCCAGTTGTACCAAAGATCGTCTGCGGGGACTGACCTGCGAGCGCCTTGTTGGATACCAGAACCGTAATTGCGATTTTTCGCGGGGAAATGACACTACTGGACGCGATAGAGTAGTAACGCGGTTGGAGTGCCGGAATGGCTTCGATGACGAATGATAGGGGGAGGTTTGACCAGGATGCGTTGGGGCTGGCGAGGCGGAGAAATCTCGCGAATGTGAGATGCGTGCATGAGACAAAATCGGCGTATTTTTCCTTGCTCCCTCCTAGTTCTAACGCACGAGACTTCGCCTCTGATGTTGGGGCAAATTGAGCGAGGTCGAAAATTGTCTTGCGAGAGAGTGGTCCGCATATCTCCAGGTAGTTTCGGAAAAGAGCAACGACGGTTGTAGGAGATGGGATCTTGGCTTGTCCCGAGATGGAAAGGGTCGCATCCCTTTGACCTTCGAGACCAAGTGCAGAAATGAGAAGCTCGACTTCTTCATTTGGATTGCTGGGCCATATGCCGATGTGGTCTCCGGTCTTGTAGTGGACGTCTGGGTGGTCGCCGAGATGTAACTCCATGTGAAGGCAGTTCCGGTCGCCGGACGTGAAGAGTTCGTGTGCCTTAGTAACAAGAAGAGCGCGTACAGATGAGGACGTGGAAGAGGCTTCCGAGACTGGGTTGCCGTGGGCGATTTTGCTGGGGTGAGATTCTGGACTCTGTCCGAATTCCACCTTTACAGTTGGTTGATACTCGACGACTTTCTCTTCCAACCCTAAGCCCTTCTTGAACATACCAAAGAGGTCATCCTTCCACTCCTGGAAGTCTTCCTCTGTGGCTCCCTCCGCATCGTCAGCTCTTCCAGTTGGAAGTAGTGACGTTGCGCCAGCGTGGTTTAGGGCTTCGACCGCCACATCGACGACGCGATTGTAGTACTTGTAGTTGCTGTTTCCGAGTCCGAATGCGACATATCGTAGGTCGGGGAGTTTCAAATTGTCGTCCTTGATCTTCTTCAACCAGGTCCAAAGACCAGCGGTATTGTCGCTCGGATCTCCCTCGCCGTAGGTCGAAAGGAGGAATACGGCAAACTTATTCTGCGGAATGAGGGCAATCGTTTCGGCATCGAAGTCGGAGAGATCGGCGCACAAGGCGTTCAGGTCAAATCTTAGAGAACATTCCCTAGCGAGCTGCTCGGCGAAGCGTTCTGAGGTACCGGACTGAGAACCCCAGAAGATGACGACTTTGTGGTCGCCTTCTTCCAGGTGCTGGGCAATATTACGACTAGACTTTCTCTGGTCGATGCCTTCTCCGTCTTTCTGTTGTGGTCTCTCGTACCAGGTGTAATAGTAGGGATCCGTTCTATCCCAGAGTTTTCCATGCGAAAGGTAACTGAACAGACATAAGAAGAAGGTGACAAGTGCAGCGAGGTCTAAGGCTGTCGGAGGTTGAACACGTATGGACTGTACAGGTACTTTGGATACGAGTGGCGACTGTAGAAAGTCGAAACCACTTAGAAGGTCCATCTTGCGCTAGGTGATAGCGTTGAAGTGGAATTAGATTGTAAACGGCAATCTATAATCTATAATCTACCTAATTACAAGACTACTAAGAACTACTACATCTACTGGCAAATCCTTTTATCTTGAATGCCCTCGAGGATATCGACGTGGTGACCATAATAGGTCCGTAGAAGCTAAATAGACATATCGGATTAGACTTCCAAGAAGAGATTATATTCTCTTGTGGCTAAACGTGTCCATAGAATAGCTGCCTAAGATCTTCACTCTTCCACGATGGAGCCTTAAAATGGAAATCCGACGGTTTAGTTGGTCTATTGTCTGGGCATACATGTACTCACTGACACTAGTAGATGACAAATACTAAGATGGAAAGTGAGATTGGCGTAATGAGGGGTATTGGGGAACGGGTCTGCATCCGGATTTCAGATGGTTTCCATCAAGACGTCCATTTACACCAATACAATGGACGAACAAGTCCCTTCTTTTTCAATTATCTCTCTCGTGACGTTCTAGATCCACAACGGAGACAAAGCAGTAGTAATCCGCATGATATTATTGATAGGCTACGATGGCTTCAAGCAACTAGAGACCCTCGGTTATCTGATTAAGGCTAGATTACGCCTCCTTTCCCCACCTCCCCCGCGTTTCTCCGCATTTCCCCCTATTTTTCCTATTTTAGTATACGGAGCAAGTTTCCACGTTCAGGGGTCGTGCATATTCGTGCATGTTACCCCTGTCCAGGGTTGTTCAGGGATCTACGCATCTTGCGGACTTCTTTACTCTGTTTGCAAGATCCAGAAATCCAGGGTTTCTTGCTGCGACAACGGATTTCATCCATGGACGCGAGTGACCATGTGAGTGGCTATGTGGATGACTATTCGGGCATCAACGTCTCGAATTTTCTACATTATCTATAGTCTACACTCGATTTGACAACAAGTCTGAATATATCGAGATGGAGGGTCAAGGAGCCGTCTATGATTTAACCTAGAGGGACGGCTCTTCACAAGTCCTCTCAACTCCAGGGCCATCTAATCTTTCAAAGTCATAACCTCCCATAGGTATACTGGTTCTACCTATACTCAACTCATGGCTTTCCCAAGCTTGGCGTTCTCAGCCCCGTACGCGGCAGGCGTCGCAGTATTATTCTTCGCTTACTTCATTGTGTATCCGGTCATTGTTTACCTCCGCGATGCAAAGGGTCTTCGCCGCTTCCCTAACATGAGCCCCTTTTCGGGTATCTCATCAATCCCTTTCATGATACTCGCCCACGGTGGTGCTCGCTCCACGTATCTCTCCAAACTACACAAGAAATATCCTGTAATTCGAACAGGGCCAAACACTCTGTCATACGGAGACTTAAGAGCGATCAAGGACATCTACGGTCACAATACCCCTTGTACGAAAGATACGTCTTACATCATCACTGCCGGATCTCACTACCATCTGGCGGACGTTATCGATCGTCAGGACCATTCTCGAAAACGCAAGGTCTTGTCAGCTGCATACGCTATCAAGAACCTTGAGGAATGGGAACACAAAGTCGCGGATAAGACCGCGCGGATGATTAAACACTTCGACAAATGCTGTACCGCACCTCTTCCAGCGGGCCAGATCCCAGCCCCTGAAGACGTGAACCTCGAGTACCGAACATGGACCAACTTCTTCAGTCTCGACGCCATTGCCGATATTGGTCTCTCCGAGAAGCTCGGCTTCCTCGACAATGGCAACGACCGAGTTACTGGCCGAAGACTGGACGGAACGAAATACGAATGCAACTACCGGGAGTGTCTATACCAGAACGCTAGGAAGCAATCGCTGCTTGTCTGGCCGTACGCCTGGTACCCATTCATCAACAAAGTCGCTAACCTCATTCCTTTCTACGGACGCATGGGGAAGCTAGGCCGTGACTGGGACGGCATACCTCTGGAACTTGCCCACCGTCGTCTCGAACGCTACCGCAACGGCGAAAAGCTCGATGATTTCTTCCAAGCCCTGATGGAAGACAAAGGCGGCAAGCCAAACAACCTCGAATGGGGAGAGATCGTCGCCGAAGTCAGCATCATGATGAACGCAGGCAGCGCCACCACAGCAATCGCCATGACCAACGTTCTATTCCAACTACTAAAGAACCCATCAACAATGGAGAAGCTCGTCGAAGAACTAGACGCCGCTCTAGAAGGCGACGACGAAGAAGACGCTGTTGTGGCGTACGATAAAGTCAAGCACCTACCGTACCTGCGCGCGTGTCTAGACGAATCCCTCCGCATCTTCCCCCCAACGCCTCACGGCCTTCCCCGCGAGACCCCGCCCGACGGCATCAACATCATGGGCGACTACATACCCGGCGGCGTCACAGTCGCCATCTCCGCCTTCGTCGCGCACCGCAACGAAGCATACTTCCCGCAAGCCGACAAGTTCATCCCCGAGCGCTGGCTCGGGGAGGAAGGCAAGAGATTGCAGCCTTACTTTCTCGCTTTCTCGGCTGGTGCTAGAGGATGCATTGGTCGGAATATCTCGTACTTGGAACAGACTGTTGTGCTCGCTTCTGTGCTTAGGAGGTACAGGTTTGCGCTGCCGAGCCCGGCGTTTGAGCTCGAGAGGTTGGAGACTATGAATTGGCTTATTAAGGAGATGCCGGTTAAGATTTGGAGGAGGAGGGATGAGGGCAAGATTCAGTGATTGGGGCGAGGGTTTGAGGTTTGTAAGTATCTACATAGGCATATTTACTGTGTCTCTTTTCATCATTAGGTATTAGTAGCATAGCAGTTGATGACTTCGAATCATCTTGCTGAGATATTGGATTGATGTGAGGGTTAGTGGTTAGGGGCCTGGTAGGACCGGAGTTTGGCCCGTGTTGGTGGTTGGCCCTGAACATAGCAGGCATGGAGCATTCCCTCCAGGGCACAGGGCTGTATGCACAGCACCTGTCTTAGGTACCAGTTCGCCGGACTTTACTGTAATTAACGATACAGGTAACAACTAGCGAAGTATTTCTATATAGAATCTTCTCTATATCTTCAAATATAAATTACAAACAACTTACCAATATTATGCTTTGAAAAACTAGCTCAGAATTCTCATGATAAATGCATATTTCTACTTGGTTAAATTACAACACTCGTAAAAATAGATACGAATACGCCGGAAGCCAGGCTTGACATAGCCGATATTAACCTAATGGAGATATTTGAGAAACCCTTTCGCAATAACAATATCAGTGTTCGCCATTTCCAGGGTCTCCATGGTGACACTGAGCTTAACTCTGTTACATTTATGATTTGATCAGTGGGAACTTCAAAACATAGATATCCGCCTATTATGATCTTGGGACATGACGAAGGCACCGCTTCTAGGATCACAGCACCAAGCCATGTGATTAGATTAACGAATGCAAGCCTGACTAAACGGGCTCTTTACATGACGTCGAGCTAGTTCGTGGGAGTGACCCATCCAAAGCCGCAATGACGTTGCTTACGACTACAACTGATCCACTCTGCTTACTACCTGGGGATACTATGTGGATAGCCTAGATTGCCTAGTAGAGTGGGTATATACAACTCTCTTACGTGAACTACATCTTCTATATCTTCACGAGAAGGCTAAGCTGCTGTCTCATATGTATTAAGCCGTAGCCCGAGAGACAAAGAGATCTGGATAGAGATGATGGAATCCGATAGGAGCTAGGATATGCGGCCTGTGCGGTAACGGTAAATTCGGCCGTTCTAGAAGCTTTCCTGCAGAGAAATTGATACTGAAATACGACTTCAACTGGAACTACATTGCAGCGTGCTTCTTATTCGGAATCGCCGTTTATCATAATATCGCACTCGGATAACCCTTTCCGACGTTGCTGTCGCTGCCGACTTTTGTGGGTTTTCCGGGCAATCAAGGAACATTCAGGAGCAGTTACTTTATTGAGTGTGTCGGTATTCTCAGATAGGTCGACGAAGAATGGCCGAAGAATGGCTCGTCGTCCAGGTCATCCAGGTCATTTATTGCGTATATGGTAGCAGGTGAAGTCGAGATCTTGATTCTGGCATTAATAAAGAGAATAAATATTGTGTTGCTTTGTATGGGCATTGTTTCGTAATATTGGGTAGCTGCTGTACTAATCTCTGCTAGGCAATAGGTAGCGTGGATCATCGTCATCGCAGGGAAATTCGCCGTGGCTTAGACAACTAAGATCAAGAGAATCACATTCCTCGGTCTCTTGTTGCCTCACGCCTGAAACGGTTAGGTCAAACATAGTAAGTCATCGCGAATTTCACGTACTCCTATGGCAAGTTTCCCCGCCCAATTCTGTTAATTGTGTCATTCTCGCCGACCTTACCGACGCTAGCGGACTAAGACACGTTTCTGGCGCCGGTCTACTAGGACCTGTTCCAAGGTTTCTCCATCATTCCCCGCATCCCCAGACCTTCCCCAGCTTTGCGGGAACGCACTACGGCCAACTAAAGCCAACAATGGGGACTCGGTACTTGCAGGGGCACGGGGCTACCCGGTCTCTCCCCCGTCTAGTATAGCCTTGGTCTTGAAGATGACCTGCATAAAGCCACCGTCAGCCGTCTTATTAGTAATGCCGTCGTCCACGAGCATCTGGACTTAAAACGTCGACAATTTCCAGTTTGATAGAGGCCTCTTTCGCTTGCTCAAGCGTGATCCCATTCTCATCTTACTTCTCTTGGATCTGTCCATTGTTCTATTCCGGCACTCTTGTTCATCATGTCCGACATCGATGCCAAAGAAGACCTCAAAAACGACGCGAATGTCGTAGGTCTATCCGACCACGTCGAAGATATACAATTCAAGAACGCGGAAGAGCTCACTGAGCTGAGCGGCATCGAAGCGACAGCAGCGTCCAAGGCGGCGTGGCTCATCTGCATTACAGTCTCGTTAGGTGGTCTGCTCTTCGGTACGTAAAGCCTAGAAATCGGTATTCCACAGAGTGACATTAATCATATTATGGCCTCGTGACAGGATATGACACCGGATACATCTCCTCAGTTCTTCTCACCATCGGTGATTCTCTCGGTCACGAGCTCGATTCCAGTGAACAGGAATTAGTCACTTCCTTGACAAGCGGTGGCGCGCTCATCGGGGCCGTCTTTGCTGGTCTTACTGCCGATCGATACGGACGCCGGATGCCTATCTGGATAGCATGCATTGTTTTCGTGATCGGAACTGTTCTCCAGACAGCTGCATTCCACCTCCCGCAATTTGCTGTTGGACGGTTTGTTGTTGGTCTAGGAGTTGGATCGGCAGCTATGGTTGTACCCCTATATAGTACGTATTACCAAATACTGTGGAGGAAAAAAATGATTTCGGGTCTCCATGATTGCTAACGGTATGTGAAGTCGGCGAATTGGCACCTGCTAAGTATCGTGGTCGAATGATCGCGTTCAACAACATGAGTGTTACCTTTGGCCAATTTTTCGCAAGCTCTCTTGGTGCGGCATTTGCTCAAGTCGGAGGTCAAACATGGAGAGCCACCGTCGGAATCGGAGCCGTTCCGGCCATGGCTCTCGCCGGTCTCCTATTTCTCTGCCCTGAATCACCTCGTCAACTCGTCGCGCACGGACGTACCGATGAAGCATCGAAGGTCCTCATCAGAATCTACCCTACATCGACCGAAGAACAACGAAGAGCGAAGATTCAGTCCGTCGAAATGTCCATCCAAGAAGCTACGCAATCAATGGTCGACAGCTCCATCTGGAAGTCTCTCGTTCGCATCTTTAAGACTCCTCCTACTGGACGCGCTGTCCTTACTGCCTGCGTTATTATGGCTATCTCGCAGTTATCAGGGTTCAATACTTTGATGTATTTCAGCTCCCTAATTTTTCAAATCGTAGGCTTTAACAATGCGGCCGTTGTTGCTATCACGGTCTCGGGAACGAATTTCGTCTTCTCATTCGTCAACCTGATCGTAGTTGACAAGTTTGGTCGCCGAGCAATCCTTCTCGTCACGGTGCTGGGAATGGCAATCTGCATGCTCGTCGTCTCTGTCTCGTTCCACTATATTCCGATCGACAAGAACCTAGTTGTCCAGACTGATGAAGTGGGCTGGCCGGCAATCGTGGTCCTCGTCACAATCATACTTTACGTCGCCTGCTACTCTACCGGTGTTGCTACCATCGCCTGGATCGGAACCGAGCTGATTCCCATGGAAGTGCGAGCTGTCGGTACTATGCTTGTAAGTTTGACGCCCTGATCCCAAGATGAAGAATCAATCCGAAAGTTAATAATCCTTTAGAACACGGTCACATGTTGGAGCACCAACATCATCATCGCATCGACGTTCCTGTCCATGATGAGGGGCATAACACCTAGCGGCGCGTTCGGATTCTACTGCGGCATCTGCACCGTCGGATGGGTATTCATCGTCTTCTGCTTCCCCGAAGTCAAGGGCATGCCGCTGGAAGCTATCCGAGAGGTATTCGCGAAAGGGTTCGGAGTCCAGTACTCGAAGAAGTGGCAGCGAGAGAACAAGGAATTCGCGAAGGTGAATACCCACGCGAGTTTCGCGCATTGATTATAAAGATGAGAATAGCGCGGTAGGTACTAAGTACTGATGTCATTGTACTTGCTGGTATCCATAAGCTCTACCATAGAGTAGATGTAACATTTGATGATCTGGTCTTGTTGGAATAGAGGTAGGTCGGGACTTTGCTAGCGTTAGAGTAGTATATACCTGTACCAATCACAATTGTTGAATTAGATGCTCTGAGTTGTTGTAGAAAGCTTTGATTCATCGTGGGACCTGGCGGTGTGGCGAGCTGCAGGAGCTAAAAGCGCCATAACTGCTTCCCTGCAGGGAAGAACTTAGGGGACCACGTAGTTGATCACAGGAGAAATAATGAGGTAGATGCGCTGAAATTTTATATTTTGATATCAGCAGGTGGTTTTCCTCCCTGACAACGTCGCTTAGCTCTTGTCCTATCCGAAATTCAGCACTGGGAGCTTCTTCTACAGCGCTTTCGATAACTCATCGGTGTCTAATGATGTATTTTACTTTAATCCATATCCTATACTCCGTCCCTGATGTTGAAGGTTATCCATTTCAAACTCCCGAAACGCCATTCCTTATATATGATCGCTGTGCGCGAAATGGTATCGATCGATGTTCTGCATTGTGTTGATAAATCTACTTTTGCCTGATCATCCAGTAGATCCAGCCCCCGACACCGAATATACATGTAAAAGCTATTTAGGAATGATAAGTCAACATGATGCCCTTCACAGATAGTTCAGGGAAGGCAGCTACTAACCAACTAAGAACGTTTCTATCGCTCGATGATCAACTTCTCTCTTTGCTATGACGCTCATGTGGCTCATCCCGCGGCCAATGAGTTGCGGTAGTTCCCGCTTGATGAATTCAGGGTCGATAGCAGCCATTATGTATGATGTATGAGTTTGGTGGCGATTAGGTATTATAATAATAAATAGGCGATTATGGTCTTGTGTGTCGTTATAATTGCTATAAAGACATGTATAGGAAGGACTGCAGATGCTTCAATGTGAATTTTAATTTGTGTCTTGGATCTACACACTAATCTAACTGATGCAGCTGGTCTTGTTTTTATTTGAGCAATTGACTGAGTCGCGAATGCAATGATGTACACCCCTGTCTCTCCCTCAGACTTGAAGTCGTCGTCGTCGGCTCATGATCAGTCGATAGGGGGTGTTGCCTCCTCCTTGGGATACGCCATCGATTGGTTTTCAAAACACCAACTAAGCCATTCCTGTGCTAAATGCATCTGGCGGTATCTTGTCATATTTGTTTTGACGCGTTAAATGGACTGTGGGTTAAATGCTGCTAGGGGTCCTGGTCAGATGCACGTCAAGATCGATCGTGCCATATGGCACGATGGGGAGTCGCACTGAAACGAATCTGAGACGCAATTGGACCTGGGCAATTGCTCACGATTCATCGAACCAATTACAACAACGTAAATCCCTATTACTTACCTATTCCGTAAAGTCGAAGTTGAATCCATCAGATATTGAATGGATCGTGGGATGGATAATGTGGTCCTGTTGAGCCTCAATGTATGCAAGTCTAGTTCGACAGGGGAGGACACCACCCCTGAGGAGGTCCAGATCCAATAGCGGCCACTTAGCTTCGCTCAAACAACTCAAGGCCAAGCCTTATCATATTTATTGAGGATGATCAGTTCATTACTCCTGTCACATATGAGTGCGAGGTTCGTCGCTTCCTCACAGAAATATTTCTACGGGGGAGTGACCCGGAGCCAAGGCCGCTTAAGGTGGAGAAAGATACGGACCACCCCCGGAGAACAAGAATTACGGAAGGCGCTATAGCTACCCGGCAGCCTGGGTATCGTCAGTTGTCACGAAACCAAAAGACTTAATTCGTAATAAAATACGCTATTGTAATAAATTTTTTGATTGAAAATCTACCTATAGTGGTAGAGCGTCTCTGTTCGTGTGAAATGTGTTAGAAAAGAAATTCATACTTGCGATCAAACTCTTCATTCAAGCAATTCACCGACCTTGTAGCCACAGATGGACCAGGTAAATGATTGCCATCCCGAAAAACGCGGTTGCAAGATATTACTGATCTGTTTGGTGGATCCGGGATATTAAAATGGTGTATCTTAGAGAGTACCTTGTAGCTTAGTGAGAGAAATTAGCCGAAAAACTTTGGAGACATCCATCATACTTGACGCGTTATTCGACGCTATTCGACACAAATCTTCCTTGTTTTCGCATTGCTCATTCTGGTTATTATGAGTTTGTAAATTCTGCATTCTGAATTAATGAATACAAGAGGCTGATAAACCGATGCTTACCGGAACACGTGACTCAGTCATCGGTGTTGGTACCCAGCAAGGGACTCATATAGATCAGTGCGTAATCGGAATGCAATAAATTGACACTGTATTTATACTAGGCCTAGCTGCACTGTATTTTCGTAGATAACCACTGTATTTTAGTACTAACTCTTTTCCAAAGCAAACATTCACAGTAAATAAACTTTTTATTTCACATGGCTTTGACCTGTTTGGATATAAACACCTTAGAACTCACAAGTTTCCTACATCTGCCATCCATCGTCCCTCATTCTTTAAGAAACCTCTGTCGTCTACAATACGTCATATATGTATTGTACCGCTCGGCGCAGTTGACACAAGACGGTCTGACGAAGGATTTCATCATAAATCCAAGTTATCAAATCCTTAAGAGAAGCTGAGGTTATCTTTTCGACACAAGATGGCCATGGCTACGAAGTCTAAGTCATCGCCGACTTCATTTACACGCTTTCCCGACCTGCCGACCGAATTGCGTCTCAAGATATGGGATGAGACCTTCGAACCCCGCGTTATTGAAGTGCACCTAGACCGATTCATGGACTTAATTGCGGACTCCAAGGGTCGCAGCAACCCACTCCGGTGGTCATCAAATTGTAGCAACCCAGTAGCATTATTCGTGTGCTTCGAGTCCCGCAAGCAAGCATGCTCTCGCTTCCCCGTCATTCTACCTGTCTTTAGGCTTGGAGCAGGAAAGCGCCCTATTCCACGCCACATACGTTTTGATCCTACCTTAGATATGCTCGCATTTATAGGTCAGTTAGAAACTAGGCTTATACTCGAGCTCGTGCGCACAATCCGTCTTGGGAATCCCGCTGGTCGAGGACTGGAGCGCATCGGTGTGGCCATAGATTTCTTCCGGCTCAAGTTTCCGCACAAGGAAAGTTTCGTACAGCATATAAACGAACCAGGCCATTTGAAGGAGTTTGTGCTTCTGACGTATTCTGAAAAACGACCGCCAGTTAAATATGGATATGTCGAATGTGCGCTCGAAGAAGCTCCGGGTATGATGTTACTCGCTAGAGCCTTCGAGGAATATTTACAAAGACTGCCCGATCCTGTTAAACTACGAATCATGCATCTGAACTTTACCTGATCGGATGTTGTCAAGCCTTCCGCGAGATCCCGTAACATAGCTACGGTGCACGCGATTCGGCAAATTTGATGATTCAATTCCTACTCACTAAAGGGTGAGCGTTCGATTCGATTACGAGTATCCAAATCGTGATTCTACCCTAGATTCCTGCCCGTCCCATCAAAAACTTATTGGTACCCGCACCGTGGGCATATCCCCGGATTCAGTTGGAACCGATCCCACAGAGACGAAGTTTGCCATCATCTGGCGATGCTCGAAGTCCCATTCTGAGCCTACGAAGAAATATCGCGAGGATGGGGGGATGAATCCTTTCTTATCTCTTCCCTTGTGCTCCAGGTCAACAAGAGCTTGTAACGACTTCAACATCCCCTGATTAATCCAGAAGACTTGGCCGTATGTCATCTGGTGGAAGATCTTCAAAGCTAGCTGCCGCGTCTTCTGGTCTCGGCACTTGGTCACGGTGAATGAGACGACGGGAAATAGGTCGATGTCGAGAGAGAATTTCAAGTGCGTAGGAGGTTTATCGGGGATGAATATCTGACAGATATGTATGATTTCTAGGAAGGTCTGGGTATGAAGGTCGTATGAGACGTCGGATCGGTCGAGGAAGCAGGATAAGAAGATGGTGCTGACTAAGGCGGAGGCCTTCATGATACTTAATGGATAGAGACCTGGTGTGTTTTTCTCTCTTTCTAATAAAGTATCTAACAACGGCATCCATTGGCGGAGTTGAGCCAAAAACTTCGATTTTTGTGATATCACCGTCTCCATGTACTCCGGCGAGACGACCTTTCCGCAACGAACACTCATCATAAATAGCCCCACGTCGTTTTGAAATACAAGCCAACAGTTTCGTACCTGAGATACAGTAGCATATTCGTCTGGTATATTTGAATGTAGCTCCTCCGGTGCAATCAGTGAGCAGACTTCTTTCTGCCCATGGAAGAAAGGCGACAACCCCCACATGATAGTCAACTTGTCGAAGCCTGATTTCATGCCCACCATCTGTTGGTCCCAGACTAGCGCGGGACGCCCACTCGGCGCCCTTGCCTTTATCGCATCCCGTATCAAGATCGCTCCATTTACCATTATCTGATCAGCCGTGGCTATATTGCCCTGCAAGATCTCCAGGACGGCGAAAAAGAAGGTGGATGTTAGATTCGATCGGATGGCGCTTTTGGTAACCCCGCCTATGAGCTGCTTTCGACATAAAGAGATGGCCTTCATATAATAGCGAAGCGCTACTTGACCCTCGTGACATTCTGTTAATGGTCGAGGTGATGATGGATTAGATAAATCGGAACACCGTTCAGCCGCTAGTAACATGGCGGCTAAAGCCAGCGCGGCGTACCGTATGCACTCATCTTCCAAGACCTCGCCAAGTATGCGCTTCCAATAGTCCCCGCCGCACCACATCGATATATCTAACGTGATTTGAGATCGGAACCGTTCGAAGTATTGGGCATCGCATCGATCCAAGTAATTGGGTGTCAATGATGGAGGTAGCAAGAAGTCCACAATTCGGATCTCCCGTGTTGGGTCAACGGCCCTGGGTTGCAGGGACTTTGGCCGTAGTGCAGCGGGCCCTACCGACCTTCTAGACTTTGCCGACGGAGGTTCTTTGCCGCGCCTAGGATTGGGGTCCTCGTAACCGGCACATGGGAACCTGGACTTCTCGCATCGGCCGCACGACGGTTTTCGTTCGTCACATTTTACACGCCGGTTCTTGCATGTGACACACCCGGTGCGCACCTTGGCGTGGTTGACCCTCCGCTTGACCGGAGGATCGTTTCGCTCAATCAGATTCCAGTACTGACCCGGCGCTACGGACATGATTCCTGCTTTCGGGGTATCGTCTAATCCTATTGGGTAGTCTTGACGATGTCGAATGTCGTAGTTTAGAGATACAGGATATTAACGGTATATGGAGACCAAAAAAAACTGCAATCTGACTGGTTGTAGCAATACGACGATTTTTTAAGCTGGCAAGTTGGCGAGTTGATTAAGGCGACTTTCGGATTACATAAATATTTCGATCACGGTCATTGCAGCCTAGTATCGTCTTTAAGGGGCAGAGTGTCCACTCTCAGCTTTGTCAACCCGTGTTGGCTAGAGATCGTCGAGCTTAACGGAGGAATTCCGTCGTCCGACTGGCGCGATGACCTTTTAGTAAAGTGGCATTGAGTAGCACAATTGATCCGAGCCCTGCAAATAAGGTCGAGCTTTCGGGAATATCGTTGAACTGTTGATCCGTGGTTAAACGAGTAGAAGGTTTCGAATGGATGTTCTACGATAGGGCTGAAGCTGATGATGCAAGAATCCTTGTAAGCTGTAAGAATAGTGAGAATCTACCGTTAACTCCAGATACTTCAGTCGGCTCTCGTCATCTCTAGAGGTTGGCCTGCTCGTTTAAGAAATCTTAAGCGACTCAACTCAAGTTTCATGAGCTTGACTGGGTTTTGATTTGATGGTTGTAGCCATGAATAGAGAAATTTATGTGATGACTTAGCAGCTTAGCTGACTTACTAAGTTAGTCATCACTCTAAAAATAGACGTATTAGTCTTAGTCCGGTAGCTCGTATGTTCTTGCCCAATCATACTCAACTATTTTGAAACTCCCTGGTCAACTTTAAATATTTAGAGCTCATTGTGTTGCAGCTGCCTTGTTAATTTCACCGCTGGAATTGATAAAGCCTGCAAAGCGCGTAGCTCTTTTCCCACTTTCAACCTCAATTTCCATCTCTTCAGACATTGCGTCCGCTATCGTACGGGCTTCTCATTCTTCTTTCATTCTTACCTATCCTCACAAGAGAAATCTCACTGTTCGCCAAGTAATGCTCATTTGGTTTATTACGGAATTCCCCATTTGTCCGTCCGACCTAGTGTGAGCTTCGTCTGGGTCCTCGATCGTCGACGCCTTTGTAACACCGGTGAAGATATGAGAGATCTTTGCAAGTTATACCGGTCCTCGGCACGGGATTCTTGAACCTTTCCCAGGCTTTTTCTAGCCTGTTAGGCAAAGCAAGACCTTATCGAAGTAATTTCAATAGTTTCATCGCCTTGTTGAGCGGCTCCAAGTCATGCTACAACATTCGATGTTTATATAAATTTCACAGTATGATGTCGAACTAAATAATTAAAATTACTTATACGGTATATACGAAAGCGAACAGTCCTGACCTACACTATCGCGTTCAAAAAACACAATCTGACATACCGAGTAACCACATGGACATGGCACGATATTGCTGTCCGAGATAGGAGACAGAAAATGCCTATCATCACGGACTTCCATCTGACGCATATATTCGAGCGGTTTAACAGTTCCAGTTCCAGGCCGAATCTTAGGATTACCTAAACCAAATGACCCCCACGCCGCCGAAGCTCAAGTGCGCTGGGTACTAGATAAATGTTACCGCGAATACCTCGAGGTACATGGCTCTAGATTTGAACGATGCGCGGTGGCAACCCGGGAAATCGGCATCGATTGCGATATATAGGCTCATCTGGCTCAATACCAAGATTGCCATGTCGCCAAGGTAATAGAAATAATGACGATCGTCGGAGGCTTTCAGCTTTACTTATATGTAAACAGACGGATTGGATGAAAATACTCAGATCCATTTGTTTCAACGCCATGTGGCAGAAATCTACAACCCCCAGGAACCCCACAGCTAGCCACACCCCCTTTCGCACGGGGTAATATCTCAATATCCTCAATCAGTACATGCTATAACATGACATGCAGGAAGGTATCCAATGATATTCGCGCCCTCATTGGCCCGTCTTGCCAAAAGCGGCATTCCGCCGGGTTGTGCCGTTTGCGCACGCCGCGTATCATTGGTACGTACATTAAGGTAGTATGCACTCCAAGAAGTAAGGAGAAGGAGAAAAGAAAAAAAATTCAATGCCAATGTTTAGCCTCTCCCCCACGATGGAGAAAGTTCGATCATCTTTTCCCCATGCTCATACCCTCCGGTTATTGTGTGACCTCATAGTTTAAGTTATCACTTGTGATTTGTGATTTTTCTTCTCTTTCCTCCTCACCGGTCCGAGATTCGGAGAAACTCATTCCACCATCGTTTGGCTCGTTTGTTTGAGGCTTATCTGCGAGATTTCCAGCTAGAGTAATCTGGGTGGTCTTACACCCGTTCTGGAAGCATTTGGTTGCGTTGCTGGATCGGTTTCGAACAATCTATACCTCGATTTGACTTAGTTGTTGATTGCTAGGTAGCGTTGAGCAACGCGGATGCCCCCACATCGTCACGAATGAAGCTAGACTGCGGCTTATAAGTCCCGGAGAGCCTTTTCGACTTTGTGAAGGCCAAAGCCAAGGCTCCCAGTTCGGCGGTGAAGGGAGCTACTCCGACGTGACGATCCTACTCAACCTGGAGGACCACACGCACTCACACGACAAACCAAACCTGTCCTACCTCGAATTATTAGGCCGCTGTTGGAACCACCGCTTTGGTTCCTTTAGGAATCTATACCTTATTGACCATTATCCCCAGCCTTCTCCATACTTCCGAGTCCCCTCATCTTTTTTCACTTGTTGCTGAATACGCCACCCATCCATTACATCCATTACTGCACGCACAAGTGCATGCACACATATTAGAAATCCGAAACCAATAAATTTGTAGATTGTACATAAGATTCCCATATCAAAACACCATGGCGGAACCAACAAACACCCCAATGCCAACGGCGCCGCCGACCCCGCGATCCACCTCCCCCGCACCGGCCGCCACGCGCCCTAGCAGCACCAACCTCAGTCTCCCGAAACCGATCGGCTTCCCAACCTCGGCCCTGGCTACGGCCACCACTATATTTGCCACACCCTTGCCCGTGCCCGGGGGTCCCTTGGGTACGAAGCCTGTTGTCCTACACATCGGCGACCCTATCCAATACAACCCGGAGACGTACACCGAGTTCACAACCCAGTTCGATGTCGTGCGCCCCTCCGCCGAAGAGCGTCAGAGGCCCGCCTTCATGCAGGCTTTGAAGGAGAAGCGCTGGGGAGAGTTCTCGGCCATCTTCCGTCCGTTCTGGGGAACCGGGGGCGAGATGGGGCACTGGGATAAAGAGCTCGTAGACCTGTTGCCAGAGAGCGTCAGGGTTTTCGCAAGCGCGGGAACGGGGTTCGATTGGGCTGACGTGAAGTTGCTCGGAGAAAGAGGTAAGCACTCAATAACCCATGTCCACGACTCCAAATATAACCTTGTCTATTCCCCGCCTACGAGAGAGAACTAGGTAGCCATGGGTCTACACTGTACTAACACCCCAACCTAGGCATACTATACTGCAACGGCGGTCTCGCCGCCGCCGAAGCCGTCTCCGACTTCGCTATCGCTATGATCATCAGCACGTTCCGCGCACTCCCCTACTGCATCGCCTCCGCCGCTGCCCCGTCGTCGTTCCAGACTTGCCACGCTAACGCCACGCAACGCGCGCATAACCTGCGCGGACGCGTGTTAGGTCTAGTCGGGCTGGGGAATATCGGCCAGCAGATCGCGGCTAAGGCGCGCCTCGCTTTCGGCATGGACGTCGCGTACTTCGACGTCGAGCGCAAACCCGTTGCGCTCGAGCAGAAGCTCGGGGTGAGGCACACGGATAGCCTTGAGGAGCTGCTGCGCGAGGCTGATTGCGTCGTCCTCTGTACGCCGGGCGGTGCCGGGCGGCTAGTTAGTCGGCAGAGTCTGCAATGGTTTAAATACGGCGCTAGATTGGTGAATATCGCGCGAGGCAGCCTTGTGGATGAGGAAGCGCTGGCGGAGGCGTTGGAGCAGGGACGATTGAGCAGTATGGCGCTTGATGTGCATGCGGATGAGCCGAACGTGCATCCGAGGTTGCTGAAATTTGCAGGGGATAGGGCGTTGTTGACCTGTCATAATGCGGGGGGGACGGTTGAGACGCATGTTGGGTTCGAGGAGCTGGCTATGCGGAATATTATGAAGGTGCTCGGCGGCGGACGGGCTGTTACGCCGGTTAATGAACAGTGGTTGAGGAGTAAGGTCGTGTCGTGAGGTGCGATGAGATGGGAGGATGGGCTTCCTGTCAGCTTGGAGGTCATGGCACGAGAGAAAATGTGCGGGTGTGCGGTGTTTGATATTCTAAAATGGCATGCGGCAACGTGATTATGGGAGTTTTTCTTTTCTCTTTTTTTGAGGCAAGTGAGCAAGCAAAAGGTATACGATAACATGAGAAAATGAGAAATGAACGAGGGGTTTGCGAAGTAGGGAAATACCCATAGATGGCAAAATGAGGACGGGGATTGGTGAATGGAGTATTTGTAGATATGATTCAGGGATGGGAAGCGATGATGAGATGAGATGCGTGAGGAATCCCTGCTCTTACGAACTGGACTGGATTGTATGAAGTTATACCATTCTACTAGATAGTTACCTATCTGGAGTATATACGTATGCACTGAGGTCTTGATATCGCTGTGCAGCTTTACGTTAGAAAGGTTTTTAGTAAGGACTACGATGATATGATGGAGTGGAAGTTCACCGGTCTCTATCTACATTTAAACAGCTTACATATCACAAGCAAGTCACCAAGTTCGGGGGATATCTATCTTCATTCGTTGGTGGCCATCTGGGTCCACGACTGCGATATGTACACGGTGCCATTGTGGTGACAGGCATCCGGACGAGCGCGAAACTCGTAAATTCGGAAAGCGGGTATCTAAGATATTGGGGAACTGTGATGAGAATTTGAACAAAACCATTTCCTGATAAACCATCCATCCATCCGTTACGAACCACGCGTCTTCGAGCGATATCGAGATTGTACGAGCTTTTTCGTTCCTAGCTTTCGAGGGTGCGGAGACGTGCGCGGTTCAACGGGAAGGGTTCCTTACAAGCGACTGCCTTAACTCCTTAAACGCCTTGCGGTGTACGTACTTGCTATGTGCGTGAATTCGGAAAGTGAATCGTGGGTACTAGACATGTGGTGAATAGCACGAGTATTGTACCGCGCTTACTGGCGTCGTCGACGAGGTTGCTCTTCGGACACCGCGTCATCCTCCTTGGGAACAGCCAACGTGGCCTTAGCGGGACGGGGGGCGTGGGGAGGCTGGCTCGGGGCCGGCGCGATAACGTCCTCAGCGTCATGGCTAAGCTGGCTTCCGCTCATATCTTGCCAGGTTGAGCTGGCCGGGATCGACGCCATGTCCGGATACCACATGGTGCCGCGGCGCGTGGCAGCGGGTAAGGTGGGGGAGGAGCGGGACAGCTCGATCCAGTTCTCGGTGCCGCCGTAAGCGTTGGTGAAGGTTGCGTTGCTGTTCACGGGCACGAAATTGCCGAGGGTCGAGGTCGACAAAATGCTGGGCTGGTAGGTGGGAGGGGGTGTCTCTGGGCGCTGGGGCATGTCGGTCTCGGTTGCGGACTGAGTGTTTGAGGCTGTGGGGGGTTCGTCCGAGACTTCAGCAAAGGTGCCGCCGGGTGCGCGTTGACGTGACTGACCCTGAGCGCGCGTGTGCATGGCGTAACTGGGAGGGTCGGGGGAGGCTTGGCCCTCGGAGCCGTGCATTGCGCCGGTGGAGGAAGTAGGCTCTACGTGGTCGACATGAGTAGCACCACCAGTTCGAGTGGCGCGGACATGCACTGAAGGTCGTGACGGCGTGAAAACGTTGATGAGCTGGGCCAAGTTACGATTGATGATGGGGTGCGCGTTCGTAGTCTCACGCTCGGCAGCTTCTTCTCTAGTGCGTCGAAGCCTACCAGTAACAGGCGTGCGAGGGACTCCGTCGTTGGTTTGACCGTTGCTTCTATGAACGTTACCTGGGCGAAGATTGAATCTGTCATAGAAATTGGCGCGCATGTTGGCGAACGTCTCGCCAGCGCCGTTTTCACGACATCGCTTAAGGGTACGCGCCAATATGAAACCACCAATGACAGCTATTATGATCATTAGTATGGCCACTCCTACAAACGCTCCCAGGGGCGGCTCGGAGCCTCCCTGTTTCTGGTTCGAAGAACCGTCCATGAGAGGCGGAAACGTCGACGTCGCTGATTGAGTCGGATGATCCTCGATTTCTTCAGGCTTGTCGAGCATTGTAATGATCGTTGGCGTTTTCCAACAGCGATACATTGATCGATGGGGAGGCTCGATCCATTGGTACGTTACGCAAGCCGGGTACGCCGAGTCCATACTAATGAGATGTTAGTAGCCAATACTTACACACGATAACTTTAACTTGATGGACTTATTCAAGTCTGGTTAAAGATTGAGGAGAAAAGAAATGGGCGATTACTTACCAACAGCCAGTGGACGAGTCTTCATTTTTACAGGATCCACTGGTGTATGCGTCATAGTCCAGACACATCGAGTAGAAAGGAGAATAAGTGCCAGTGGCACATGCGACGATGTGGTTGGCATTGGTGACACAGGTCGCGTTCTCTCCACAGCCAAAGGATGAAGCTATATATGCGCGTCAGTCAACAAGTCCAAGTTCATTTCAATCATCCAATGATGATGGTGACGAAGAAGGATGATGAAACTTACATTGTGCTCCGGCGATCCAACCGCAAGTCTTCTCGTTGATCCAGCTAGAGGTAGATACTTCGCGTTTAAGGACCTCAAGCACGCGGCCAGCCTCGGGCTGGATGGCATCAGGGGCGACGGTGGGCTTAGGAGTCCAGCCATCAGGGGAGTACGAGGATAGTGTAACAGTCTCACGCGGGATAGCAGTAACTTGACCATCTCCGCCATCGGACCAGCGAAGCCAGTCCGCGCGGACGGCGCAGCCAAAGGCCGCGGCGACCACTACAAGCGCGGAGAAACGCATGATTGCGCGCAAACGAGAGACAGAAGAAAACGATGGAACTGGAGAAAAGGAAAACAGGGATGGATAGCTACGATACCTCTAATCGTTCTTCTGATGAAGAACTACAGCGAGGGATTACACGGGATTAAGCTTACGCGTGGGAAGTTAATGAGTGTGGCGCGGTGAAGCTTGGGTAGAGACAGACCTGGGGAAATGTGGTTGTTCTGGGGAGGAAGATGGGAATGGTTGGGTAAGAAGTTTGTGGGGGATAAGGTGTGGGAGATCAGAACAAACGCGGAGACTGGGAGGTGTACGCGGGCAGAAAGAAAGAAGCCTTAGATGTACCTCGCAGCATAGGTACCAGAGTCGATTCGAGGAGGGAAAGAGGATAGGGCGAGGGCTGGCGGGTGCTATGAGGAGGATACCTGGGTGAGATACAGGGCGGGTGCCTCCTCGAGGGGGAGGAAGTTGTACGCGAGGTGGGTAGTGGTAGGAGAAGACGACGAGGGAGTGTCATCGCCGGATAAGACTCACGATGTCGACTAGCAGTATGTGGAGAGCATACTCGACGGCGGTTGATGAGAGAAGCTCAGGGCTGAGAGCCTTGAACCGGACCAGTAAGGAGCTTGTGAGACGGCTGCTACGCACCAAGACGAAAATGTGATGGAAGAAGAGGCAAGGCATAAAAAGCTGAAAGAGTTCTTGAAATCAGGTAACACTATGATATTACCATGTGGCTGTACTCTAGGGCCTATCTTGAATGTGATCGACATCTATTGCCTTTCTGTGAAATTGGATGAAAGGCAATAAACTAATAGATTATTGATAGGAATAGGGGTCCTTTACCTATAGTGGTATACTAATACCGCAAGATAACGTTAGATCTATCAGTTTCATGTGCATTATAACAAGGCCGGAGTCAATCCCGGGCACTGGGTATGCTATCTGGTTATCTTGTTGGATGAAAACAACATGCAGTGTGACCGGTTATTGGGATATCCCGGAGAATGAACACGTCAGATCCATGCCTTTCACATCACCTGCGAAAGGCACGTGTGTTTCAAGGTTCTTCTTATGGCCTTTGTCTGTGGAATGGTAAAATTGCTGAGTCTCATGTCATTTTGAGTCTTGTCATATTGAAAGTTGACTGATCACGGAGGTTAGGGGGACGCAATTTATGATATCTGACTGACATTAGTCTTAGTTGTTGAAATATTCCTAGAAATGCACGTTGGATATTAGAAGGGTCAAAATGTGCTATATGACCATCTGTATAATGTCATTTTATCTATAGAAAAGGGTGGCAGGTTGACTGTGAAGGCTTCTAGAAAAGAGTTCGGAGTCGCCATTCAAGGACTTCGAAGTTGGGGAATTCCTACACCTTAAAAGGGAAATCGAGATGCCTTCTTGGCCAATCAGAATTCAGCTTGAATAAGAGGTGGTTGGGGATAGTTTCGGGGCTTGCCGATCTATCGGAAGAGATCTGACCAATGACGGGCTGAGAACCATGTGGTGTATCAGGTTTTCGGCTTGCAAATATTAGAGGCTATCGCAATTCCGTGATGGATACTGAGGACCAGGTACTTCACACTCAGCCGAAAGGGGGATGGTTTGTGCGTCTACACGAGAGTAAACGTTGAGGTAAAATCAAATTTGTGCAGCACCATTTGGCTTATATTAGTCTTGAATCTAGCGAGATCTCCTCGTCATCTTGAAAAAATTCACTTGATTGAAGGTGAAACTATGAACCATATATAAGTTGATAGCCAGAGGCTTAGAGAGGTCCCAATGACGAGCGCTTTTTAATGCCATGTGTTTGAATAGATAAATGATGAAAAAGCCCTTCCAGCGGATTTTCCGATTCCAGTAATATTGCGCCCCGGATTCCTGATTTCCTAGTTGCTAGCCAATACACATTAACGCCGAGCCTTATGTCGCTCCAACCAATGCCAAATCCATAAATTATACAGCAGTGCTAATTATGCACGTCAAGATGCCTGAGACTTTTTCCGAACCAAGCCAGCCCCGAGAACGTTAACCTGAGGTTGTGACTCTGCTACAGGCTGGTTCTGGATTGCATCCGCGGTTGCTGAGTCATTTGTGTTGGCATCGGTTTTCGCCTTCTTACGGACGAGGCCATCGCCAAGTGTATTGACCGGAGAAATGGGTGTAGTTGTGTTATCCGATCCACGTTTTCGCTTTATCACGCCGGACAAGTTGTTGATTGCTCCGTTAGAATCAGATGACGTAGTGGGAGTTATAATTATTCTCTCGCCGACGACATCCAGAGTCCAAGGCTTGCCCATGTTAACCTCGTTCGTCCATCGCGCAGTGCTCTCGATTGCTTGCTTCAGAGTTCCGAATTCGAGGTGAAGTAGTACTTCTATAGCTCGCTTGTATGCGTTGTCACTGAGGACGACCTGGCCCCTTCCTTCCTCTGGCCAGAAGTAATAAGGTGTCTCTGTGAGCTTTGGAAAGTCCTTTCCCTCAGTCTTGATACGGGGCTGGCGGGGAATGATAGGTCCAGTTAATCTCTTCTTCGATTTGTGTCTCCACGAAAATTTCACCTTCCTTCGTCTGGTTTGCTTTGATGGAGAAGCGGGGGGGCTCATACTAGAAGTGACATCCTGTTGGCCATGTCGTGAAATGGGAGGCACAGCCTTTTCTACAGATCCATCAAAGGAAGCGTCTGGTGTAGGAATCTCAGCGGCAGAGCCGGTCTTTGGCGAGTTTGGTCCGAGTGGAGTCTGGGGTTCGAAGACGATCCACATGAACCCAGTCATCCTTCCGCTGGAACACTCTTGTCGGAATGCCATCATCTCCCAGAATTGATCAAGTGTCTTTGGTGTTCTCCAGCCATGAAGAACTTTGGTCTTATCTGGCGTTGCCTCTTCCAACTCTTGTACAAAACGTGCCTTCGGGTCATCGGGGTACGTTGGGATCAACGATCGAGGATAAATGTTGCTACCAAACGCGCCTGGATCGCTTGTATACGGAGATATTTTCTCGAGTGGGTGTCCTAGCGTCCAATTGGTCACTGCCGCGCTCGTTCGCGGAAGAAAGGCGCGAGACTCGTAGTTATCTAGTCCAGGTATCGTCAGATACCCATGAATGTTGCTCCACAGGTCTCTAGCATCTAAGTATTGGTCACCTTCAAGCAACGAGTTGAAGACGCGACACCACCATTTTACCAATCCTCGATCGTCGAGCACATGCTTGCCATTATTCTTAATACTGCCTGGGAAGAGGTATTGGGATTGGGATCTGGCGAAGAGGTTGACAACCAATTGCTTTGTCGGCCGTCGTCGCTTGGCGACCAGGAAGGCAAGGAAGCATGATGTTACTTCTCGAATGGGAGAAGGGGTTCCTTTTGGGAGATTCAAGAGGTTTAGATATCCAGTTGAATCAGCCTTAGACACGAAAATCGTAGTAGAGAACGATGTTGAGTAGATGTAAATCTCTATTCCTAAAATCAAAACTTGTTTGTCGGAGGATGTGTCGTCGTTCGCAGCGCCAATTGAAATGGCCAGAAAGTGTTTCTCGCAGTATGTCTTTAAGGGCTTGATTGCGAGCTTGTCCTTGGATTTCGTTTTCAAGTCAGCGAGTGTCTTTGAGTCTACTATTGATTTCGACGCTGGGGGATGGCAAAGGGGTTCGGTAATAACCGGCGGCGTCGAGAGATGGTATGCTTTAAACTTGCGATCCTTGGGTAAGACCTTGGTGAGCTCGGCGACCAATGGTTGAGGATTGACGACGCAATCGCCCTCGCTAGCTTTCGACGGGTTCGACATTATGAAATGTTGTACAAGAAAGAAACCAATTGATGAAGGAAACGAGGAAGTCAAATGCCTTAATTGGCACCAAAGAACTGGAATCTCATAGTCACGCGATTGGCAGAGCAACCGGGAAAGACGTGAGGAAAGTAAAGTGAGGACGCGTTTCAACGTGTAAATTGAAATGGATCGGGATCGCTAAGAAATCGAAGCTCAAGATGGATCTAAGGCAGGGATTAAAAAGTGCCCTAAAAAGTAAAATCGACAGGGGTGCAAGGGAGGTACAACGGTACACGATAGCTCCAATAACTGATAGCTCTGATGATATCTGATTGGTCGGATAACCTTAGTGTAGAGACCCACCTGAAAAGTTCCCTCTACATTTTTGAATTTCGTCAATGCGAAATGCGATTTCCATATTCCCGTCTTGAAATATCTGGAATGTCTTAAAACGATGCGATAAGACCCAGCGCTACAGTCAATGTCCTTCACAACCTCTCGATCCGCCGCGAGACTTGCTCGCCAGGCAGCCCGGGCCAACAAGAGTCAGTCTCTTGCCCCTCTAGCCCCCTCATACTGCCTCGCCAGCTCCTCCTTCTCGACCTCAGCAACTCGTCCTTCGCAGTTAGAAGATCGCCCACGATGGTCCTACACCCCCGAGAAGATGAAGGCGCCCTTCTCGCCACACATCACAAAAGACCCTCTTAGGTCTGTGTGGAGGGTTAACGAGGACCCGGAGAAGCTGGACGAGGTGTTGAACCATATCCTGGGTCGCGACGGAGCGCGCATGTTACCAGAGGAGCTTAAATGGTTGGCCGTGACGCACAAGAGTTTTGATCAGGGAAGGAGAGGGTTCAACGATCGTCTAGCATTTCTTGGTATGCTACATCCATATACTCAAGAAATATATACTCCCAAGAGTCTAATGACCGCATATTAATACTTGATAGGCCGTCAAATATGCGTTCTCGAATGCACACAGTATATCGTCGCTTCTTCTCCCAGTAATAAACAATACGAAGACCCGTTTTCCCATAGGCGAGAGCCTTTCGAGGATAACGTCGTCCGCAGCGTTGATAATCTTTCCGAAAAGCAACCAAGCGATATGCTGAACCCCCAAAAGTTGGCTCAGTTCGCATTTGATACAGGGTTGACGACGGTCGTGAGGTGGAAACCACGATTGGTGAGATCTCTAGCCCTTCATCGTGTATCATTGATCCTAACAATCATATACTAGCCGGAAAATATCAAGGGTTCGGGTTTCGACCCCATCATGTCTGGTGCCGTTTACGCGATTATCGGCGCAATTGCCCTACAGCAGGGGGGCAAGATAGCAAGCCGAGTCGTAAGAGACCGAATCTTGAACAAGCTCCGGACATGACCAAGTAAATAGTGTAAAATAAATGTATAAATACCCTGCATCGTGTATAGAGTTATAAAATATACGTGATTGCAGAAACCGTTCTAATTCGTCTCAAGAGAGATATCATACGAGACTAGTTGTATCTACTGAAGAGCGGTGCCAATGGGCTACATGAGTGGTTGTGAACTTTCCCAAGCAAGAAACCCTCTTTACCTACTCTTCTCTTCTCTAGGCTCATTTTCCAACAGGTTCCTCTAGAATTGCATATATTATCAACGTTTGCTGATAGACTAGACTTTGCTAATGCTAGGTTAACATATCTCCGTTCGTAGGTCTCTCCATTACTGTTCTTGAAACTTTTTCACATCCTCCTGCGACAATTGTTCCTTCTCTTGCCGCTACTTCATTGCTACCCCCATATTCTATAATTTATGAAAGGTATGGTAGTGCTTATTGTTTCAAATTGACAAATTCTTTGGTCATGGACTCTGTGTCACTAGGTGGTTCGCTTGACAACTATGATGGCGGAAACTATGCCTTGAAATTCCTCATTCAGGGCTCGCAAAGGGGCTAATCCTATTTCTCTGTCTCATAGAATCTTGATTGGGTGACGGGATTAATTGTCCACGTACGGCCCACCAGTGCGTTCCGGCCTCTGGTACTCCATAAATTGGCTTCACGACAACCATAAGTGTACCCCTTCTATGTGATGATGGACCAATTCCGAGGGTATTCTTGCGGTGATCCGTCGATTGAGTGACGTTTTTGACTGTGTATACGCCTGAGTTACGTCACGGAACCAAACGATCATTCCCTTCTTCATCAACGACGGTGCGAGCGCTGCTATGATCCTTTGACCTGAACGTTATATCGTTGGGGATTGGGTCAGCACCATACTTTCCTCTTCGTCGTTATACCCTTGAATTATAAGTCGGGACTTTTCATATGGGCTTTCTGTTGTCTTTCCTTTTATCTCTCTGACCATTATTGAGTTAAAGATGCGAACACCGTCGTGTTTATTCTTGTCATATTTCTTGAATGAGAATAATATGCCTCTACAATATGATGTATCGGCGGGATATCAACTCTAGAGGTACGTCAACCAAGCCCTCCTACGCACAGTGGAGACGCTTTGTTAGTCATGATAGACTATAAGAGGACTATAGGTAGACAAACCAGTTAGTTAGGAGCTCGATATCTTCATAGGCTTTCATAGTTTCTAGCTTCAAGCCAAGGTTCGTTGCTCGATAATACTTTCCGAGCATTTGTGTATCATGAACTCTACCTTCAAATAATGTGACTAGGCTTCAGGATCATGATCATTGTTAAGACAGTGAGGTTCTTTAAGATATCGGAATATCTAAACATTTTTGATGTATCTAAATATATATACTGGCCTAGATATTTTATGAATTGTATTAGGAATTAAGTACGCGTATATTCCGAAAGAATACCTAGATATTTATAGAAGACTTTGTATATAATAGGTACTAGCTAGGTACCTAGATATGCTACTATGAGGAAGAAGCAGGAAGTAAAAGTTAGGTAAAGGGGAGCTACAAATGGGTTAAATAGAAGAATACACATGACAGAACTAGTAAGAACTTGCGGATTTACTGCTAAGTGTGACTCAAGCTAACATTTGGACACGCCAAACAATTGACAATCACTTTGCAGGAGGTGCCAAGCAGTCGTCGCATTCATTCGTGGTCCAAAGGCAGACACGTAATTGTATGTACCAACCTATCCATGCACTACCTAAGTATCGTTCATTCCGGTTAAAAAAATATAGCTCTACTGTGTTCATCCTGTTTTTTATGGTTTAAAGCAGGGTTAACGAAGCTGGATGTTAGGTCCTGGAGGAAGGGTCGATATATTGCCCCTATTTGAAGTGCTGACCAGCGTCATTTCTCCATTCGAAATCCAAAATCATTGAAGTTAATCATTTACTTCATATTCTTATTGACATCTATCTCGTCTAGACCTGGGTATCTCTTTCACTTAGCCAGTCTCCCTCATCCAATTACCGAGCTCATATCCATAAGTTTGATTAATACTTGAAGAGACGAATGTCCTCGCCGCCTGCACTCAGTATCTTCTTATTTCGGCGAGCATAGTACAGTCTCAAGATCACACATCCCACAGCCACCATGAACAGCAAAGCTGCATTTGTCCAGTGGCCGGTGGGATATCCCTTCTTGGCCTCATCCGCCTTGTAGATCCACACTCCTACGATTTGGCCCGGAGCACCACCCAGACCAATATTCAATGCAATCGCAAGACCAACAGATGCAGTGCTGAAGATGTTGGACGACAGCCACCCCAGAAGAGGCGGGATACAGGCGAATGCACCCGACGCTGCTACGATTAGGCATCCGTATCGCGAGGCATACGCATCCTCTGGCAGGACGGCAGAAGCGAGGAAACCGATGGCACCAATTGTCGCCATGGCAGCTGAGTGCAGACCACGGGCGTTAAAGTGATCCGCTGACCAAGAGGTCAAGATTTGGACGACTAGATTATAAGTTAGTCAGTCTAACGGAAAAGAGAACAAAAAGAAGAGATTTGAAACATGTTGAAATACGTACCGTAAGCGACAGCGTAAGGCGGGACAGTCATGAGTTGCGCGCGAAGGTCTGTGTAACCCAAACCTGCTGTGATAGAGGGTGTGAAGAGAGAAAGTGAGCTGAATGGGGTGGATATGCCAAAGTACACAACGTAGTGGCCCCAGAGTCTCCAGTCTACGAGAGTTGCCTTCGCATCTAACCAGGACATCGCCTTATGGTGCCCCTTGCTTCCCTCAATGTGTAGTCGCTGCACAGCCAAGTCTCTCTCCTGGGTGGTCAGCCACTTCGCATCTTCGGGATAATCAGGTAGCAGGAACCAGACTAAGAATGCAGACAGGCAAGACGGTATTCCTTCGATGATGAAAAGCCAACGCCAAGCCGAGAGTCCTCCGGCTCTGTTCATGTGGCCGATACCATAGGCAATGGCGCCACCGAATGCGCCAGCGAGAGTCGCCGACGCTAGGATAAAAGCCACGCGAATACTTCTCTCCTCGGTTTTGTACCAGAATGTCAAGTAGTACACCAACCCGGGGAAAAGCCCAGCTTCAAACACACCGAGTAAGAACCGCACCACAGTTACGGTGGCATAGCTGTGGACGCCGCCCAGCCCCATCGTCAGCGCTCCCCATGAAAACATGAGGAATGCGATCCACCGCGACGGTCTCAGCTTTTTGAGTAGAATATTTGACGGTACTTCGAATAATCCGTATGCTACGAGGAAGATCATCAGGGAAATCGTGTACTGGAAGTTGGTCATGCCGGTCTGTGTCATGAGGTCGTCGCCCGTCGACGCGTTCATGATCTTGGCGTTGCCTATATTAGACCGATCGAGATAACATAGGAAGTAGATGCCCGCGGATAAGGGCACGATTCGCTTGTCTTGCTTCCATCGCAGTGCCTTCTCTGCCTCCGTGATAGGTGCGTTCTCATACTGAGCGACAGTCGCAGCGATATCCTGAGAGCGTATTAACCATGTTTTCGTATCTATGAAGGATTCTTGTAGATAAGCTTACCTCCTTCCCGCTCTCGACATCGAGCATCGATTTCTGGTCCGCCATGTCGTTGAAGCTAAATATCTATCAACCCTTAGAGACTCGACTCAAGCGTTTGCCAAGAGGAGACTTCGAACGGGAAGAAGATAAAGAGCAACTTGGCGATGAGTCGAGTCCGAGGACTTGGGAAGGAACCCGAAAAACTCGGTGAACTCTGCAGGAACACGCTAGCATAGTAATAATACTCTTAATCCTTGAGGGGGGTTGGTTGGGGGGAAAATTCAGGCCGCTGACGCGGGGATTGTGGAGATGAAGCTAACACAAATGAGGCGAATCCACTTCCGGGGTGTTGATCGTGGAGTTTGGAGTTGCCAGCTAGGACCTTAAACCGGTTACCGGATATGAAGAAGTCATTCGTGTTGGCTCTCTTACGAATCAACGTGATTTAATTAGAACCTCCCGTCCTTGCTAGCCGAACGAGAACTAGCAAGGGCTAAATGTTAGTCTGTGCAAAATGAGACTTTGGAATGCGGAGATGTAGGCTCTAGAGTCTATCTCCCATTACCCATCCACACTTTCGGATTGTTGGTTCCGGGGAAGGAAATGGGTCAGGACCTGGGTCCCACCTTGTGACTGACAATTCCAGCTCAGACACAGCGAGGTTTCCTACATCTTGAAATTTCAGTTGTACGTAATGTCCTGAATTATATCAGCGGCGCGACTGCGGTGTATTTTTCATATGACGGCGTGGCTGCTTATGGCTGCCTGTGTTACATCGGCTGGTCCCCGTATTCCGGTTCGGAGTACTCTACACCGGGGGTGGACCGGGCGATCCCCAAATCGGCATTTGGGGGCTTTCAAATTGGAGATGCCGATCGGGTAACTGTTTCTTTTTTTTCTCATTGAGTGATGTCACCTCTCAATGATTGACTTTCACAAATTTTAGGAAATTACTCCTTGTGAAAGCATGCTTCGTGCTTCAAACTGCGCAAGGAGGTGACAATTCAGGGCGTGATGATCCCCCATCTCCAACATTTTTGAATCTGTTCATTGGTCGAAAAATCAACACCACAGATTTCAAAATGAGGGTCGCTTTGGTTTCTTCTTTGCTTGCTGTCGCAACTCATGCACTGAATAATAACACACCTTGGCAAGCGGATAAATGCTCAGAGTTTGCGTCGTCAATCTCGACAAACGACATAGGAGGAACGATATTGAATTCTACTCATATCCCCGTGAAGGCTGTTAATATCAGCGGCACGCTCAATGCATTCCCCTTATGCCGCTTATTCGGCAAAGTTCCGTACCCTAAGAATAATTCGGTCATCTTCGAGCTTTGGCTTCCTACGCCTGAGAAGTACAATGGCCGATTCCTAGTTGTAGGTATGGTTCTACTTCTGATCTTAACCCCCGTTAAAACAAGTGAAACTAAGAACGAGATATAGGAAATGGCGGAATGGCAGGTACTATCGACGAAGGCAATGTGATCCTCAATGTGAATAAAGGATACGCGGTGGCAGGCGGTGATTCAGGCCATCTGGCTTCACTGAACAACGCCGGCAACGGTGCTCCTGGCGTATATCTGCCATACTTGCATGACCAGGAGCAGGTCAAGGCATGGATACACAACTCCATCGCTTATTTCACGCCGGTCGCTAGGAAAATTGCGGCAAAATTCTACCGTAGTCCTCCAAAGCACAGCTACTATGAGGGATGCTCAACAGGTGGCGCTCAAGGCTTTGCTCTCGCCCAGTTTCATCCACATCTTTTTGATGGTATCATAGCGGGATGCCCTGGAAATTGGTATTCTCACCTGGCGCTGTCTTTCTTGTGGAATGCGCAGGTGACTCAAGTAAGTCTGAAGCATCTCATCTCTCCTGGGATTCATCAGCTAATAGTCAAAGGGCCTGAATTACCTACCCCAAACCGCACTCGATCTCATAACCCAAGCGGCCTTAGCGGAGTGCGACACTATTGATGGAGTCAAGGATGGGGTAATAGTAAATCCTCTTCTATGCTCTTTTAACGTTGCGTCTCTAGAGTGTGACGCCTCGGTGACAAATTCATCCGCGTGTCTTACGCCGGCTCAAGTAGCGACAGCGCAAAAGATATACGCCGGACCTACTGATTCTCGCACGAATGCCCCTCTATATCCTGGGTTTTCTGTTGGAAGCGAAACAGAGTGGTCAATGCAGGAAGGATATCTAGCCAACGCGTTCTCGATCCCGATATTGCAGAACATGGTCTTTAACCTGACATACGACTCCTCGGCATTCAACTGGGGAACGGACGTCGATGCTCTAAATGAGAAGGTGGGCGCGTTCATCGACGAGATTAGCCCTGACCTTTCGACGCTGAAGGCAAAGGGTGCCAAGATGCTTGTATTTCAGAGCTGGACCGACCCGTTCAACGCCGCGATGTGGCCGATCCAACATCTCCATCAGATCGAAGATTTCTTTGGAGGGGATGTGGGAGATTGGTTCAGACTCTTCATGATTCCCGGTGGAGGCCACTGTGGGGCGGCTTCGAACTATCCTCAAGTTCCTGCGACATGGCATGCGCTTGAGGCTCTGGTGCAATGGGTCGAGACAGGGCAACCGGCGACTCAGATGTTGGGTACCGATCCTACGGACAAGACCTTATCAAATAAGACGAGCAAGCTTTGTCCCTGGCCTCAAACGGCTAAGTTCAAAGGCGGCGACCCAAATAGTTGGAACTCATTTGAGTGTAGTGAGTAAGATATTTTGGGATTATCTACTAGGAATTCGAGTCTATCTTACGTGTATGACATATTGAGGTTTCATGTACCATTATGGAGGTTCGATGCATTCTTGTGCCCGTAACTTGAATGGATTTGCCTTAAGGGCCGTAATAGACTACTCTGGACTTGTTTATTGTAACGAGCGTGGATAATAAGGCAAGGAAATTGAAAACATAGGCGTCGTTCTTCCGAGAAAATATTTTCAGTTCCCCGAAGCCATGAGCCGCGGATAGCTTCAACCCTCTTGACTCAGTCCTCAATTCACTAAGCTAGGTACGCTAATACCCCTTGGCTACTTTACTTACCTCTTTAACGAGACTATCTCTGAAGTTTTACCCTTAGTATTCTCAAAAGCTCAAAGCTACTAGAATCACAGATTTATCTCTACCTTGCAATGTTACTATTCTGTTTCAGGCACGCCGTGATCGCGATTTGAATTGGCATGAGAATCGATACCAGAATTAAACGCGTTCGGGGCAGGTTCCGGGGCCATCCGTTGAAACGCTCCTAAGTGGAGCTCGATAGTCCGGTATTCAACAAAGATCACCAATGCTTGCGAAGCTTGGCATCATAGCCTGACCCGCGACGCTGGTTCTAAACGGTTCTGAACAGTTGGGAGGCGCGTGACTTAAGGCTGTTAGCGGCCTTAAGCCTTCCTCCTATTATCTCCAAAGGTAACATCGTACCTAAGTACTTTGCTTGACTCGCTACACAATAGTAACTGATACCTTATGATCTTATGTTGTCCGTTCTATATCCTGGCATTGTTTTCCGTTATGATGGTTTATGGTTTGAGGGTTAACCCATCATTGTAATACTTATCCCTTTTAAATCTATCCGCTGATTAGCTAGCTTCATTACAAAAGTAACCCTTTATGGTTGGGAGGATAATCATTTTGAAGTGATTTATAAGCGTTAGATTTGTCTTTAGTTTCATACGCGATGCTGTTATTAAAGGTTAAAGACACCTTTTATCTGAAAACCTATAGGCCTGCCCCCTAGGTAGTCACATTTAACCTTGTGTTCCGATTAGAATCGAGACGTTATTACGCCCATAACAAATTACGTCCGTATCTTTAGAGTTAAATTATAGAAATAGTTTTAAAGTGTATAAGATAATAACATTTATCTAGTACTGTCGTTGATATTTTAAATAGAAATTCCTACGTTCTGTTTATTGTTTTTGGTGGCGTATTTTATCACAGGACTTTCCGTGTATAACAGACCCTTAAGTTTTTACCTAGACTTTTGGGCCTGATTCTTGGGTTAGATAATTGGGAATCATTCTATTACACCGGAGTGGTATTTTGTTTCCTCAAGTGCCCAGGTGGGCAGTTACATATTATGAGTGCTAGGTAGGTACCTAGTATTATTCAAAGAATTTTTTTCATTTTCACTGCTTATGCCGACTTACTGTTCACGAACATATCACTTTTTTCAAGGCCTACACAGCAATGAAACTTGCATTGATATACAACTACTTATTTGTCTGCGCGGATACAAGATTTTTAATGTTGATATAAATCTCGAAATAATTTATAGGGGTTGAGATCCACATAAGGGGCTTGGAGCTGCGTTTTGATTGGCTTAAATTGGATGGACATTCGCCGCGTTGCTTGGGAATGTGTTCACTAATCATGGACCCTTGCCGAGGCTCGCCGATATGGTCTACTAACTAACTCAGGATTCATATTGAATCTCGGCGTCCAAGCCGTTGATTTCAAAGCATCGGCGACATACGTAGCAATCCCTAGAACGGAACGGACGCGGCCTCAACCCCAAACAGCCAGATCAGTAATATGGCAGCAGTGTACGTATGTTGGTGAGTAACCTGCGATTACGTGATAATTAGGAAAAAGACGAATTTATAAGTATTCCTTCCTGAAGCCCCTCCTTGCTGCTTTACGGGGCGTCTCCGCCTTAGGTCAAATATGTCGGGTTTTTGACGACATAAAACCTAGATAAGACTCAAGATTTAAGAATTTTCTTAGAAAGATCAATCATACGTTCTCAGAAGAATCTTGGCAAAATTACGACGTGTGAGCTATTGTCTACCTATATTATGACTTTAACCCCTGATTGCCGGATTTGAGGAACTAGTGGGTGGGGAGTTCTCTTAAAGATCCATGTTTGACAACATCCTAGACTGGCTCTCGAAGACATCATGCTTTATAACGTGTGTTCTACATTACTTTGACATAGAATGGGATTTACGGACCTTCATGTTATATTCATGTTATATAACTCAAATTTCAATTCAATTACTGCACTAAGTACAATGAAATGACCATGGCTAGGTAGTTCGTATCCTCACACGCTACTACCGACAGTATCCAGCGCTTTTCACCACGGTAGCACCTCTCCGTTATACTGCTGGAATGTCCCGCTAATCTCCCTAGACGCGGAATCGATGACTCTGAATATACCGCCGACACTTGCGTCGACGGTGATCGCGCCAAATTTGGCCGGATCAACATCCGGACCGGCCACGGATGCAGCCATTTCAGTAAGCACCAGGCCCGGGTGAATCACAAAGGATGTCAACCACGGTTCCTCGAGATGAATCCTCCGAACAAGCCAGTTCAAGGCAGTCTTGCTAGCCCCGTACGGGCTGAATACAGGTGAGATCGCGGCTAAGGCGTCCTGAGCTCCGATGCTGCCTATTATGGACGAGATAGCGATGAATAAAGGATTACCGCCTCTGCTAGCCTTCAGCAGAGGCCGGACGGCTTGGAATAAGAGAACGGGACCGATGGTGTTCGTGTTGAAGTGATCGCGTAAGCCTTCGGCTGTAGTTTGGACGACTGGGCCTCCGGAGTGGGAAATCCCGGCGTTGGCAATGACTACGTCAATTGACGAGATGCCATGGTCCTTTTGAAGTTGAGATACGGCGTCGGCGGCGTCGCTCTCGATCTGAGAATCGAGCTTCACGACGATGAGCTTGGATCCGGCAGCCTTCGGAATGGCGTCTAAGATAGGGGCAGACTTGGCCACGTCTCGGACTGCGGCGATGACAGTTGTCGAGGGCCGGGACAAGAGACTCGTAGTCAGCCCTTTACCAATCCCGCGATTGGCCCCGGTGATGAGATAGGTCAAGTTTGAAGACATGTTAGGTGATAATATGTAATAAAGGGTATGCGAATTTGCTGGATCAACGATTTCTGTATCATCAACAACCGTACACCCATCCTTCATAAATAATAGCAGCACAGAGCGTATTACAAATCTTGATCGCCGGTTTAACGGACATCGGGCCAATGAAAAACTCCTAGTTCGATTATAGTTCTGGTTTCGGGCAAGCCCATGAAGCTTCATTTTAATCTAAACGCTGTTAAAAGCTGATCATCAGCTCATTATTAAGGTTTTATATGGTCGATGGGAACTTAAAAGTCTCCGAGACATAGTTGTATTAGTAATTCAAGTACAAATATCTCGGTTTATGCGACAGTCATTCATCCAGACTGGTCCGATAATCCGGTATTAACTGGAGACTTCCAACTTGAGGATGTGAACTCGTGGACTTCGATTTCTCAACTTCCAAATTGTCTCCACCAGGCCGCCCAGATTGCACTTGATGCCGGTGTTCAATACGTTTGGACTCCCAAGCTCTGTGCCAACGATAACGAAGACTTAATCACTACCGCGCACAGTTTGCTGGTGGTGTATTCAATATTGCTGCTATAGCCTGTGTAAAGCCGACTGACTCTTTGCTGTCCTTGAAGGAATTAACCAAAATGCCTATAGTGCGGCCCCAATGGAACCCGCGGCAGGCACTTGCGATACTTAAGAGAGAGACTTTCTCCAAGTTAATTCATGACTCTCGCTTGTGGGATTCGACTCTCTACCAAGTAACCCTCTTATCTCCTGCTACCCTCTACTGTGGGAAAGAGGTGGAAATGCTACCACGGGCGAGGTGCCCTTTATAGCGAGGCCCTCGCTACAACAGGTAGCCGTTGTAGGACTGTCGATAATCAAGAAGGCGCTCTTGGCCAGCTTGGGCCGGACAGGCCCTACGCGTCGGAGAATTCCAAGTCATGCGCGGACTTCGATCCTTCGCCATCAGCGTCGCCTTCCGAGACAGGTTCATCGAGCCATTGCTGATTTTCGCGGGTTTGAGTCACCGCAGAAATGCTTGGCTGCAATATGGATAATTATTATCGCGACATATAGCGATATTGCTGCACGAACGCCATAAGAGAGAGCCGCCGTGATTGCCGGGGTAGCCGAGTGTATACCGCTACTAGCCACACCCGGGGCCGCTGATTTCATCGGCTCGCTATCATATGCCCATGGGCATTGATCCGCAGACCTCGTGGAACAACTTACTTGGCATGTTGCATGTCAAAAAATCGAGGATGGACTAAAGCTGCCTCACCGAAACGATACTGCGGACCGTTTCCCGACATGGTCATGGCTGAGCGTTCCTGGGAGGGTGAACTTCCTGTTCCCTATGGCGACGAGTCTCGGCATTTTTTCGACCAGCCTGTTGCCTGAGATTATTTTCCTTTCTCCAGTAGTAAAGGCACGCTTCGCTACCGCCGAGGAATGCGGCGCTATTGGAGTCGTTTCTACAGGCAGTGTAAGAGCTTCCAGCCGTCTGATCCCTGCGAAGGTAGAGACTCCGACTTCCGAGTTAGATCCCTTCGTAGTGCATCTAGAAGGGCTTAGTAAAGGCTGCGTGAAATTAGGACTGTCGTGATGAGCTCGATTGTGCCACTAAAAGAAGTGAAGAAAACAGGGGCGATGCGTATGTTGCTTGGCCTATTTACGCCCACAACTACGAAGATTGTAAAACATTCACAGCTAGAGGTGCTCTTCTTCGACGGGCCCCAAAGTATCAAGGTCAAGTATTTGTCCGCTGTGGTTGGTTCGAGTACAAAGGTGAGGCTGGAGGCGATGAGTTGCAGATGTTTGATAAGGTCTCGGAAGAGGAGCTTTCAATCATTTGATGTAGTTGGATCAACATCTTGGGAAGATTCTCATATTCTGCAACGAGACCCTATGTAAGAGAGTAAATGTCTATCAAGGTCCTGATGTCATTCATTTCAATTGAGAAGAAAACTTGAATCTTGCTCAGGTAATATTATGCGCTGTAAAATTTGAGAATAGCAAATGTTCAGCGCGTTCAGCACATTCAGGGGGTAGGTACATATAGGTACGTATACGCCTCAAGCGGCACAGCCACCAATCAGATTCACGCATGTACGCCATCTGCATGCCGCATATAACCCTGGTGATCACTGCATGTTGGGGGGCGTGGGCGTATTGAAGGATACTGCCGTGGAAACTCCCAAGTCCTTATGCTTCTACTGTTCAAGACATGGTGAAGCTTTGTTGGTAGCAAATAGTTTGACTCTTGAGCGACCTTGCACTCTCGTCAATCCATCTTCATCCATCCTCCTCGCCATTTCCCTGTGGGGATTAGGATTCGTCGCTCAGGAGTACCATGAAAAATGCCGTATTGTCCCACAACATATGTCGTGCTTGGGAGGTTGCATGTGTTTCGGAAGGGCGCATTCACGTGACCTAAGGGCGTGATGATGTAGATTTGAAGTCATCTAGATCGCGAGTTTTTTATCGGCTGATCCTTCGACATTAACTATAAGAACAATTCGCACTTCAACATCTGTTTATTTTCTTGCTTTGAATTCCATGTTTTGCAAATACGAATTGAACTCAATATACCTATTGTTTTCCTTTTTTTTCAAAAGGAAACGATTTGATAGAAGTGATGCAAGCGACCATGGACGATATCACAGCCCCTAAGCCTGAGCCAGCAGACGCTAATTCCCCAGTAAAAGGGCTAGTTGAGACACCCCCGGAAGCCGCTAAAGCCCCTAACGACCCAGCAATCGAGCCCCTAGACGTCCTCGAAAGCCCCCCAATTCGCACGAAGCTCCGCATCTATTCTATCTTAACCTCACTCTACGTACATCACCACCCAATTAAAGCTCTGGTTTTCAGCTTATTAATAACTAATAAACCCTCTAGTTGGTCCTCTTCGTCGCAGCGCTAGACCAAACCATCGTCGCAACATCTATCCCCACCATCTCCGCCTCCCTGCACTCCGCCTCCGGCTACATCTGGATCGGCGGCGCTTACCTTCTCGCCAACGCCGCCGCGGGGCCTATCTGGGCCAAATGCAGCGACATATGGGGCCGTAAGCCAGCGCTCCTAAGCGCCGTCGGCATCTTCGCCGCAGCCAGCGTGATCGCGGCCCTAAGCACCACCATGCAGATGCTGATTGCCGCGCGCGCCCTGCAGGGAGCCGCCGGTGGCGCTCTCATGCAACTCGTAACGATTACCATCTCCGATTTATTTAGCCCGCGCCGCCGCTCGCTGTATTTCGGGCTATTGGGGTTGATGTGGGCAGTCGCCGCGTCGGCCGGTCCGCTGGTCGGGGGCGCGTTGACGGAGCTCGTGAGCTGGCGTTGGTGCTTCTGGATCAACCTTCCCGTGTGTGGACTCGCCTTCGTACTGTTGCTACTTCTCTTAGACGTTCATAACCCGCGCACGAAGTTAGGCGAGGGCATACGAGCTATTGATTGGTTCGGCACGTTTTCAATCCTCGCGGTGACCATCCTACTTCTTCTCGGCCTGGATTTCGGCGGTGCGATATTTCCTTGGAACAGCCCGAAGGTCATCTGCTTGATTGTGTTTGGAGCGGCGATGATTGGCTTCTTCCTGTTTAGCGAAAAGCGCCTCGCTAGATACCCCTTGATGCCGCTGAGCATATTCGGGAATTGGTCTAACAATGCGACTTTCGTCTTGGCCTTTATGCATAGTATGGTTTCTATTGGCGTGGAATACTACTTACCGCTGTACTTCCAGAGCGTGAAACAGGCCTCGCCTTTCCATAGCGGTCTTCTGATCATTCCTATGATGATTACTGAAGCAGCAGTAGACATATCCGTTGGCATACTGATCCATCGAACTGGCCGCTACAGGGAAATTATATGGGCCGGAGTGGTACTCATGACCTTGGGCACAGGTCTTTATATCACATTCGGCACCAGTACATCCACTGCCAAGATTATCGGACTAGAAATTGTCGGTGGTCTCGGGCCTGCGCTCTTGTTCCAAGCTCCCGTACTCGCTATCCAAAACACCGTGAAGCAAGCCGATACTGCCTCAGCAACAGCTGCCTTAGGATTTACCCGCAATCTTGCAACAGCGCTATCCATCGTTCTCGGTGGCGTTGTGTTCCAGAATAGCATGGATTCTCGTCAGCCAGCTCTCGCAGCCGCTGGTCTTAGCGAATCCCTTCTCGGCGCTTTATCAGGGAACCAGGCTGCCGCAAATGTGGAAATAATCCAGACCATCCAAGATACTTCCAAGCGCATGGTAGTTCAGGATGCCTTTGCGTGGAGTATTCGGAACATGTTTATTATGTACACTGGCGTAGCCGGCGTGGCCATGGTCGCAAGTGCTTTCATCAAACATAAACGCCTGAGCACCGAGCACACGGAGACGAAGACGGGAATACAAGAGCTGACACAGCGTGAGACGTGAATGTGTAATGTGGGCTTGTCTTCGTTCCATAAGAACCACGTCGAAATGTTTGTTGAAAAAGGAACGGGTTGTGCTTCGAACTTCTAACGTATTATGTAGTAATCAACAAGATGATCTGGAACCCTGGGTATATAAACATCATCCCGTCCCCCACATGGCTAAAGGAAGAATCAGAATTTAGTAGATAATGCTGTTATCAATAACACGTCCATGGCACCTTGGAACCCGTCGGGTCCTATTTCCTTGTCCCCTACCAAGCAAATAGGTACCTGAACATCCCTGACTTAACCCCGGACTATGATCCACTAACTTCGCTTCCAAAATATTCCCCTTGTTCGAGGTGCTTTACATCAGCCTGTAGAGTTGCCAGGCCATTTATCCTCTTCTCTAACATCCCCCACAAACTCCTCCCCATAGATGTATGGCTTGTCCTTCATCTCCTGCCGGGCCCTAGTCATGAAGAGCGTCTGCAGCTCGGGCCAGAATGTGAAGTGATTAGCGGCGAACATTTCCTGGCGAGCCGTCACATATCCAACCATCTCTCTATCCGACGCTTTCCACAGATGCTCACGGGCGTATGCATGCCACTCTTCGTCGAGGCGCTTCTTGACTTGCATCTCCTGGCAAGGGATACACGGGTGGTCGCGCACTACGGCGTCTTGGAAGTTAAATGGGACTGATAGCGCTCGTTTTCCTTCAGGACAATAAAGCGGATTTAGTACTGATCCCCTAAGAATGGCCCAGGGACAGGGCTTGATGGCCCGCGGCGGGGTGACGTTGCCATCTTCATGTTGGCAGCTGAAATAGACTCTCCTCCACATACACATAGTTGTGAGATTCCTTCATGTGTAGCTATACTAGTAACGTATTTAGTTTAGTTCTGTGGCGCTGAGATAGCGGATATTTGGAAACACTTATTACCCTACGATAAAGAGTTGAATCAGTTGTACATTATTGATATAATACCAGGTAAATAGCTCTATAATTCGATGTCGAACTGTCGACCTAGGTTATCATAGGTGAGGCATGCCATCACATGAACCCGATGCTACTCAGGTACTCGTACAGAGAGATCCTATGATTCGCTCCGTGATACCTACCTCTGTGGGATGTGCCTGGTTATCACGGATATAGATAGGGCGGACCGTGCTCGTCGATGATCACGAAGTCTTGGAACTCGCCGAGTTCAGACACTAATAGCTAGATAACGATAATAGGTATATTCAACATCATTATGTGACGTGACTTATAGCACAAGCAGCGGCACCACGGCCGTGTCGGACATTTCGAATCCCCATTAAAAAGGGGTAGAGCTAGGTTTCGTATGAGAAGAAAGGGAAAGAGAAAAAAGCACAGAAAAACATAAAATCTAGCGAACGCACTCCCAGCTGAGGATAAAATAGAGATATTGCAATAGTCATTGTAGAATTGCCATGTACAATGCTACCAGCCTATTCCGTTTTCAACTTCTTGAGGAACGCGCTCGCGTAATCAGATTCTATACCCACAACAACGTCTATTACGTTAACAACCCTCCCTATAATGATGCGCTAAAGCCCCTAGGGATAGGAACCTTCTTAGCGATTAAATACAGTGCGGAAGGCGGTCCTGTGTGGATCTAACTCTACCAGGGCTCCAGGGCTATTATAGAACTTTAAATTATGATTATCGCCCACCGTACGCCCCCAAAAGTTTATTTCTGGCCGCGTACAGAAGGCACGTAGAAATTACCTAAGTAAGCCCTTTATTAGCTCACGTATCTAATTGAGATCTGTTAAATCTGCTTGCAAGTTTCAGAATTCTTCCTTCAAAACTCAACCTCCACCCTACACCCGCCACGATGTCTTCTACCACATCTAAAAAAACACAGTCCACTTCGCCTACTTCTATATCATCGAAGTCAGACAAAGAGAGTCCCGACTCGAATGCTAGCACCAATTCTAGCACCAAGCAAGATGCTCCGAAGCGAATATCGGAAGAGATGGACAGGATGATCCGCGAGGTTAGGGAAGAGCGCGCTAAGATGACTGACGAAGAGGTACTCAAGAGGAACCCGTGGATTAGTATGTCATATCTAAAGCACATTTTCATTAATTACCAAACTAACAACTAAAGAATACTGCAGAGAAGCCGCCCCGGTTACTGCTAGCGAGGTACCGGAACTGTGGGACGAAATTTAAGACTCAAGGCGACCAGGGTAAATATACCTCCAACCTATATACCTACTTATTGGTATATGGTCGGAATAAAGGATCTGGGATCAAGAGAGCCTCGCCAATAACAGCCGCTAGAGCAATGGGTACTTGTCTCAAAGAGAATAATTAAACATACAACTCTTGTTTGCTTGTTTCGGTATTATGTCCCTTCTCTTACGTTTGATTTATGAACTAATACCCTTCTGGTTCTATTAGCAACGTTAGTAATAGCGACATCCCGTTTCGAGACATGATCAAATGGAATATCGCGAATAAGCGTGTCGAGCTAACTCCAAATATAAAATATCGCGACCACGTCCTGTATATCTCCTTCTCGTCTGAAGGAACCTAGGAAACACTTCAGATGTGCTTAGCTAATCTGGATGACTTTATGTTAGAGTCTGGGGATATTGAGCAGTGGCGAATTGATGGCATTGACAAAATCCACAGGGCGCTTTGGGATATGGCTATAGACCTATGGGGATTTCCTGTGTGACATACAGATATAAAGGCGTAGCCGGACTATTGTCACGATGCAAACCTAGAAGCAAGGAAAAGACTCTATTGTTGCACAAGGAGCTCTGACTATCACGGAATCTTCGTAGAAAGCTTGACAACTATCTTATCCCTGAGAAACGTAGGTAATACCAACCAGTCAGCAGATATGCCCGTGCCGCTTGCTCTATTTTGCTTAGAAATATCAACATTTTTATCCCTCGTCAAAACCACTGCTGCATCTTCATCTTCTTCTCTATAATTCCTGTCTTTCTATAACCGCCTTTACATTACATAATCATTACATAAGCCATGGAAATATGATTATGAAATCTTGATTAGGTCATCTCGTGGACACCTCCCCCTGTTTAGCTAAGCATAGTCTTGATATATTTCTTAACCTCTCTCCGTGTCTAAAACAATATGCTTTTAGTTTAAATACCTAGAACCTGAAAGGTCTAGTATCCCCAAGTCTCTCTGACGGGTCCACCATTACAGCATCCTTGTCGAGTATTGTCATATGCGAATCTACTAGATAATTATCTAGTGTTAACGAGTCATGTTGAAACTCTTTCATTGGCTCCTTTTGCCGTTAATATTTGTCTCGTACGATCAACATGGAAAGATTAGGAAAACTACCATTATTAGTCCCATAGCTCGCGTTTGAAGCCTTTTCTAACATCTCCGTCCCAGCCAGCTCATTTATATAGTATATACCAAGAACAGCCAAGCCGTCGTCCTTGAAAGAGGATACCTTTATCGGTTATATTTACTGTGGATATAATAAGTATATGTTACTAATTAGTAGTTTAATCACGTTAACTTGATCAAACAGAGTAGTCAACTGTTCTTTTTGGTTTGGCTTAGGACGTCCTGCTGATTAATCATAACTAACCAGGAGCTATATAGAATCTTGACGTTATGATGCGGGAATAGATTTCTCGGCATATTTACCGGTTCTTGAATGAGGAGAATTCTCTGCTTTGGGGGTGATCGTTTGTTCCATTCTCGACAACGTGATATTGTTTACTCTTCCTGGATTAGAGAATGCCTAATTTCTAGTTTTCTTTTCAGCAATACTCATATCATGATAATCGAAGAAGATGGCATCCGAATACTTGAAAACCTTAGATGTAAAATAGATGAAAAGTGATTCCATTTTGGATGAGATTTATCGAAAGGTACAGCTTCATGTATCTAAGCTTGAACATCTCAGCAGCTATTTTCTTCTCGCGATGCCATCCAGGTTTTACGCAGCTTAAGGCTTAGAGATTCGCGCAAAAATTCTCAATAACTGAGATCGTGCCTTGGATCATCATTGTAGATATGAACTAACAGACAATTTAAAGTTTAAGAGGATCCGTTCGTCAATCTGAATACCCACATGTCTTGCCGCGTTTAGTAGATCTACAAGGCATTATGAAGGTAGATCTCCTTCTTTTCTATGAAAAGATCATAATAGGGAGTCCGATATTTCAGCTAGTCCTTGGTCTTTCGCCCCCATCGGAAGATTATGAATTTACCAGGTAATGGTGTCACTCTCAGTGTACGGATTTAACGTCCACAAACACTACGGGTTTTGAAAGAGGAATTAGAAGTAATTTTCGACACGTGGTATGTCGTCAAGTGCATGAAACTAGTCCTGCTAAGCTTAGGGTGATAAATATGGTTATGAATAAGGTTTGAGCCATCACGGCATTCGTGAGGCGAAGGCGCATTAAACACTTGGCTTTCATAATATTTAGAAGCCGATGCCGCCGTTGGTCGGATCACTTTTCTTGGTGATTCCATATACAGAGCTGTAAATCTGTGATTATATAGTATTTCCAATGTCTTTTGTCATACTTTATAAATTCGAGATCAGAGAAGGCATAATGCCGCCCTAAAAAATTCATACCGACCTAATTAGTTACTCAGGCTCCTTGGTATATGATATCACTTTAATTGAAAGAGCCTCGAGTGCTCTACGACCCACGATGGCGGGAACAGATGTCGTCGACTATACCCAAATAACTAGCATGTTGGTCATATCAACAGTGCTGACGGGCGTTTCTCGTAAGATATTAACCGAATGTTTTGATTCTCTTCGACAAACTTACCAAATTAACATCTTTTTAAACAGTTATTTTAATTATGATCAGAATATATGTTCGATTCTTCGCTTTGAGAAAAGCCGGTTTCGACGATTATATGGTTATTGCGGCTTTGGTATGTTTAAAACCCAATCCAATCTTCATGTGCTAATAATGTAAAGATTTTTACGATCGGTTATGTCGCAACAGTCTTTATAGCCAAGAATAATAAAATAGGTTATCCGATGGAGCAGCTAACATTTGATGAAATGACATCACAACTTAAAGTGAGTCCCAAAATTCTTTTTAACCCATCTTCGGGGATCTTAAAGTCAAGATATAGTGCTAACAAATGCAAAAGATCGCTTTATCTATTGAGGTAGTATACTACTTCGTAATAACGTGTGTTAAATCATCCATTGTCTTTATGTACGACAGGTTTGGTATGTTATCCTGCCTAATACTTAGATGTACGATTGCTCATCCGATCGTTTAGCTATTTCACTCACCTTCAAGAGAGTATGCCTCGGCACGAACATATTCATGGCTGTACTACTGGTAGTCTATCTCATCGTGGTTTTGAATCAATGTCGGCCTCTCGCAAAGACTTGGGATATCACACGGCTGAAGCCCGGGAGCTGTATCGACGTCACAGCATACTTTTACTGTAGGTTTAATGACATTCAACCTTGAACTTCAAGACCGTATTCGGAGAAGCTTACGCGAATACAGTCTCAGCTACGATCAACATCGTCCTCGATGCTTGGATTCTCATAATACCTATCCCTACTGTGAGAAAACTCCATGTATCGAAACGTAGTCGTCGTGGGTTATATGCCATATTTGGCGTTGGTGCATTTGCAACCATCTGTTCATGTGCTCGATTATATTCGATACACACCTACACTGAAACAACAGACCCTTTTCGCCACGGCGTTCTGGTAAGTACCTATTCTTCATCTTCGCCATAACTATATACTCTTGTGGTCTACTCTAATGCATAATAGGTAAACCTTTGGTCTATGGTGGAGATAAACATTGCCATTTGGTGCGCCTGTTGCCCAGCTCTGAAACCTGTCTTCTCTCCACGGCGATTCATCTCTAGTCGAAAGACTAGCCGGAAGACTTCAGAGCAGAACTCCCCCGAAAACAGTCAGCCTACCAATATGAAGAAGGGTGCTCTTGGACCAACGTCGCAATCGGAGATAGTTGCTGAGCATCACAGTAACCCTTCTTCTCCAATTGAATCTCCTAACAGCCCTGAGGATATTGAACTTGGGCTCTCCCCGCGAGAACATGGATGAGCACCTACCTATTGGAGGTTCCCTATTCTGTGAATATATGGGGCTTGCCATATTTCAAACATGGTGATTCAGGGGTAAATCTCACATCGCCTCACCTATTCTGCCTCGTATACCCGCACACACGGCTCGGATTCTGGTATCATCACTCTATCACAGAAAGACCACATGGTTGCTTCGAAATGTGATGAAGTTCTCACTGGATTTCGGACCCACCCGTCCACCTTCGTGGCTAGGTGAGAACGCAGCCCGACAATTGGTTGTGTTGCGCATGAGGCTCGCGTGTAGCTACCACAAATAGCCTCGGGATATCATAGGGGCGACCCAATTGAACAAACCGATTCCGAACAATCAATGTTGCCATGGGTTGAAGTGAGTTTTACACCAGACAAGGGCCCTGGTGCGACTGCCACAATGCGGCTAAATTGATGGTTGAAAAATGAGGCCATGAAAGAAGTGGCCTTGACGTCCAATTTAAGACAACTAGGGCATGATCGTGTCCTTAGAAACCTCAGTGAGGGCATTTCTCGTATACTGAGACCCCTGGTCCCCGGCATTCGAAGTTCGGGGTCCCGACAAATGCCGTAAACACCAGCACGCTTCCATCTTAGTCTTTAGACGAATTTCATGATGCTATACTAGGCTCATCCGGGGTATTTATCCTTGAAAATCAATAGAATAAGATGTTGTAGAGGATCTAGGGTTCATGGCACCGCTGAATTTGAAAAACTCAATTTGTGATGTTGTGATTTTCGGTGCAAGTGTTGTCATAGGGTAGACACTCAATCAGAGAGGTACGCAAAGTACACTTTTAAACCCCATGGAAGGCATGACGGGTCGAAAACTAACTACGAGGATACTTATTAGTTCATGATTTTAACAAGTAGTTGATATGTAGGAGCTTTGTAGTCCTCCTAGCTATTCGGTTAGACCTAAAGGGTTATAATTTACTACGACTGCATTTACAGGTCGATGTTGCGATTATTACCTCAGTATATGACTCCATTCGAATGTAATGTTACATTGAGGCCTATTTAGGTAGCCTATTGCCTCTAATTATTGTGCTTTGTATACAACCGTCGTATGGTAAGCATGCAAGTGGGTTTCGCTCCTTCAAAGACCCGAACACAACGCAAGGGCAATTTTTCATGTAAAACTTTCGTATTGGCTCACATTATTCATGATATTACGTTTCCTTATTGCTTTTGACCTTTCAAAGTGCCAATTATGAGTTATTTGAACTGCATCCAATGTACCTACACATGTCGTTGACGATGCAATATCCAACACGCTGCATGAAGGAGCCTGCTTACTCATCACGACCGTTTTCAGACAAAAAGGGAATGTCTCATAACTCGATGAGTTCTGTGAGTCCTATTGAGAGAAATACTTCATGTAAAAAGTAAATACCAGTAAGCCATCTATAAGGCTAATTTCCATTTCATCCGGAACCGTTCGGACCTCTTTGTGCGGGGACGGGATCCTAGGAGCAAAATTGACACCAATTGGACGACATCGCGACCAAACCTCGTGACGGGGTAATACGAGAATTGGCGTTCGTATTCTCATGAGGCGGTCTGTCTGGGAATGCAATGATCGTGATGACCTTAAGCGAAGCCATATGTTGTATTCTATTTAGAAATCATATAAACACATATACCGGCATTTGCATATAAAGCACCGCCCGTTCTCTACCATCCAGCTCACTTTCGCCTCACCATCATCAGCTACCTCCTTTAATAATAATAATATTAATTCAGCTCTTGACTACACTCGCTCTTAATAACTCCATCTTTACCTAATCTATCAAAATGAAGTTCTTCGCTACCATCATGGGCGCTGCCCTCGCCGCCACCGGCGTCTCTGCCCAGAGTGCCATCGTCCAGAACAAGTGCTCGACCACCATCTACGTCCAGTCATTCCCCTACGATGGCAGCGCCGCCGGTCCCCTCACCACCGTAGCGGCCGGACAGACCTTCAGCGAGGTCTTCCACCCTGCTGGCTCGGTAAGTCTCTTGCCTATTCCTCGTGTAACCTAGGGTCTCGGACCGAGGAAGCTGACCGCATGAACAGACCGTCAAGATCGCAACTACTAAGACCCTCACCTCTCCCCTCTTCTTCGGCTACTCGTTCACCTCCAGCCCTGACTATGCCTACTGTAAGTGAACCTACTTATATCCGTTCACCGACATTGAAGCTAACATATTCCTTCCAGACGAGTTCAGCACTGAGTGGGGAAACCCCTTCGCCAGCGACGCCAACAGCTTGGGCGCCGGTGAAGGCTGCGAGTCCTTCAACTGCGCCGCCGGCCAGGCGGACTGCTACAGCACGCCTTCCGCCAAGAAGGTATACGGCTGCCCGCAACCCGTTGACCTGGAAGCCGTTCTCTGTGCCTAAGTACATACCTACTGTAATTAAGGGGGGTTGATTTAAAAAATAGTGGCATTAGACAAAGGATAACTATCTTTCTTAATGGTATTATGTAATTAGGTTAGGCGTCCAGGAAAAAAACAATACACATGCCGTCACTACGACTTTACCCGCTATGCGCCCTGAAGTTTCTGTCTATGCCGTGTGGCCCTGGGAATCATTTGTATGCAACGCGTTCCACCGTTCTACAACTTCTCGTTTCTCTTCTTCTGTTGCTTGCCAACAATCCTGAAGACCTTGCCTGAATCTGATGAGGAGGATTTCTGCTTTGAGCTCGGTTAGTCGATGCTTAGAAAGCTCTTTCTCGATGCCCTTGAGCGTGTAACCCGCTAGTCCGAATGATGCTGAAGTATAAGTTAGCATTGCTGTGTTTGTGATGTGTCACTACGACGATTCCAGTCAACTCACCTCCTCCGATTCCCCCGAATAACCCATAAGTACCGCGGAGGAACCCCTTTCCGAGACCCTTCACACCCTCCCTTTTCGCACCTCGGTATGGCCTAACTACGAAACCACTAACAGCCTCGTAATAGCCCAGGACAAATTCCTTTCCAGCTACCTTGCAACCACTCTTGAAACCCCGAATCTCGTCCCGGCGCCGCATATCGTCATCTCCGCACACGTACGACGATAAATTGCGGAATCCATTCGCGACATTGTAGAAGACGGCCACAGGTGTCTTCAAGCCCGCATGTCCAAGCTCCACGGCGTACCGCTTGGAGGCGCGAGCGACATGTAAAGCGCGGCTTTGTTCGCTTCTCTCACGCGTCACCCATTTTCTCTTAGACTCGAACAATTGGATCTGCGCGCCGAACGTGGCCCTCCCAGGAATTTCATTAGAACTCTTCACCGGCTTCTGAGCCATTTTTCGAGCGAGTTTCTCTAACTGCTTCACGGTATAGCCTCCCTCGGGGGAGAGAGTCGATTCATCAAGAAGGTTTGGTTCCACCGATGCGTGTCGTCCGAGATGGGAATTGCCCTTTAGTAAGATGATAGAAGACCTCCGCCGTGTTGAATTTGGATCTGACTTTAAGGTCTTCACATAGTGGGAAGTAGCTAAGCCGATGTCCGTGAAGAAGCCACTAGCCGCGGCGATGAGGCCTATGATGGGAGTTTCGGCACCTTCGTCGACGTACCAGGGCTTATGGCGAAGTAGCTCGAGATGACCCGGCTTCATTACTCCTTTGCTGACTAAGAAGTACGCAGCGAAGCTACTCAAATGTGCGTCTGTTTTCTTGTGTCTCCATACCGCTAGTCGGTTGGGGCAAATGTCGCATCTTAATCCATCGGAATCCAGTCTTTCTTGAATATCTCTAGCCGTGCCACTGGCCCCATCTTCTTCAGCTATGGCCGCCGCTAGTTCTCTCGCCGCAGCCCGAGTTTCGGGACGTAATGCGAACGTGATGCTTTCAGCTAACGTCTCCGCCGTTATCTTTTTATAAGGGATGGGAACCGGACCTGCGCCAGCACGGGCAATCATTTGGCCCCAGAAAGGCTGGTCACCGAAGAAGGGAATAACAACGGTCGGGCGACCAGCAGCAAGTCCAGCAGCCGTCGTCCCCGCGCCACCATGGTGCACAACACACGATACGTGCTGGAAGAGCCAGTCGTGGGGGCAATCACCAATTAGATAGACATGATCGGGCACTTCCCCTGAACCAATGCCTCCCCAACCTTTCGACACGATTCCGCGCATATTAGCTAATTTCAAGGCCTTAAAAACCATGTCTGTCAGGGCCTGTGGGTCATCCACCACGATTGATCCAAAACCCACGTACACAGGAGCAGGATCACTATTGCCCAGGAATTCAATTAGGTCGGGGGGAGGAGTATATGAGGAAGCTTGATTTAGGAAGGAAAAGCCAGTAATACGAATATGAGAACCCCAATCCGGAGGTTTGGGTATTAGTGACTCAGACCAGAGGTAGGTGAACGGTACGTGGAGTCTTGATAGTAAGTGGTGTCCCCATAATGGACTAATTGGATCCAGCTTTAGGGTGCGCATTCGAAATTTATTGATGACATCGCCTAAACTGTAGAATAATTCAGTGAGATATACAGGTTAAGGAATGTGAGGATGACAAACCCTTGCCAAGTTAAAAGCTCCATCATCATGAATGAAAGGTAGTTGGCCATGCCGATCTCAGCTTGTCCATACTGCATGGCAGCGAGGGGATGATGAAAAGTGTGCGTCGGGGACCAAGGCATCGTGAAAACCATATGGAAAGGAATACCGAGCTTTTCGGCGCAATGGATATGCGCCATCGAAGGAGGGTTGGCAATGATCACATCCGCAATAAACAGGTCGTTTGTCTCAGTGACGTCGGAAGCCGTGATCTTATCACCCATCCCGTCGCCTGCCTCGATACAGCTGCGCCAAGCACCATGCATGATCTGGCCCATCTCTTTTCTCCTCTTCGAGATATCCCCGGCCTTAAAGCTTTCCCGACTCGGTAGCAGACCTGGATTCTTTACCATATAGGCCATGAGTGCCTCCGGATCACCCCCAATGCTAAAGAATTCGAGCCCCTTGCTTTCCACAAAATTTTTGAACACGGGGTGTGTGCATATTCGGACCCTATGCCCGTATGGAGGTTTACTTAATAATTGAGCGATCGGAATGAATGGTTGAACATCCCCTCTGGAGCCGACGATGTGAATGGCGATATTCAACCGTGGTCCTGCGCTGCCGGCGACTTTTTCTCCATATGATGCGGCGCTGTCTTTTCGGGGGTTGTAAATCTTCCTCGGGCCCTGAGGATTTTCGTGCAGTCCCTTAAACCATGCTGCTAGCTCTCCGGGGGTTCGATGGAACTGTACTGTCGTTCGTCCATCGTTGGTAACTTGAGTTGAAGTTCGGGTGAGTCCATGACCAACAGTGAGATGCCCTGGAGCTTCGGATTTTAGCTTGTACGGCATAGCGACGTCGTATCCCAACGCGCAAAGCTGCGCAGTAGAAGAGAAGGAATCAAGAATCCTCTAATGATGCATTCATATAAGGACCTCCATGTATCTTCCTAACGACTTTATAACCGTGTAACCATATGCATGTAATTCATGTTTGCTTGAAAATTAGCGATGCTTCACGTAAAGAGTGACACTGCTAGCTGCTGTGTTCGCGAGAAGTACGATTACGCGCTTCCCGAAGCGCGAGCATGCTAGGCTTTACGATTCAGGTACAGGCGTAGGGCCAGATCTTTAGATAAAAATGACGTTTATCGAATAGAAAAATACCGTGACATGGATAATACCGATAATACCGATAATCTGTGTGGATAATTTTCGCATTAGTCCCGAGGTCTATGATGAGCTAGGTGCCTCTAAGTGCCTAGGCAACTCAAGGATGGAATCGCTTCTATCAATAGCTGGTCGCTCTCGGAGGGTCCCACCCCTGGAGATGTGATCAGCTCATTCTCGCGATGTCGGTATCCGAAGGTACAATTGCGGTTCTTATTACGGCCGATTCTCCTTCGTAGAGCAAACAAATTTAAAGTGGGATCTTAAATCCATCCGATGATAAACTTCTCCCGTTCATTAACCCGGCACGATTTTCTTCCCGATTTGTGCATAAAGACGGAGGGTGGACGTTCCCGGAGCAAGAACGAAGAAAGAAAGGAAATCGAGGAAGTCGGACTAAAAATTTGAACTCTATGGTCTAGCAATTACGCTCCATCTAGCTCCGTCCAATACAGAAAAGCCCTATGAATATCCTGGCATTCTAGGTTAGACCATGCGCAGATCAGGATCTAACTGACCCCGGGACCTCTACTACGCTGACTGCCTACCAGGTATGCTACACAACTTACAATACGGGATACGCGTATATGCACTTTAGATTAGAGCAAACTTCCAAGGTTCCTAATCTCAAAATCTAACTTACCACTGTCTACCAATATCTGTCAGATATGCGACCCAATACAGAAATGTCGATGTTAGGTTGCATCAATCTTCCATAAATCCGATTCTCATAAATCGATCATTCAACTACCAAATCGCTGGCTGACAAATTAGTTATTCAAACAGCCCGCAGCTATGGCTGAGCCATCAAATGGGAAGGGCCTCGTAGGCCGTGTCCGGGGAGCCTCCATCTCTCTCATAAACGCCAACCCGCAACTGGGCATGTGGCAAGCGACGGGTACGTTCAAGGGGTAATCTCGAAATTCCTACGACAATGCGTCGGAATAAAAATCTCAATGATGTCATATAGGTACGGTAATTGCACAAGCGCCTAATCTTACCGATTTACGTCTGCCGGAGGAAGCTGGAGGCATCGACTTCAATTCACAAGGACACTCCGCTCTCACAGCTGTGAGAGTACCGGACGGTGATCTAGTCCCAGTCCGCACCGCAACGAATTTAAGTCTTCAAAGGACTGCGGAAGTAAGTCCTGAATTTGGGGAGCAGGGTGCGCCGCGCCCAAAACGACAGCAAACTCTGCTTGAAAAAGTTAGCGAAGAACCGAAAAAGCCTTGGGGACCTACGATCGTCCATGGTTTTCAGGCGTTTTGGAAATTTGTCTGCACACCGGCCGGTTTCTGCATAATGATTTACTTTTTAAATATCGTTGTATGTATCAAAAGTTACTGATAGCTCTCACAGTGAAGAATGCTAACTAAGACATAGGCATGGGGGGTATGTTTCGCACAACGCTTTGGCCTTTGATTCTCATTCTAATGAACAGTTCTATTAGGCCATGCTTTTCTTTCTTTTATTAAAGGCAGCACCAGCTATGAATTACCCAAATGCCGATGATGATGATTCTCCGAGGAAAAAATGGCTTGAAATTGACAGCCAGATCCTTAACGCTCTATTTTGCGTCACTGGGTTCGGACTAGCACCCTGGCGTTTCCGCGACTTATACTTCTTCATCCGTGCATCGTGCTGTCATGATAAAATAGCAATGACAAAGCTAGCCGCTCAGAATAAGGGATGGTTTCGACCCCCTCTCTGGGCACGCGAGGATGAGGACGCCACGACCGCGACCGAGATATTTCAGGATGATACTCGCCGAAGTACTGAATCGACAGAGAAGCACGCGACAACATTTACAGGCAACGCCGCGCCTCCCACCGCACTTTGGAAACTTGCTTTCACCATAATAATGATGGTTTTTAATACTTTATTCCAGGTAGTCTTGTCATTCTTCATGTGGAGATACAACCGAATAAATCGTCCCGTATGTTGATACATTCCCTATTTTCTCCACAACACTACTACGTATAGAATCACTAATTCACCTCTTAGACATGGGCTACAGGGACTTTCATTGGGCTGGGCTGCGGTGTCTCAGCATTAGCAGGCCTCATGTCATGGTGGGAGGGGCGGAAAGTTAAGAAGATCGAAGGGCCCGAGCTCAAGATAATCGATCAAGTATGATTTATGATCAACAGGAAATATATATTATAATATGGAAAATTCGAGTTTTGTACTGTCGAGACATCTCTTCACGTATAGAAAAATCATGCGTAAGAATTCGCAAGCCACCTCCTGATTACTAAGCTAGGATAGGGGAACTGTGAAGAAATATCACCCGTCGGACATAACATCGTATGAAAGACGGGCTCATACTAAAGCGAATCATATATCCCAATCATTCACAAGCTAAGAGAATTCATACCAAGCCCCGAAACGTCTCTGTCTTGCTTTCACTCCACCACCTCACCCCCCGAATCATCATCCGCCTCGCTCAACTTCCTAAAGAACATATCACCATTATTCCCATCACTCGTCTTATACAGAAACCTCAACGTGGCCCCCTCATCATAGAGCTTATAATCCTTAACCAGGGTCCGTCCAACCCAACTCGGTAACCACGCAACCCACGTCGGGCCATGCGTTAGTTGTCCCACTTCCTTATCCTCGGTCGTCTGGCTGACGTGCCAGGGGCCCGCGTACGCCATCGTGTGTTTGCCGATGAGCGCCCACTCGTCGTCGGGGCCGGGCAGGGAGGGGAGGTTGGTGTCCAGGGAAGGAGGCCGGTCTTCCGGACGTGCTGACATGAAGGTTGCGGACATCCAGGTCGGTTGGTAGGTTAGCATGCCGACGGGGTTTTTGCCTAGTGTTGCTTCTTCTGAGTGCGCGATCGTGCCGTTGTCGTAGTAGCTTGGGGCCGCGGGGGTCGTGTAAGCTAGGAGTTGAGATTTTCCTGGGGAGGATGGTGGGAAGGAACTTACGTGGTCACGTTTAGGTAAAGCCAGGACCCTGTGAGGGCCTTTATCACGTCTTTCGGTTTTGCGAGAGGGCGCATTGTTGTTATCTGAGTCTTCTGTAATGTCTCCTGTGGTATTCTGAGAGATAATATCAGTATGAGCTACGTCAAGAATTCCATATCATCTCATTGATGGTGTACTTTTCGTCTGTTCTAATATTGAGAGCCGGATAAATGAGCTTTCATCCGTCCCTGGTGCCGGATTGGCATTCGCAGGTACTGCCTACTTAGCCAGTCGACTCAGCTCGCGAATTGAATAGTGCATTCGTATAATCGTAGCAATTGAGGCTTACTGGTTGCATTTTCAGCGTACATCATATGTTTCCCAGTTGTCTAGGCCCCTGGACTCAACGTTACTTGCCGAGGAATGGTAAGAGTTAGACATCAGCCTCATATCAATCAGTGCTGATCTTCAATCTTCATCATTCCTTCAATCCTTTGGTAATGCGACGGCTTTATTGAATCTCGAATTCGGAGAAATGTTAGCTACTTTCACCCTGGAGACCGCCTAACGCCTAGTCTTGCAAGAGCCAGTTGAATCTCTATTCTCTCCTCCTATTTAAGGGATCGCCTTCTTAATTGGAGGTGCGTATCCGACGTAACTAGGTACCTTATTAGCAAGTAAATCTTATAGCCTGTTGCCTCCAAATCATGTTTATTTCACCGTTATCAACATGTTCAATTTTTCCATCCCTTTACCTTGTCGCGGGGGAAGAGATGTGAGTCACGTACTTCATGGCGGATTTGGCAAATGTTGGCCTTGATTGATTTATAACAAACGAGTGTACTAGGTCTCAGCCCAATGAGTTTCCTAAAACATGTCGAGTAAATGATTTGCATCGAAACGAAATATCCAAATTCCAAGCTTGTCCATATCATCATTTCCATATAATCCTCCTCATAATTCCGCCTGCTAGATACCCACAAAATTTGAAGAATACAACCACAAATTACATGACTTAGGAACGACTGTCCACAAAACATGAAGTCGAATGGGACTTTAAATGTCTTCCCCAACACGGGGCGAGCTTCCGCCGACCCAGCCCTCGCGCTCATAGTATCGGAAAACGAGTTCGTAATCGTCGAAGTCGTGGACAATGCGATCGATACGCCGATAACCTGGAATTTTCTCCACGCGCTTGCGACCGGCACCGGCAGGGGCCAGTTCCTCATCATACATTCGGGGAGGTTTGGCCTCAAATAGTGTGACACTAAATCGACCAGGCTTGAAGATTCGAACTACGTGCTCGATGATATCTGAAGTCTCACGCCCATTCTGACCGCCGGGCACGTTAGTCTCGAACGAGGCGAACGAGCAGATAGGCTCAGGTGTCACGTGCACGGTGAAATAATGAGTGGATTTAGCATCCTCGTCGTGTCCATGTTTCTGGGGGGCCGGGATGATGCCGTTGGCGGAAAATCCACACGGGGTAAAAAGATACGCGTCGATACGAGCATCCGGGTACTTGGAGGTGGGATAAACGTCCGAGAGGCCGCAAGCTTCTGAGACCACAGTTCCTAGCGCGTGGCCTTCGGTAGTCAGACATTCAGGATCCGCTTGTTCGGAAAGTGGGGTGTGGGGATCGTGAAGGTCGGAGTCGCTTCCATTGCTAAACACGTCGAATGTATCATCGCAAAGACTTTCGATCGTGCTTGTCGTCTTGATTGTGGCAGTGCTAGCAGACAAGTCTCCAAGACTGTCCACAGAAAACTGTCGCGCTTCCTGAGCTTGCTCGGAGAGCCTGGTGCTCGCGACCGCACTCGCGTGCTCCAGGTAAAACTTCTTCGCATTCTCAGGGTCAAGGTCCGTCATTAAAATCTCCAAAGTTTCATCGTTACATTCCACTCCACCATTGAATACGGATGTTCGGCCAGTGGGAATCCTGTATGTGCTAACAGGATTCGCGGACAACTTCTCAACTTCGGGCGTGCGAGGTGGCGTCAGGGTCGTATCCGGCGAAGTGATATATAGATACCAATGATCGCCATTCATTTTCCCGACCATGTAAGCGCTCCCTCCTTCGAACATGTCGTCGAGGTACTTGACTTCCTGCTTCCAGCTGCGATGAGGGCCTTGCTGCTTATGCGGGAAAAGGAAGTTCTTTCGAGAATAGAATACCCGGTAAGGCGTCGCGGCAGCATGAATGTCGCCCAATGATTTGGCATTGTGGAAAGGAAATCCAGCATGCTCGGCTGCGATTCGGAGGAGTCTATGGAGACCAAGAAGCAGGGTCGTAGTTCCGCAAGTCTTAAGAATGAGTTTGTGAGGGAACACAAACATGCTAGATTCAGAGAGCAGATAAGCATCCATGTGCTCCGCTTCCAGAACCGAAAGGATCTTGCAATTGACCATATCAAGCATCCCGACCCAGGTGTCACTAGGGACCGATTTCAAGCCATCTTGCTTGACGCCGGGCGGAAGGGCGTTCGGGTTTGGGGCAAACCAAACCTCGAGCAGTTTCTCCGGGCCTACATAATGTAGAAATTAGCAATCGCTTCTCTTCTTCAATCATTTCATCTCGGGACATACCTTCAAAGGCGCTAGTGGAGTCTAGATCCGCAGCAACATCATGATTAATAGTCAAATGGGGCGTACCCTCAGATGGCGAAAATGTGTAGTTGGTAGGAATCTCGAAGTTGACCATCTCCGTATAGGATTCTGGAAGGCAAACAGCCGACGTATACTATATAAGAAATGGCTTGTGGTTGTAATATCAAGATGTTTGCTGCAGATGAGTTCTGTAGCTACTGCGGAGCACTGACTGCCGCCCAAACGAACCTTGCGGCGTTCGTTTGAGAGAGTAGGCCCACAGGTTGGTGGGAGATTTTAAATGCTGGCGGAGCCAGCTACAATGGCGAATATAATTAACGTCTCACGAAGGGGACGTTAGGGAGGTCGAGCTCGAAGGGGGAGGAAGAAGGCCTTTGACCAAGGAATTGTGACGCCTTGTTGAGGGCCTCGTTCTGGCAGAAACCGATACCTATGGGGGAGTATCGGACCTAGCAGACGAGGGTATCTGCAAATATGGTAGGGAGATAAAAATGAAGAAAACGTGAAGCTAAATTTCTTGGTCGAATGCCTTCGAAGTGCGTGTTATCTGGGCCTATTGGGAAGAATTAGCAAAAAAAAGTCAAGTTAATTACGTTAAATCGACTACCAATTCTTGGTGGGCCATACTTTGCGGGCTTGGAGAGGAAGCGAAGCAAGTCTGCTGGGCTCATGGAAAACCAGGCCAGTTATCAAATATGTGTCGTGTTCTGCTACAGCTGCAACTGTGGACGCTGTGCAGTAATACGTTACAGATTATTCAATTGCTTCGATTTCTTTTTGGCATTGACAGTTATCGCCAAGTCATGCAATGGAATATTTCAGTTTGATCGTGTCGTGTGTCGTGTGACGCGGCAGGTGAACCGAACTTGGAACTAGAAGGGGAAAGATTTGAAGAGTGCGTTGTTGATTGATAGAGGGGAAAAAAGACGAAAACAAAAATTAAAAGCTGACTACCTCAAGATGTTCTTTAGTGTACTTTCTCGTTCTTGCTATCGGAAAAAGCTAATTGCGAAATTATCAATATACTTCTAAGTTAGCGCTTGACAATTGAGGTTATACAAAAACAGGACAAGGTTTAAATGTTGGAAAATAGGTAATATTTTGAACAAGGTTCGAAGTTATTTAGTCATCTCCAAGATCGATTCTTCGTATTGGTATCGAGATTTTTGAGAGGCGAAGAAACTTTTAGTGTGTAAATCCAATCACAATCTTTCGGTGAGAGAATTTTAATTGTATCTATGTATCTTTTTACTAAATGGTACATATCCGCTCAGGGGCTTTGCAGCTAAGGCAGCCTAGGCTGACTTTAACTCTTGATAGATTTTTAGCTTTCAACAAGCCAAAAAATGCAGTTGTGGGCGCAAAGAACAGCGATTTGCATGTGGTACCCAGTACCCAGTAGTAGGGCAGGTACCTGATTTTGTTAAGATTGGGTAGGTGTGAGGTCACTGCCCTGCCCAAAGTGGAGAATGCCTGGTTGGTGAATGCACTTTTCATGCACTCTATGCGCATGTGCTTTTCCAACTTTTCCAATTTTTGGGGGCCGTGCATTTGTGCTACACATTGTACGACAGTAAATCCACGGAATGCACCTATCGACACATCTCAGCACATCTTAGATACCACCTTTCAGCACCTGTCAGCACCTATCAACACCTATCAATTACCATGATTTTCTTTTCAAAAAAATTTATCGGGTTTTGAATGTCGATGCCGATCCTCTCTACCTCGTGCCTGACATTGTGACGCGACATTACTTTTTGTTACCCCCCAATTTAATAATTCAATCGTCAGATTTCTGATTGCCCTTTTTATTTTTGAAGAGAGGTACTTATCAACTACCCACGTACCGAATGCGACGTAGCGTAAATATAGTTATTTAAGGTCACTGGACATTCAAGAGAATAGCCCAGGTTATTAGGTCGGTTGCATCGGTTGCATTGCGATTTGCTGTTTTAAGAACAAAAAAGAAAGTATCCATTGCCATGGGATTTCGACAATGAGGTACTGGTAATGGGGAATCCTTCTATCTACCCAATAGCCCTATCGATGCAACCTTGATGACATTTGGTGGATGTTACGCTCCTGACCAATCTGTGAGTTGCAAATTATCATAGGTCGGCACTTAAGTCTCCAACGTCGCATAAACTTGCTTCTCCTCTATGAGGAAGTAGATAATCGATGTGCGCCGGGATTGGTCTTTGGTATAGTGGTATAGTGACAGCGGCGCCATTTAGACCATAGAAGAGGTCTTGGGACGCAGCATGCGTGTGCATTGGATCTTAATATAACTGTCTGCGGTAACACCGCATGCAAGATTCTAGACGATGAAAACTTAGGCTGATAACAGTACGTCCGACATCATCCGATAGCTGTGATGATATCTTGCGTGATCTTTCTGAAGATAGGCTCAAGGGAACAGTCTAGATATTTACTTGCAAGCAGGCTGGCGTCTTTCGCTTCTTCGGCCGGTGTATCTGCGTCTGTGTGATGAATTTGGCGAATCTCAGAGAAGTCTGTTCCATTGATAACAGTCCCTTTTGGGTACCGAGGTCGTCGTCCGGTCTCAACTAACATGACGAATTGAGGGTCTATAGGAACCCCTCCTAAGAAACGGACATGGAAGTCTTCTGCCATGACTTGGCCTCCTCCCTTGCCGAATATGTTGGTGCATTCGGCGCAATTCGGACAAACAAATCCCACCATATTTTCGACGACACCGACAACCGATATGCCCGTTTTCACGCAGAAATTTAATTCTTTTCTGACATCAGCTGTGGCGACCGCTTGGGGTGTAGTCACTACTACGGCTCCGGAGACCTGTCCGGGTAGTGCATCTTTCAGCAAAGTCTCTGCAAGTGATATATGCTCGTCAGACGTCCCCGGGGGCGTATCAATGAGCAAGAAATCCATCTCTCCCCACAATACATCCGAGAGAAACTGCCGGACCATTGCGGTCTTCTTGGGGCCGCGCCATACGACCGCGTCGCCTCTTCCACGTAACAGGAAGCCAAGGCTCATGCATTTCAGCTCGCCAATACCGGCCTCCGGGTTGGCAGGATGCACAGTTACGGGAAGCCACCCTCCCGGCGCTTGGGTGACTTTCGCGTCCTCGATATTAAACATGCGCGGCATTGAGGGTCCAGTAAGGTCGACGTCAAGTACTCCAACGGAATAGCCGCCGAGCGAAAGCGACAAAGCAAGCTGTGTGGTGACGGACGACTTCCCCACGCCACCCTTGCCCGAAAGGACCTGATATTATATGTGTTAGTCACAAAAAATAATAGAGATTTTTTTTTCTTCTTTGGGGGACGAGGGAGATGGACTTACGAGAAGGATATGCTTGATTTTTGCGAGAGACATCGCTTTGATTGAAGACGAATAACTTGTTAATTAGATACAAAGGTCGAGAGATTTAAGTCCAAGGTAAGACAAAATCAATTCTCGTCAAGAAACAGAACAATTCAGGGTGGTTGAAAGAGCGTCATGCTTCATGCCCATTTATTTGCGACCTGAAGCATTTGTATGTAGAAAGAAGAAGAATCGGCCTTTACCGGCGTCGCATTTATCAGCAGGTAAACTGCCAACGTGAACATTGAATACATTATGAATGTACTATGTACATGGCACTTGCCCCTCCATGAGCCCCACCAAAAACCGAAGATGGAAATGACGAAATTCCAGATTCTTAAAAGTGGATCATCTCAAACCACTTGAGCTCAATCTGGTCATCTAGCCACACAAGCCACATAGAGGCAGGAGGTTCTAATTTAAGCTCAAGATTACTGTGGCTTTCCCAAAATACCATTTCCGTTTCCGTGGTTGCCGGCCAAGAGATTGATTGATTGATTGATCCTCGTCATGCGAAAGCTCCATACTTCATCCCCCTGAATCGCCTTCACGTATGAAATATAACCAATTGACAGGGTTCCAGCGCTCGCGCTCGACTAAGTGCAACACGATATTCTTGGCAATTCATCCGAGAAACAACTTTTCGCAGGATGCTTCTAACGACATGTCTTGCTGTATAGTTCAATATATTACTGCTTCATTATTATAGCTGCATGCAAAGCGTTCAATTCCATTGTCAGCGTTAGTTCTAGAAAACATGAGCATCGCCTCGAGCGATCATGGACGATCCTTGGGGCTCGCCTTGGGCAACATCAGATACCGCGTCCAAACATCACCTTCCCATTCCCACACCGTCACCGCCGAAAGATCTACTCAGTCCTCCACCCAAAGCTTTCTTCGGTAGTACCTCGAACCTCCAAGTTCAATCACCATGGGCGAATGATGGCGGTTTTGGGGATTGGTCTGGTGCTGAACAGACGGATATCACAGCAAACGCGTTGGATTGGGGTGTATGGGCAGAACCATCCTCACGACTTTCTCAGCACAGTCCGAGACCCGAATCGATAAACAGGAGCTCGATAGCGTTACCGAGTAGTGCTGCGACATCTCCAGGACTACGCCCTCTGCCGCGATCTCGAGCTTCTTCCATCTTCCGACATCACTCCCCCGATCCGTGGGCACCCGAACTCTCATTACAAGACAAGAAACCTGACCTTGCGATTGAAAATTCGAATGCGCTAGGGATAAATGCTATAGACGACCATGCTAAAGTTCTCGAGAGTCCCGCACCATCACCGCCAAGGAAAGATGTTGTTGAAGCGCTTGAGACAAGTGTGGAGGATACCCAATTAAAGGAAGAGGGATCAGAAACATTGGACGATGGTTTTCAGGAAGATGAAACGCCCTCATTAGTCTCGAGTCCTCGAGGATCCCACGACTTGGATGTTGATTCCGTACCTAAGGTGGAAGTTCACGACAATCCGTCGAGGCCGACGTCTTCGCTCTCACATGGCAGTTCTGAAGAAGTCGAGCGTCAGGACTCTCCAATTACATCAATTGACGAAGATCCCAAATCGCGTTTACAGACCACTTCTCGGAAAGTCTCAGGAAAAGTTTCAGAGCTTGTAGGATTATACGACGACTTAGCCAAGGCTGCCACAGAAGAGCCTTCGCCGCCGAGACTTGACGCTCCAAGCATTGGGAGGCGAGAGAGGTCACTGAGTCGGACCCGAAGCGCAAGAGGCGAAGACGATGCAGATTTTGGCGATTTTGAAGACGCGAAGAGCGAATTTAGTAGAGCAGCATCCGTTATAAATGCTCCTACTCCATCTGGAAGTTCGCCAACGCCCAAAGCTCAATATGACGACACGGCCATTCAAAATGAAACAAATGAACCCAATGAACACGAAAAAGCGATACTACAAGCAGCTTCAGCCTCTGTCCAACAAATTATTGAGAAATTTGGCCCTATCCGATTTGATATTGATTTTCAATTAATCGACAAGATTTTTCCCGATCTTCCCAAAGACATAGAGGCGGAAACAAACGAAATCAGTGAAATTCCTGAACGAATCATTCAGGATAACTTCACAACAATATCAGAGCGCAAAACATGGTATCGGATTTCTCGCTACGGGTCTATGCGCAAACACGACTCGGGTGATGAAGACAATTATCATAGGGTGGAGTGGTCAAAATCTCATCTACACACTGATACTATCAAGATCGTCAGAAGATGGATGGAAGAGGATTCAATTGCCGGTCGAGCGACTGTGGGAGCTGGGAAACGGACGAGTGTTTTCAATTGGGATGCATCTGCTTCTGCGTCAGCTCCCGTCGATTTGGGCAAAGTTTTTGCTCGAAAACCTTCTATTACGCATTCACGAAACAGTTCCAATGCGCCTCAAATTCAAAGCCCAGTACAATCCGTACACTCTGTGGGGTCTAGCTTTGAAGCCAGGAGATCAATCAAAAGTCCAATCTTACCCCCATCCGAAACGCCTATCCAGAAAGCGGCTACCAACCCCGGCTTCCGTTGGAGTTCGGATAGTATCAGGTCGCCACCTATGGCACTTCCCGCTAAAGATGAAAAGTCCGAGCATGCAGCACCAAAAAATCGAACAATACCAACTGCTATCAATGTCGAAGCTAGAACGAGCACATCAATCCAGACACCTGTGCAAGTAAAGCCCACTGATGTTATTTTAGACGACGAAGACGATGATTGGGGAGAAATGGTATCGTCTCCACGAGTAGACGCTCATCCCGGTCCTACTCTGACAGCACAATCATTAAACAATACAATTAGCACTACTCCGACAACAACATCTGTCCCTACGGGTGATATACTCAAAACAAATACAAAGAGCACGACAACTGCACCAAGCAACAACTCGGCACCCAAACTATCCGTTTCAATACCGCAGGGTAATCAGGCACCAAACCAAGTATCCCAAACGGGTTCATCTAGTGCAGCTCCAAGGGTAGATCCGTGGCCTCTAGCAGATTTCTCTATCTTCGAGAGTCTATCTGCCGGAACGCCGAAATCGCTGAGACAGGATCCATGGCCCCTAGCTGATTTTTCGATTTTCCAATCGCCAACATCAGGATCAGCGTCAACTTCGATGAATTCACTAAAATCCAAATCGAAGCCTATCTCAAAACCCCGCGAGTCCCAAAGTGTTAGGGCAAGTATGGACCAAATAATAGAATCCCAGACTCCACTAAAGGCTGTACTTGGTCCTATTCAAAGCTCAAACTCGGAGCGGGAGTATGATGATATTGTCCGGGGTATTATACAAAATCTCCCAGATTTGTCGTACATGCTACGCTAATTTACCATTACATGGTTTGGATATTTATATTTGCTACAAGTTGATAATATTTATGGTTGATGAAGTGAGATGCGATAGGCCTCTTGGATTTGTAAGAGCCTTGTAGTTGGAGTAAACAAAAGGGAGGTCATGTTTCTTGGGTAGCAAGCATTATTACAGGCGTGTTCCGGGCTTGGAGTTGGGGAGATTCCCCCTTCTGTACATCAGCATATGAATTTTTAGCGAGTTACAGCGGTCGAACGATAACGAAAACGATCTGGCGAAACATCGCCATTCTTCCTTCTGCAGATTTACGAGTTTATCGAAACATTTATTGCGACCAGACAACTTACGAGGTCCATGAATTTGAACAAGATTAATTCGCCGTGTTGATAAGAAACATGGTCATTCCAGCGGTTCGAGCCGATGCTACGTGAATTCGAGACTGCAAGTGTTGCATAAGCCACCTTCGGTTGAGGCTCAATGCAACTATTTTGCATGTTTAGGCGCCCCTCATTGTTTTACAGCGGTCTTAGCGCTTTGGCTCAGTTGTCCAGGTGGTAAAATTTCCGAGGTTAGCCAACGGCCACCCCCTGGAATGTTACCGGCCTCACTCCACAAATTACTTCTAGGCTTCTCACGAACCGCGATCGTCTTGACATCCATAAAATAGTTTCCCCTACTCTGCCTAATCCGTACTTTAAAACATCCCATGGACATTTAAAGGAAGATACCGACAGAGAGGTTACAGGTGGGTACCTTACCATTTGAGTAAGATCAATGCCAAATATGTGTAAGTGGGTTCTACTTTGCGAACCTCCGCCCAAAAAGGACGAGGTCGACTTCATTCTCTCTTCAACATGGCTTCGTCATTACCTTAACCAGACCTACACTTCATTCCATTAGATGGCCCGGATAAGCCTTTTGCAATCGCGACCAGCCTCGTAGATTGTATTCAGATGAATATATCACGATGAGTTTGGATTTTATTTCTTGAATTTGCTGGCCAATTTTCTTTCGTTTGGTATTATGATCTTCTCAAGGGAACGAATCTAATATTTCCGTCATTCGTTTGTCCCAATACTCCTTCACTAAACAGCCGGCCGGCCCTGCTGATATATTCACGATACCCATATGGCTCGTAAGGATAGAGATCTGGAAAAGGTTTGGACGGTAGATGAGAACCACGCACAGCTACTCTACCACTCTCTTGAGCAGTACAACACGGAACAAAAACGGAGAAAGCGGCCTACAATACTTCTTGCTTCGCTCATATTCCTTTTCCTCTCATCCGTGGCAGGAATAAGTCTCGCGATTGTATTACTCCTTCAACCAGCCGAGGTTCAATCAGCATGTATTGCCCGGGATCTCGTATTATTCGCAGCTAGCATAGGGTTGGTGTATGTTTGTATTCATGTGCGAGGAGCGAGAAAGGATTATAGGAGAAGAGGCAACTTGCCGCCACAGATTTATGGCGAATACCTCCACGCCAGCGCACTTCTTGTTGCAAGGTTCGGTATCGCCGTATGGGTTGCTGCTCTAATCGCGACGTCGGTTATGATTGCGAAGATAGAGTCTTCGACCGGTCTTGCGAGAATGACGCCGTATTTAGATCTGGTGATCTGCATTGGAGCACTGTAAGAACTTTCATCTGCTGATTTCATTTGAATCATAGCTAATTCTAAGTAGACCTTCATTCATCGTAATATCTGCCACAATAGAAAGTAATCCTACCCCCTTTGCGACAACAGGGTTCTCTAAGAAGTCATTCTTAAACTGCCAGGCCAGCGAAGTGTCTGATGACCTATCCGAAGATCTCAGTGTTTCCCGGAGAGCTTCGCTGCAACGGAAAGAGAGCACAAACTCTTCTGTGTTAACAATGCCAACAGCGGAAATCTTCACAATAGGAAATTCGAAGCCGCTTAAAAAACCAGAACCTTTATTAGTAAGAACGAAAGAGTTACCTTATGATAGGACGGAATTAATGGCAAATTCCCCCATCGGAGCTACTTATGATATATCTACCGCCGCCCTCGGAGCCATGCCATCGCATGGAGTCCCACCCATGCCAAAGCTCGCGTCGTCGCTGTCCAAGTCTCCGCCCCAACCAATCCCGGGCAGCTGGCGAAGTGAATGGAACAACGTCGCCGAACAAGTCGGGTTGCAAAGAATCCCCACCGAAACGCCCCTAGAAAGCTCCAACGCCGACCGCTCCGCCTACATATCCTCCTCAAACTACTCCACGCAAACAGTCAACTCCTCAAACCCCTCCCCACCACCCTCCAGATCCTCCAACGGCACAACGAGAACGCACCGCGTAACCCCAAGCACCAGCATAGCGAGCAGCGCGCAGCGCTCCCGCCTCTCCACCGTGCGCTACGCGGCGGAACCCGAGATCGCCGTTCGCCAGTCCATCCGCGTCATCAAGAACCCGCACTACTCGCCTCCCTCCGTCACGGACGCGGACGAGGACGGGAACGAGTTGTTCGTCACCACGGTTGCGGTGCGACAACCAGACCCAGTTGCTGTACCGAGGGGGTCGAGGCAGGTCCATGAGGTCGTTGTTGGACCACCCACGCTAAAGCGGAAACCGTCGAATTTCTCGAGGCCGCTGCCCCCGTCAAGGGGCTCCGAGGCGGATTCCGCGATTGGGATGAAGGCGCCTGGGGGCTTGGAACAGGGGGTTGAGAAGCGATGACGGGGTGAGTGGGAATGGGGTTATGTGATGGGTTATGATTTGACTTTTATAATTGCAAGATACCAATAATATATTATGAAATGTTATCAAACGTATCCTATAATGAATTGAAATTTTGTTAAACTTTTAAACTCCTCGCCGTTTTAATTCCAATTGAGCCTTAGTAGTATGTAGATATTACCCAGGCTCTTGCTTTTGTAGGCAAGGGAAAAAAGCAAGTGAATAATCCCCTTATTTCACACACGGGATCGCCAACGCTCCTTCTTTAGCAACTCAATCAGCGCCCAAGGTCTCACTACGTGTGGCTTTTTGCCGTCCACCTAGCTTTAGGCCTTGTACAGAGAGCGCCTTCTCCAAGGGTTCTGTGTCGACACCGCTCCGTTCAGCTGAGTGGAGCTGCCTGTTCACTATCCTCTGTCGTTCGCAATCCATTTTCAGTCGCTCACTCTTTATCTTAACCTCGGCGGGATCATGTCCACATTCAACAAGAGCAGCCTCCCACAAGTGTTCTCCACCTAGTTCATACGCTTGGTCTGTGATCGACAGAAAGTGGCCGTCAACTTCTCTAATGAAGTAAATATCCGCCCCTGCTTCGATGAGTAAAACTAAGAGGCTCGGCGACACAATGTAGGGTTTTGAATAGGACCATCTCAGAAATCTATTAGTTAGATCATTAGGATGGTGGCCCAAAAGGTGGAGTGCGACTTCCAGTGGACGACCCCCGCCGCGATATTTCAGTGGCATATTAGGATCTTCGCCAGCTTCTAAACAGAGTTTCAGACAGAATTCATGATAGAGTATAAACTCCATATTTTCGTCAGGGCCTTTGCATCCTATCCACCAAAATAATTCGAGCGCAAATCCAAGTTTCTTGAATATGTCGTAGATTTTGATAAACTCGAAGTGAGTGAAGCCGTTTGTCCAAGTAGTTTTCCACATCATCCCCCCCATACGGGAAGCGTCAAAGACGCCAAGAGCAGTTGATGTACTACTACCAATATCATCTAGAATTAAGAGACAACAATCGTACATTCTAGATAGTGAAATGTCCGATGTAAGATGAAGGGAATATGTAATCAAAATTACTACAATATGAGTTTCGGTTATATCTGAGTAATCGAGAACTGTAGACATCGATATTCCATTCCCAAATATCAAATATCGTATACATTTCGTGGAGCAACGAGCCATAGCAAGCTAAATCATGTCAGTATGATTCGTGGATCTCGGGAATCTTACTAACATCGAGAAGTGAGTGCCCATATTCATCGCAATCCCTTATACCCATCTTCCGGTCGCTTAGTAAACGTCGCAATGAATCCACATCATCATCCACGAAAATCTCGTATATAGGTATGCTAAGGGGGATTACATTAAACGTGAGGATGGTCGGGCAAATGTTGTAATAACCGGTATGATTTGGAGCATTTGTATATGATAAAGACACTCCGAAATTCAAAATGCGCCGAGGAATAAAGTCAAGCTCGACAGAAAAGCATGAGGTAGAGTCTTGGGTCTCTGTCTGGCGATGCCTCAACCCGATAACGCGCAGATTGATCATTGCCCATCTAAAGTAGATTGTCTCGGATCTTTGGAAAAGCCGTACTAAGTCGGATTTCTTAGGTTGGTCCTTGTCGCGGACCAAAGGTTCTGATGTGAGTTCTGATGTTGGTGGCCCTATTATCCTGGCTTCTTCCGCGTGCGTACTAAAGAAATTTTCACGGTGAGCCTGTGAGGCGACGTTAATGCTAAGGTCATCAATCCTGCCCGTTTCGTTTTTATCTATCCCGGGAGTGACAATTTGAACTGTCTTCATCACACAGATCCGAACCATCTTTGCAAGAGTCTCTTCATCTACGGCTGTAAATGTATTGGTGGAGCGTTGCCGTCGAGAACGAATATTCTGAGCCATCACCATTGTGTGAATAGATTGAAGTTGGGTCGCGATATCTGAGGTCCTTTTGTCGACTTGGTTTAAAGACGTAAATGCTTGCGATTGCTGTTTATATACGTCTTGGATCTCGGTTAATAGTTGAGATGCCTGCTGCGAGGAGTTTTGCAGGGCTGTCTTCTGCTCTGTAGCTGTTGTCTCGGTGTCAATTCTGAGACATCTTAAGTCATCTCGTAAATTGATGTTATTGAGGCTTTATGCTCCAATATCAGTTACCGAAAAATCCTCATGCTTGAAGTTGATGAATGCCTCGATTCATACCTACAGACAATATTCAGTGCCAGGGAAGTGCTGGTCTTGCATCCTTCTAGCTGTGATGTAGCACTTCTAATCTTCTTCCGATTAAAGACAAATCGAAATTTCTGCGCAAAGCTAGGCGACAAGTCAGGTGGCAGCAACTCTCGAAGTGAACTGAGACTGTCATAGAAATGCTGAATAGCATCCACAACTACTTTGGGTAGAACCTCGTGCCTCTCGTTCGTCGAAGGGGCATCTTGGAACTGGCGGACGTAAGCGATTAGGTTCCTCATTAGGGAGTTGGTATCATCGAGCGCTAAAAGGAGACAATGAGTATCAGTTGAGATCTCGGCGTGGAAATTGATGTCATTCTCTTACTGCTCCGAAGATGTCGCATATCGTTTTTCGCATCTTGTAATTCACCGATAAAATCGGAAATGCTGCGACATAACCGCAAGGCTGCGTCACCAAGCTGAACGACACTACCCACGGCCCCTACCGTAGCTAAAGCCGCTTCCGCCATGGTGTTGCGCCTCTAAGTAACCCTAGTATGTAACCAGATATGGAACTAACAGACACATATCAAACTTCCAAGGTTGAAATTGTTTGGATCAAGATTGATCAATCTTCGACTCTTTGATAACGTATTAATAAAGCATGTCAACCCAGCTATAAAGCTGCCCGACGAGAGCGGGGTATTGGAAACATATCTGATGCTCTGCATATAGATGGCTTGCTGTGACTCCCATTCTAGAGACTAAATCCCTGATTGGGTGCCTCCATGACACCGCCGTATAATGAGCAGGTTGATCGCCCTATCGGCACTCAAGAAAGTCATAGAACAGCCCCCCGAAGTCAAGAGAAGTACTTGACAAGGCAATCGAAGCTAAGGTGTTTTCGGCGCAGTGATGTAATTTGATATCACAGCCACTTACTCGACGCATCTCTGAATTGACCATAGCCACCTCCTCCTGAACCCTCCGAACAAGCACGCCGGGATGCACTTAGGTACTAGCTAGTCGACAAAATTGCTCCGCCCTTGATAAAATTTTCGACCTTCTAATTGCCTGTTTCCAATTCGTTTGAGTGGAATCTTTTGCGGCAATTGGTCTAGTAGGCAGGCAATTACGTGGGGTAATATGGCTTGGGACGACGTTTACATCAGCAGTGTAGATCTAGGGGGGAAATTGTCCTGAGAGATGTCTCCGAAGTTTTGTCAGGTCACCCCGATTTCTTTATCTTTGGTGAATACCTCTTTCCGATATTAACGACTCTTGAGCCTTATTAGAACATCAAGAACACGTGAATGAATGTGAACAAAAAGACGAGGGCATACCATGGACATGTCCGGACGTGTACCAAGAACCGCATTTAAATCCATTTTCGTAGTTATAGTAGCTCATAATTCTCTTCTGTGAATACTCTTCGCCTGGCCGTTATCGGCTGTTATATCCATATTATAGTAACATCTGCTTTTTCAAGAAGCAGGGTCTGTTTATTAATAAAGTTGTCGAGTTGGGATCTCTTGGGTGCTTACCGATTGCCCGCTGGAGCTGGTCCATACAGAGAGGTACATTGTCGTGGTGCCTATTACTACCTCATAATCCATATTATTGACTGACTATAAGAACCACTCTTCTAGAAAGCCCGATCTGTCTTTGCAAGGGAGAATTCAGGTTGGTACAAGACCTACATCACAACCGACACTGATAGATATTACACATGAAGCTCCAGGGCGGAATCATCAGATATATAGCCGGCCAAGCCTTTCTCTCCCGAGTTGAACTCGCATCTCCGGACACTATAGGTGGAATAATAACGCAGACTTAAAGATCACTAGTCCGTAGCATTAGAGGACCATGAATGTGCTCCATTCGGTGTTTGATAGGCGTATAGGAGAGTGAAAATGGGTTCACATTGTATACCAGTCGTAAATAATCCTAACCTCCATCTACCACGGGTATGTTTCGCGGTGGCTATCTTCATTCGAACGTAGCCAGCGCCGTTCTTGTCGTCCTTTTAATGTTCTCCATGATCGCCACGAGACCCACCGTGAAACTCATTGCCGGGTTCGTTATTGTCCGAATCATTAAGTCCAGTACTGTCTCCGTCATCAGGTCCGGCGCTCGCCCCCGACGCCGGCGAGTCGATATCGTAGGTATAATCTGATTCGAAGTTAGGCCGTGGCCTGGTAGTGCCGTTATCCCAGGCGGATACGTATTCCAGAATCTCGCGTTCTACCTCGACTCTGCGTTCTTGCATGCCCCAGTCATGTATGTGCATCAAGGCATCTTGAAGTCGAGTGATCTGCTCCGGCATTTTCATATGGAATACGTCCAATGTGTGCATGATAAAAATAGTATTTTCTAGTGTCCCCTCCATACACATCACAGTTAGCATTACTTCATAACCCGTGATCATGAGCCCGAAAATCATGTTGTTGGTCCGGATTAGCTCCTTGGTATTGGAGAGATAAACTGCGCAGACCGTTTGAAGTCGATGAATAGCTGATGCATAAGTCCCTTTTATTCCGGTCGTGTGCACTACGACCAGATAGGGGAACAGCAGGCATTCAGGTCGGAGTTGATATTCCATAAGGATTGACCAGAAAATATCTGAATATTTGTCGGTACCGGGGAAGCCCGGGAAGTACCTGTGAAACAACCGAGAGAGCCACGGACCATCATATCCCATGGTCATATCAGCTCCCGAGCAATCTAGGTCAGTTGGTAGTGGAAATTTCGAGAGACGGCCGTCGAGGACGGAATCTCCTGCGATTTTGTTATAGTGCTTGCTGCCATACAAAAACTGCGCGTCTTCTATGTTTGAACCTGTTGTCTCAAGATATATTTCAGTGTAGACAATCCCGTTTAAGGGAAGATAATGTGAACAGTAGCTTCCGAAAGTATTATCGCTATCGTCGCCGTAGGGGATTGATGACCTTGCGAACTGAATTTTTCGGTCCGCGTACTTGCGCCCGTTAGGGTAATTACGAGGTTGCTTTATTCGGTCGCCAAGTTCGATAACGAATTGAGGGATTGGGGGGCGTGGCCACATCTCCTGGTCTCGAAAGATGCGGTTTCTTCTCAAGTTGATTGCGTACTCTGCGGAGCCGATTGCATTAACGGGAATGGACTCTGTACTATACTGGCTACTATTGTCATGATCCTCCGGGGACGTAACGCTGCTAGCCGGTGTGCCAGGGACGACGCCTTGTCTCCAACGAGCAGTAGAGGAATGATGTGAAGAAGACGCTTAAGAAGATAGGTCTTCGACGGAAATTGTCTCCATTTTGATGTATAGTAGGTACCTATATAGACCGAAACTGGCCAAGATGATGGATTTGGGTAGGACCACGAATGTAAGAGTCAACACTATTCTCAGAGAAGGAGTTTGTATGTAGAAGTGGTAGATGGTAAGTTTGGGTTTTGGTGAATCTTGCTGTCGTTTTATAAACACTAACTGAACAGAAAATTACAGGATGTGGCATTGAGCTTTGGTCAACGTCTAGGTATTATGCTGCGGTAACTACTAGTGTATGTAGGTATGTAAGGTAAAAAGCAAAGATCTAAATTCTATGTGTTCTGATAGGGCCGTTGAGGTGGTGTGCAGGTGTGCATTCCGGTTCAGGTGAAGATGTTCCCTGACCGGTCACAGCATGACTCACCGTGGACAGGCATTGAATACTAGGTATGTGCCCAGGGATTTCACCAAATTTCTTTTCAGAGACTTCCTACATAAAAAGCCCTAGTAGTTATGTTTAACTTGTGTGCGGGTGCGTTAGGTTCAGCTGACCGGGGCGTTTGATGGGTCCGGGGGTGAGATTTAGGCGTTAATCTCAGTGGGAGGCCGTCCCATTGGGACAAGAATAAGGCGTGTTCTAAGCTCCCTCGAACATTGGTTGAGGGCTCGCTCAGAAACAAGTGAAGATTTGGAGACAAGTTCATGTGTCAATCTGCTATTGCAGAATCCTGCGTTTTGCCTTCGCAATACTGCAGTAATCGGCTTTATGACAGACGACTGGTCTATCCTCTCCTACAAGACATTAGGGAGCATGATGTAGCAGCGCATATGGAGTTGAAAATGGAGTTGAATTATGGAAGTTGAAAAGTTGGTGTTGATGTCCAGATGTCTTTCCAGGAATAACCATGTACATGCTTAGGTACATAGACGAACGGGGTCCTCCAACTTGATTGCACTTGCTGCTATTAGCTACTGTCCTAGAGTAGTGGGCGATGATCAGGGAGCTGCAATCAAGAAACTTGTGGCCCGAGAACTTAATTCTGTTAGTCCAAGTACGTAGTAAGTAGATTGACTTTAATATGAATGTTTCTAGGTTTGAACTTAGCCACTCTAACTCAACTCCTCTCTTCTACATCGTCGACCTGTGAAAGATATGTAAAAAGGTGGTGCAAGTTGGACTGCTAAGTATAGCCCTACCGGTGGCGAGACTCGAGATATGCTCTTCCGTGTTCGACGTAGATCGAGAACCAATATATTGGCGCCTCACAAGCAGAAGCTCACGGGATAACCGTTACCAATAGCCAACAAATAATTGCAGTCAGATTGCAGTTAGACATCCAAGGTCTCGAGAGGCTTAGCTAAGGCCATCATAGTGGCATTCGGATCATCCGTCATCGACTTAGGAGGTCCCACGTATTGCTGTGGGCGTCTTGGCCGTCCAACGGTCACTCGATCTCTGCCTACCCGAAGAAGAGAGAGGGAGAGAGAGTATTATGCGTGCTACTAATAATCTCTTGCTGGTATACGGAGGACATTGGTTTCGGGCTCTGTCCGGAATCTGGACTAAATGCCGAAGTTTCACTGTGATTTCGGATTGTCCACACAACGCGTAATCACGTCCTATTCGAGGACCTCTCACGGCCTCTCACGGCCTGACGAACGACCAAATTCGGTCTATATACCCTGTTTCACTGGCTGAAAGTGAATTGGGGGGAGGGTCTTGTCCTAAGCCAATAAGGCTTTCCCCAAGGCTGATATCGCCCTGGCGTCGTCCGCTCCAACGCTTGTTTTCCCTATAGGCCAGATGGTGGTCGCGTTGTAGGCGACCTACTCGCCTTCTAGTTCTCAATGGCTGCCATGCGTATATAGCTCATTGGTTATCAGCCCTCAGTCATGGTAGCCGTGACGAGAAGGGTAAGCACGTCAGACCGTGGGATCTCTCCGATGGGAGTTTGCCTCTAGTCGGCCTGGCCTAAACGCTTTCACAGCCGAGGTCGACCTTAGTCTCTAACCCGACACTGGGTTTGGAGCTATATCGCCAATCGCGACGGGCAGATGCAGTCGATGACGCTTGTCCATCTGTTCTCATCTGTTTGCTAGCGTTCAATAGCGACTAGCATAATCCGCGCATGGAAAATAATGGAACGAACAGACTAAATATCTTGGTATCGTGAAACTGGGACGGTTCCTCACTGACGGTGGTTTCGAACATAGGGCTCTAGCTTGAGGTCAAGGACCTTGTCTTGTCTTGGAATAAGATGTTTCCCTGGCAAATGGTTCGTGGCATACCTGCCCGGCGCGGTGACGATGAGCGATGGATCGGAGGGGGAGACCAGTTCTTTATGGACGCGAAAAGCGCGGACCCCTGCATTCGATTCGCGCGTTGGAACAGTTCGAGTCCCACAAGGAAGGACGGGAAGCGCAATGGTTTTGATTTAGGTTAGCTTTCCGACGACCTTTTACCGCATACTATGCAGTAGTACGACTGAACTTCCTTTGAATTCATCTTGGCTTTGGTTCAGACGCGATGATTGGTTCCTCACAGTTGCATTGGCTTGCATTCAAGTCGATTTCTGGCACTGCCTGGTGAGACCGTCTCGACGCTTGAGCCACCACCTAGGCAAAACCTGGCAAATCAGATATTCGCACTGGGGGGTTGCATGAGGGAACAAGAGACAATCGCTATAATTCCCTGCAGCTTTTCCGCCCGATCCAGTCAGACACTGTTCAGCCCTTGCGCAAGGTCCACTTTTACCACTGCAGGTCATAAGCAGGTGAAGTCGCCCCTATTTTTTGATTGGCCAAAGACCCATTTACACCACATTTACACCAACACCACGCGTCCGCAACACGAAGGGGGAAAAAAAACCCAAAGCCCTTTAACCTGCCGCAACCCACCAACTTAGAAGCCTGTTTGAAACCTGAGTATGCGAGAATCAATCAATCCTTCCCTCTATTCCATCTCTTAATTTCTTCGCATACCTTTCACGCACCTTTCCCTCACATATACCTTCCTACATAGACTCGCAAGACCTGCAGACCTGTAGACCTGCAGCAGTCCATCCGTTCCTTCGTCCACTCATCGCTCTCATCGCTCTTTTAATCCTATTAGCTCTCCTCTCTCCACTAACGGACGGGCGCTTCCTAATTCAAGCTTGGGTCTGGCAATCTCAACAGTGCAGCGCATTTCGAGACATTGACCTCCCGCGCCAATCCTTTTCTCCATTTCCTGATTTCCTGGTCTGTGTCAACGCGACCTCTCTACCCAAGACGACAACTTAGATGCAATAAGATCTATCAATTCCCACCACAACACTCCCTCACCCACTTTTCTTCTTACTTCCCCTCCTACTTCCGCAGACAAAGTTCGACGATATACGATTGTTTGCAACAAAATAAACAAACAATCGTGCCTGTCTAGCTTCTTGCCTGTCTAGCATTAGGTGTCAATTGTTCCTCATCAAACCTTGACAACCTCACTTGGCTGTTCTTGTGACTCAACCTATTGGTAATCGGTCTCCATAGAACCACCTTCGACTACCCTTGACTGAGTCAATTAGAACCACATCATCGTGGGTCAACTGGGCATTCGGATCCCTTCACTGTCAAGACCACGTCAGAGCTCACAGCAATGGCTACTATTACTCGTCAACCCTTTGCTCCTCTCGATGGCGCACGCCTACAGAACCTGACTAGTCTCAAGAACAGACAGAATGGTAAGTCTAGGGGAGAAGTCATGGAGTGTTTGGGGAACCTTGAGTGTTCCTAATTACGTGGTGTCTTGTCGTCCACTGGCCTAAAGCCATAGACTTAAATCGAATTGTACAAACTATTCGAAACATACACTTAGAGAAAACTTGTTGCCATGCGAAATTCATACCGCGGTATGCTAATTAGTCTACAGCACTCTCGAACTCGTCGCCCGGGAAGCGAAAGGCTTCCGACAGCTTGGACAACGACGACTTCGAGAACGTAGACCCGCTGCTCTTCTCTAAGAGATCCAAGGGCTCGGACAGCGTTTTTAAGGATTCCGCTATCAAGCCGTCTTCGTTTATCCTCACTAAGTCAGCCAGTACCAATGACATTCCTGCTGCCACTCGCGCGAAGTCGCCTATGCCGCGTCCCCGATCTGTGCTCAACCCCAAGTCACCTGTTGCTAAGATCAACACTGGTGTAGCTAAGAGCTCTCCTCTCTCAGCACCTGCCGGCCGCTCCCCCACTCGCGGCAAGAAGACTGGCATTCTATCTTCTCGACGACGCACTGGCCGCGGATTCACTAGAGTTGATCCTCCCACCTTTGATCTGTCGAGCAAGTCTTCAGCGCCCTTTTCTCTGGATGCAGCTCTTAGAGGGACTCTTTCCAGTTACAGCGGTCGCAATGCGTCGCCGGCGGTGAAGTCTTTGTTGTCGAACTCTCTTGACTTTAGTGGCAGTCTTGATAAGGGCGACATGAAGTCGTCTTGGTTTTTCGACATTCACGAGGACACTCCTGAGCAGGAGATGACCAATCTTCTACAGCACAGCACCTGCGTTCTTGACATCAGCTCGGACGAGGAGAGCGAGAGCCGCCGCCAGCGAGAGCGAGCCGAGGGCAAGGAGAACGTGCCCCCTATGGACGACGTATCCCAGACTTCACGACCGCGTGCCGCCCGACAGATGTCGGATGATGAGATGGTATTTGAGAAGGAGCGTAACCCCTTGGGCGAGATGAACGTTCGCGATTACTACTCAGAGGGTTGTGATGAGAACACCATTATCATTGTTCCCGGTGACGAAGAGGACGACGACCAGCCCCAGCAAGCAGAGGGCGGTCTTGAGCACGCCCCCGAGACGAAGTCGGCTCAATCTAGCATTCCGGCAGAGCTTAGCAACGAGGACGGAGTGCAGTCGATCGACGAGTTGATGCAGAAGACGGATGAACCTGCCCCCGGCGCAGCAGTTCTCGAGCCGATGGAGGGCACCGGCGAGAGCTTCGAGGTTTGGGAGAGCGGCAGTGCTAAGGACGAAGCTGAAATGGGACCTGCTGAGGTAGCCCAGGGTGCGGAATGCTAATGAGGAGTCGAATTTTCCGCGGGTTTCTCTGTATTTGGGCTGCTCGGTTCTTTTCATCGCCTAATCCCTAGATACTATACCTGGACTTGGGAGGCTACATCAGTCACTGGCGTTTAGGGGAACGACGGTAATGGCAGGGCTGGGGGGTTGGTTGGTTTCTTCGGCATGGCATTGTTTTTATTGTAAGAGTCTTGTACATATGCTGATTTTTCTCCGGAGCCTACACTCGCATTGAGACCCTTTCAATACTGGCTCTGATCGTGGCCTAGTCGGCGCCTACTCTATCGAGTAAGGCAAGGCGACAAATGGCTACGGATTGACAGATCAATTGCACTGAATTTCACTTAACCACAGATCTACTTGTGACTAGTACTTAATTATTAGAATGTATAATGTTTAGAGGATTACTCGTGATGACGTCTAATTAACCATTCAAGCCTTCGGGTTCTAACAATAACTAGCTGCATCAGACAGGCGGCTAAGCAAAGCAAAGCATACCTAATACATACCTATCTAGATCCATACTGTACACTGTACCTGAGTACTCTATATTTGTACGCCGTAGGATTATCTGCAATACTCTGCACTCTGTTCAACGAATGACATGCGGATTACGTAACGTCGGCGGGCTCCACCTACAGGTACCGAGACAGCGAGACTAAGAGGTCGCGATACATGCGCCCACTTTCTTTGCATCATCCCACATCATCTCACACCCACCAGCCTTTAAGAAGCGCAGCCAGCGACCCCCTTTCCGAGATCTGGACTCACCTCGACACCCAATCGATATACGCGGGACAATCAATTCTCGTACAAGCATACGCCCATTGTTAATTGGTGCTTTTATTCAGACTTGTGGTACCCTACTTGCTGGGAGGTGAAGTGAGGTGCTGAAGCAGATTTGACTGGCGCCAAGATCGTTCGGATCTGATTCGCCACTGAGACGGCAATACGCACGCCCCTCACGGATTGTCTGATTCGTTGGGGCGATTGGGCGGACACACGCACACCCCCTGGGTTTAGGTCGGTTTTTTAGGAAAGAGGAGAAGGGAGGTTGCAGGGCTGATGGCCTCGATCAACGACCTCGCGACTGCTGCTACTATCGCCTCGTCGGCTGTCGCGCTGCAGTCTGATCCGAAATCACAGGAGATCGGGGGTAGGGATACTAGTTCTGCGACGACGAATAACGCGGAGTCTGGACCTGGGATTGTAACGGAAGGTGGTAAGGAAAAAGGGAACGCGATGGCGACGGATGCGGGAAGACGCACTAGCATCGTCGTCGTCAGCGGCGGGAGCACCAGCGGTCTGATCAGCACCAGCACCGCCCACGAGCGCGAAGACGGCGACTCCATCACCGTCGCGACCGGCGCGCCGCCCGTCCTCGCCGCCCCGGCAATCGACCCCGATCCCGCCGCAGCTCAGATCCCGCCCCCCGTCGAGGGGCTAAGCGAGGGCGGGTCCACAGGAGACGCGGAGGCTGGGAACGAGGGCGCTGTCAAGGAGGAGGGGAACGAGAATGAGGCTACTGCCGAGGCCATGGATGGCGTCGAGGGAGGGGCGCCTGTGCGCGGCGCGTTCATCGTGTTCGAGGGCATGGATCGCGCGGGCAAGACTACGCAGGCTAAGCTGCTGCAGCAGAGGTGCGTCGAGAGCGGGCGCGAGGTTAGGTTCATGCGGTTTCCTGGTAAGTACTGAACCCGGTTACGCGGATATCAAGGGGTGGTTGGTGAGGTTGGTATATGTGGAAAAGAAAGGGAGGGAGACGGTGTAAGGTTCGGTGGAGCTGGGCTAACGACGGGCTGGATGCAGATCGGACCACGCCGATCGGAAAGATGATCGACTCGTACCTGAAAGGCGAGACGGAGGTCGAGGACCACGTTATTCACTTGCTGTTTAGCGCGAATCGATGGGAGGCTGTGTGAGTTTATTCCTACCTCTGCATTTTTTTCACAAACCGAACATATTCCTCGAGTTTATTGTCTTGCTAACGGTTATAAAGTAATAAAATCAAAGCTGAATTGGAAGCCGGCCATACTATCATCTGCGACCGCTTCTATCATAGCGGTATTGTGTACAGTGCCGCCAAGAACATCAAGTCGTTAAGCCTTTCTTGGGCCAAAGCTCCTGAGATCGGCCTCCCGAGACCCGACATGGTGCTGTTTCTAGATCTAGAGGAAGAAGTGGCGCGCGAACGCGGTGGCTGGGGAGGTGAGGTGTACGAGAAGGGCGAGATGCAGCGGCGCGTCAGAGACTTGTTCTGGAGCCTTAGTATGGGAGATCTCAACGGCAACAGCACTGGTGCTGCGAATAGGGTCGCGCGGAGAGGCGATGTGGAGAGGCTTGGGAACGGGTCGGGTCGTGCTGCAGACAGTGTGGGTAATGAGGAAGGCGAGTTCAGACAGGAGGAAGAGGATATCCAGATTGTGGATGCGGACCTAGACGTTGAAAGTCTGTCTGAGAAGGTCTGGGAACATGTTTTGCCAAGACTGGGGGCTGTGGAGAGGGGAGAGGTTGGGAGGACGGTGAGGACGGTGCGGTGAAGGCGTTTTTCATCCACGGTTGAGTTATCACCTAGTAATTCTGGAAGCTTCGGTAGCATTCATATAACCTTTTCTCACGATGCTGATCCGGCATCATGAACCGAAAAGAGATGCTCTATAAGTGGAGATAGATACAATGGATCACTAGGTCCCTACGCATCTGAAAGGCTCACTTAGTCGCTGATTAGGTAGAGAGAATTGATAGCATATCTATTATGAAAATACCATTCTATGAAGATATCAAGCCTTCCATGAGATTCCGTGACAGTATTCAACCGCTAGAGCCTAGCCAGAGGGCGAGGAGCTACAAAATTGTATTCCTTCGAAGATAGCCCTACAAGGATAGACGAGGAAGTCTATACCGCATTCTCCATCGTAAGCAGGTTTGGAGTTCCTTGCGCAATAACACGGCGATTTCCCACGCTTCCCCCAGCTTCCCCCAGGCTCGCATCGTGACAAAATTGACAAGGGCTGTGCTAACGTCTGAGAAGACAACTATCTGGTATGATTTATGTACAAAGGACCGCTGGGTGCTTCTACGTGGAGCAGCTTGACGCACAGGACGCCTAGAGAGCAGTCCTGCATTAGGCCCCATTGCGAGGATATTGAGGTAGCCCAACGTGTGTAAACTATTATCACCCGACAACAAACCGCCACCAAGCCTAATTAGAAATTTTGCTCTAGTTACCCTAGAAATTAGTTATTACTCGTGAGGTTGTTCATGCGTATGCATGTAGAGAAGTCTAATACGAGACCCAACAGCGTTAAGTGATGCTTCGAGATCCTTCACATTTACGCAAGCATATTCGTCGCTTGGGTGACTTTCACCGGAGATATCCCATGATCCCTTGAACTCCTGGTTCAAGGTTTCCCCGGCTGGATGAGAGCGTAAGTTGATCCAGGTATAGCTTGAGTTCTTTGAGATTCGAAGCCTTCGGCAAAACTCAACAATTCCCAGCAGTTCTCGCTTGTATGTACCATAGTTGCGTTATAATAAGGTGAATAAGAAGCTGTCGTAAAGTAGCAGTACCATCTTTCCATCTTGCAGTTGTAGGATCAAAGCGTCAGCAGACGGACAGCATGAGTCGAGAATATATTCACGCCTATGGTGCCTTAGAAAAATAAGAATGTGTCCAAAGACGTGCTTTTCCTAGAACTTCAAGAGCTAGGCTACGATTTCGTGGGTAGGTAATAGTAACCTGACTATATTTCGGTCCTAGATAGGTCGCTTTTGTATATGTGCCGGCATCATGGGCCTAGGCAGGCGTATACGTAGTAGTTCTTGTCCTGGTCGCCTCCGACAACATTACCGTCGATCTGTAGCTTTGCATCCATCTCCCAGGTCCAGGGGATCGTGTGATCCTAGCTGTCAAGCTTGGGTGAATCGGAAGCACGTCGTATGTTCGAACCATTGAGTTCAGTGTCATCACGTCTTCGGCGTAAAAGACGCTCAGTGTCGTGATATGTGTGTGAGGAGGAATTAGAACTCGTTGTTCCCTTGGAATGACAACCAAAAGGTTCCATCTCCTTCAAGTCGTTTTGAATATCAAGATATCCAATTACAGACACTTCTTCACTCTGTAATGCATAGCCGTTATGAGCTCGATTCAAAGTGTTGCCACACCTTATCATTCTTGTTGCCTTCACTCACAGGCCCAGCTTCGCGTGTCCCACATAGGGCAATCCTGGTCCACAGGAGCTAGGAGAGTCGAGATGGTGTAGATGAACGGGTGATGCCGGATTGTCCACTGAGGCCAGCGAGCAATACATGCTAGCGTCGTGGCCGGAGGTGCAACCCCACTCCTTGAAGTGTGTTTAAGTGTGAGTTACTGTGACTTAAAAGGTGAAGTGAATTGCATTATTCCTTGGATTCTCTCTCGTCCTCTTCATGCTTCTCTACCTAACACTTTCACTTCTCAATGAGAAGGCCGCGGTGTGCTGCGGATGATGTCGGCCCTATCGATCCTTCTTCTCGATAACCCGAAAGGTAAAAACTCGAGTAGGAACAGGGAACCATAGCAATATTAGTTGGATTCTAGTTGCACTCCACCGGGAGTCCATGTGAGAGCCGCGAGCTAGGGACTGCTGCTGACAGGTATGTTGAAGTCAAGGTCGCTTCCCTAGGGCGAAAACGCCGGTCAATCCGGATCTTAGTAGTCTCAATTAGATTCCGACGTTACAACTAACTGAGGAGATCAAGTAGGACCAAATCTCTTACCCAGTGACCACTTATCAAAGAGGTAGTGTGTTGCTCTTGGTATGACTGAATAACGTAGCTATTAACACGAGGATAGAGAGCCGGCCAGCGGCACAAGCATCTACCGGTGCGTGCGTCGTCCACCGTTCATGTTACGCGGCGTCAAGGGACTAGTCACTAGTTAGCTATATGTGAACAGAGATTCTAGGGTTTCGGTAATGTGCATGTACGACAATACCTAGGCATAGAGCTTTGTCACTTACAAAATCATTGCCGATGGTAGCTACTGTTTCGGCACTCAGCTCGCCCTTGTCCTTGAACTCGCGGCACGAGGTATAGCGGCGGCGAGATTAAGTGCGGCGCTGTAAGCCACGCTTTGTTGACGGGTGACATGTTGGATGTTGCGGATGCTTTTCTCTTGGCTAGAAGAAACCCTAGCAAAAAATCGCTTGTAATTAGGAGCGACCCTACACCTTCACCGGTGTGAAGAAGGGATGTTTATCCCAAGACTAGAGCCCGGAATAGTGTGGTGTTGCTCATTGGTATGGCATCAAGGCCCTTGAAAGAAAAAGATTGGGTTGATGAACCGCGGAATTGCTCGACTCGACAATGCAGATAATGTCGTGCATGTCGACTGTGACTGCAATGTTTCGGACACTTGAATCAATCTTTAGGGGCCTTGGAAGCTACTGATAGAGATAATACCGCACGCCTACGAACAGTATATGACTCATACATGTTGTGGCGTCTGTACATCCTTCAGTAATCGCCACGAAAGTAAAGGCTGCCGTGAATTTACTGTGGCTACGTTTCCGTCGGCGTCGGTAGTGCCGGTAAATGCCCTTATGGAAATTGCCGCGACAACTCCCCTGGAGTTAGATTGCCCCTGTTGAGACTAAGAAAGCCTATTCTGTTTTATGATTCGTATCATAAATCGCTCTCTGCGTATTATGATCGTCAACCAGACGGTACGGTAATAACTGGGGAAATATGGTTGGAAAGCATTTGTAAAGATGTGATGTAACTTGAAAAGAGAAACATTAGAGTATTTGTTGCTCTCTGTATCTACCGTAAAGACAGTATAGAAGCAACGGCTGCCGATGCTCAAATCAGCAAGATCAAGGAGGGTGTCTGCTTCATCTCGCATCGTTCAGGGGCTACTCAGTATTTTTTTCTTTTTACATTCATATCAATATAGGGGTTATATTAACAGAACTGGCTGTTCTGTTAAAGTAAATACAAAGAGGCTTGAGGTAACCGGGGCTTAATATGAAGGAGTGGGATGTAATGAATATAGGGGTTGACTAACCTGCTTACCCAGTAAGCATGACCACCATTGGAGAGAGGATGTTCCTCAAGACTTGGAATTGTTGCAATCCATTTGTTAGATCTGTTTGCTAGTCTTAAACATCTGGGCATCGCCTTTTATCTAGTTATTAGTATCAATCCATGCCGCGGTAGGGATTTGTGTCCTACCCGACTGTAACAGGTATCATATCCTGAGGATAGAAGTTACTCAGGGCTGCGAGGTTTTGTAGTCGTTGTACAACTCTTCAAGGTATATTTGAAGGATTTGTTGCAAATATAGAAGCTCCGTAGCCTTGGAGTCGAGCTAGAGGAAGTCCATGATCAGACTTAATGAATGTGTTAGGTGCCACATAGCTATTGGGTTAAATATGTTGGAAAGGCTGCATGATTTGAATTAAAAGATGATATATGGAGAGCTTGAAAATTATGCAAAGCTCTCATGTCAGAAATATTTGTAGTTGAAAGAAATGTGGGAGGGAAAAAAATAATTTAAGGAAAAAATCCTTCATTCATCCTCTTTCAAATAGAGACATTTTGAGATAGTTTCTCAGCTTCTCTATGTCATATTTAGCTATAGGAAACTACTATGTATGTCACAGGAGCAAGATTCAAAGTCAAATATGGCTTAGGTTGCTTCCTGTGGCTTCTGTAAAGGGGGGGGAATTGGCTATTTTGGGAAGGCCTGATCAAAACATCTATCAACTCTAGGTTTTCTATACTGTCTGGATTTGAGCAATTTTGTCATAGTTATTAGATGATTGATAATGAAATATTATAGCTAAACCTTAGCCAGAATCATAGGAAGGTTGGGTGATGGGTTTTGATGGTACAAAAGGTGGTTCACGCTCCAGTTGCACTATTTAACAACCTATATTTACAAGGCATCTGCAGCCCTGAACAAATTAAAGCAAACTTAACAGAAAGGAAGTAACACTCTGTAGTCAAGTGTGATAGGATTTCTAATTACACCATGCATTGAAGCGTTAAGGATGATATACAGCTGTCGTGCCGTCAAACATGTGTAGACGTGAAACTAATTTCTGGTTGGTATTAAATTCGTTAACCACGGCATACGACGGCATTGAATACATTGATATGATACATATCCTCCTAGAGAGCCCTATTACATGCCTACCTGTATCTGAAAATTGATTAACTGCTGTTGGTTTAGTAGAGTAACCTATGATGTCGTTAACTGTTGGAATTTACCTTCCACGACAATTACAACACCTTAATTGCTATCTACATTGTCAAACTCGAAGTGACTCGGTGCCTCAGATGGCAAAGAAAAAAAGGTACTGCACAATTTATTCTTTTAATTGACTTACACCTATTCTTGAACCTCTATGGAAGGAATAGCAAATGGCATAGATCGCCTGACTTAGACTCTTAGAGATGTCGCTTTGGAAGGCTCTTCAAATTCTATTTCGTTTCCGTCTTCCTAAACTCTTCAAAGCAGGTAGGCCAAGCTGGCGGTTGAGTCGAGCTCTTCGCTACAGTAGAGTGACTAACAAGGTAGTTCGCGAATTCTTCTTCGGCTCTACCCAAGAAACCCAGAACGCGCCCGTCTCGAAGAAACCCCGTCCACCGAACCGACCATCAAACAGTCCGAACAGAGATCAATTCAATCGTCGACCATACCACGTCGAGCGAATACTCGTTGCCCAAAATGTGTTTCAATTACGGCCAGTTCATCACCAAGGTTCGGAGAGAGCAAGACGAGCAGCTTATTACCGATCTCTGCGACATGATCGCCACGATCTGCTATGAAGGAAAATCAGACCGATACCACCGCTTCCTGCAGAGTCGCCGAATCCGCCTCTTCTACACCGACATGAAGAACGACCAAGACGAGGCTCAAACCGACGACCAGCAGACCAACCAAAGCGGTCCCGCCGTCCCCAAGATCCCACGACGATGCAACCATTGTCAGACAAAGAAGCTCCTCATCATCAGCCCCCTATGTATTGCAAAAGGGGGTTGCGACCGTAAATAATGGCGACTAGTTTTCCGTCGTCCGACCCTACCTCGACCGATTGCCATCAGCCTCGAGACATTCTAGCGCGTGCTCAAGTTAATACGGGTTAAAATCAGTGGGAACACCGACTTAGACAACACTCTTTTCGAGTACACGATACCAAGTACACCGAAGACAGTCGTATTCGCTATGCAACATCTCGATTACCCGAAAGCACTGCCATGATGTACAGTCGAGGCTAGGGGAGAAGGGGGCTCTTTGCCGTACAAAGCTAAGGGCTATGGGAATATGGACTATGTCATCAGGGAATAATGGGGGAACAGGGGGTTTCATGTGTCTACTATTGCCGACAGCAATGGTTTGCGTTGTCCCAAAGACCAGTCATAATGCAATTCAAGACGAGATCGTTGTAGTCACATTAATTCAACAATGATGATGAACAACATACTGGGGCAAAAGCTTGATAATTAAACGCCCCTCTGTGTTTTATTGTCCGCCAGACCTGTCGGAGTAGATGTCGAGGAGCCGTGGATTGTAGAGAACAGAAAGCCGAACTATGAAGATTAGGAAAATATCCCGAATAAGCCAAATTTATCCATTGCCCATAAGTAGCCCGTGTATCAAAATCTAACCCCTACCGTACGTAAACCTATAGTAAGCCTCACCCATCCAATGTTTACCTAGTGCAAAAAAGCATGTATGGATTGCGACTTAGGCGCGCCATCGTCTAGCATTGTGGGGAGCCATGTATCCTAGTGCCAAAGAAGATGCGGGTGGGGGTATCGCGACCGAGGTTGGAGCCGAAGCTGGAGTTGTAGTATTGATTAATGGCGGAGCTATGACGGTCTCGTGCGCGGCAGGCGGAGCCACTGATGTGATGTTCAAATGTCCTAGGGCAATCGACGTCTTGTGGACCATGGGTGGTACCACGATCGTCTCGTGAACTATGGGAGGCGGCGTTGCATGGACTATTGGGATCAACACTTCCGTCTGGTGGCATATCTCCAATGCCTTCGTGACGGTGACATGGACAAGCTCTGTCACTACGTGCGGTGGGAGAGTAACATGAACCGTCTCGCGCAATGTCTCCACAACAGCTTGGGTAACGTGGACTGTTTCCTTGATGATTTGGGGCGGGAGGGATACGTGAACGGTCTCAGTCACCACGGATGTATGGACCTGGTTTAGGACTTCGGTTTTGGTCAGAGCGACCGTCTCGAGCTGCTTCGAGACTTCAGTTCTCGTGACTGCCACAGTCTCAACAACAGATTTGACCTCGGTGACGGGTACGCTAATATGGACCGTTTCCTTAACAGTTTGGGGAGGTAGTGTTTCCTTGATAGTTTCGACCTTGGTTTCCAGCTTCGTCTCTAGCTTTGTCTGAGTTGCGGTCTGAACCTCCGTTTTGATCTCGTGCTTGATTTCTGTTTGCACCTCGGTCTTCGTGAGCAATTTCTCCTCGACCTTCGTGACTGGTATGCTAATTTTCTGGATTTCCGTTTGTACCTCTACCTTCGTGATTGGTATGCTAATTTTCTGAACTTCCGTCTTGATTTCATGTTTAACTTCAGTCTGTACCTCAGTCTTCGTGAGCAGCTTCTCCTCGACCTTTGTGACTGGTATGCTAATCTTCTGGACTTCCGTCTGCACCTCAGTCTTTGTAAGCAGCTTCTCTTCCACTTTCGTAATATGGATTGTTTGCGGAGGTAAAGTAATCAATTCCTTTTGAACCTCAGTCTTCGTGAGCAGTTTCTCTTCGACCTTCGTGATATGGACTGTTTGCGGAGGCAAAGTAACCAACTCCTTTTGAATCTCAGTCTTTGTGAAATGAACAACTTCCGTCACCTGGACGTGTATGGTCTCCGGAGGCAGGGTTACGTGTAATGTTTCCGTTTCTGGGGGTAAGGTTACATGGACAACCTCCTTCAGGGTTTCCGGTGGCAAGGTAACGTGGACTATCTGTGTCTCTTTTATAGTTTCTGGTGGTAGTGTCTAAAGAGTCTGGTCAGCAAAATGATAATTTATTCTTACTAGTCTCAGTGTTTGTTAGGTCTGAGCCAAATATACGGCATTACCGTCACCTAGGAGTTGCCGACGCTACTTACCACATGCACTGTCTCATAAACCGTCTCGTGGATAACTTCAGCAGGCGGTGCTTCAGTAGCAGATGCTACAGAAGCCAAGGCCAAAAGTGCCGGCACGTAGCTTTTAGAGATTCTCATAGCTTCGTAAATGAGGAAAAACGGAAGAGACTGGAAGGGTGAGTTCAACGGTTAAAAGGATGATTAAGACACAAGATATTAGAGCACGGAAGCTTCGAACTCTATAGAATTAAACTGGCTCAGCCTTCAAAACGAAACGAACGAATGATGAAAAGCAGATAAGATGTAAAAGGAAAGGGAACGGATCGACCGTGGAATAGAATTGAAGCAAAAACAAACTAGCAAGAAAGCTAGGTCGACGTGAGAAGAAGTGAACGGAAGAGAATCATCCCTGATTTTCCTACAGATGGGATGTGTAGAATACCAAGACTTATACTAAGCCTGATCACCGTTATCACCAGCAACGATTGTCTAGGCGACAGCTCTAGGAAGGATGTTATGCAGGGGCATCTTGCGCTGAGCTAGGGACGAGATGAGGCGATATCTCTGGCAGGACCTTGTCCCAGATCTCAAGGAGTCTTTGCGGAGACGGTTTGAAATAATATGCGAAGTCGACACTCTGCCTCGCCGGCGAGGTTCGAGTGGGGGTCTTGGGGATGTTTGATCCATCCGTAAAGATACTCAGCGGCGTGCCGAGAAGCCCCTTGTCATCTGAACCTAGACATGGGATGAATAGTTGTCCGGGTTCATGCAGAATCGAGTACGGGGGTTTGCACCTTCCAAGCGGTTTTCTAGATCCGATCCGTGGGGAATATTTCTTCAAAAGCTCACTCAGACTCAATTCGGTCTATGCCGAGTTGCAAGGGGTATATATTCCATCCGGAGCCTCGCACACCCGTGCTCCTAGACTACATTTCCTTTTATTGGCATTCTTGGCAATTCGTATCGCAACTAGATTGCGAGATCTCCTGGCGAGGAAAAGTATATAGAGACGTTTTGAATACGCTTCTGTTTTTTTTTTCGATAAATTCTTGCAAAGACAAAGTGGTATAAACAAGTGGTGTTTTAAATTAAAAACTGCATGGCATTAAACTAAACAATGATAGAGGTCTGATTTACAGCGGCCCTTGTTCGAGCCGAAAGCATGTTACTCGAAGATCAAAAGAGGATCAGATCTCTGGCTAGCTGGTTGCCGAAAAAAATGAAAGCAAAAGAGTAAGGATGACGATAGAAGATTATAAGTAACCTAGAAGATTGCATTGGATTGTTAGGTTTCATGGTGCTCTCAGGTTTCGCTTGGCGCTGTCACCCGCTGCTCTGGGATGCAGTACCCCTATACCCTTGTAAATATCCCCTGTAAATATAGGTATATAGTACTTGGTGCCCTCGGTGCGGACGATACGGTGACCTATTGGACCTTCTGGTGAGCTACATCTATGCATCTATAAATGCAACCTTAAGCCCTTAATCTTAGTAATTTTATATACTCAAATATTGCTTCGAATGGCCATAGGATTGTTCTGCAGATTCTTTTTCACTTAGGGGATGCCAAGAAATGAAATTAGAGGATCAAAACGACGCCCAGAGCTGTACATTCACGCCTACCAGGTCCTGTTAGGACTAGCCTGTTATCCAAAACATACCGAGACTAGTTCTCAAAGCTTTCACACAAAGAATATGAAGTTCTAATACACCGTCTGAACGATTCTCATAATTTGATATGTCGAGTGAGTCTTAGATGAGGACTGAGTTCCACGGTGCAAATTCAATCATCCTAACACGGTGTGGCGTTATCTTACGGTGGCTACAAGACCTAACTACACTGGTCACTCGCTAAGATATAGTGGATAAATCATTTGATTCTTGGCATTGGAGGGCTGCATTGAGTCAACTGTGGCACTTGCGACAAAATGCTACTTGATCATTGATCTCGTTCAATTCCCACGTGTCAATTGCAGTAACCTGTGAGGCTGTCTAGAGCCTTATAATTTATTTGACCGAGCCATTCTATCGAAACAGTACCTATTACAAAGGTGCTGCAAAAAGGAAGCTGCCAAAGTAGCAGTGTGCTACCATAGATCTTAGGAATAACAAGCGCCGTGGAGAAAGCACAGATACTATCAAATATACTCATAATCACGTATATCTAGATACCTAGCTGCTAGGTAGATAGGTATTTTGAATAAGATCTCAAGCTTTCATTTCCCTTGTTTATAAAATATCGACATTCTTGTATTTTTGGAAGTCTCTTTTGTTGCGACTATTAATCCGGAGGTCTTGCTACCTGGTAACAGAGCGATTTAGAGGCAGTCCGGTGTAAGACCTTCGATCCCATAGATGATACCTATGTGGACGCCTTAGAAGTTGGAGCCTGAGGACTCACGCGCCTGAAACACGTGCCTAGATTGGGCTTGCCCACTAAAAGCCAATATGGAGGCATCCAATTCCTTTGTTTGTAAACACATATTATATACTGTAGACTAGACCTTAGATACAGTTGTAATGACAAGCCGATTTATAGATACTACTATTGATACACTCACATTTGCAGGTGTACAGGTATTTAGTAGATCGGCGCCCAGCACGAAGCACACCTATTTACGGACTAGTAATGCGAATTGTTATCTCAACAACAATGCCTTTTGTGCATCACCTTTATAAGTCAATGTAAAACAACAATATCTTTATTATTCAACCTCAAGAAGTCTTTGATACCTACGTTAGGCTAACATACAAACCAGCCCCCATCTAGAACAAAGATTACCCCCTCCCGTGTCAATGCAATTGTTCTGTCTGTGGATAAACAGGAGCTTATCCGGCAGGTATATATTATGAGTACTGGATCTCTGTTTCGGACCTGTATATCGGAACTCGTATAACATTCAGAAACACAACGACAATTTCCACTTTGATCCTCAGATTCCTCGTTGCACCATCACATATTATTCGAACCAAAGAAATAAGCATTATCCAGCAGCCATGAATACCACATTACACTACCGCCTTGATCTGATAGAGATCAGGCCGATCGAAGGCAAGGGCTTCGGTATTTTCGCTAGACGAGATATCCCCGATGGTACATTGCTTAGTGCAGAGCACCCTGCATTTGTGTTTGCGAGAGATAATGAAAAGGCGGAGACTCAATATGCTGAATTTTGCGAGACATTTCATAATTCGACAGCCGAACAGCAAGTCGCGCTACGCAGCCTTCATCCCGATTGGCGGCACCTAGCTAGGAGTTATATAGCGTTTCATTTATTTCTTGAATGGCATGAGAAGAATTATGATCGGATAGGATCGAAATTAGACGTAACATCCTTGACGTCACTCGTTGTGGATGCTCATGCAAAGTGGCACACAAATAATGGGCTAATAACATCCGATGGTACTGGTGCAAATACCGCGGGAGCATGGTTGAACTTTAGTCGTTTCAACCACTCATGTGATCCGAATGCTGATTGGGGTTGCACACCTACCACCGATTCAGTACTAACAGTCGTAACACAGAGAGACATAGCAGCTGGGGAAGAAATATGCCTCAGCTACATTCCTTTGGATGGTCCACTGCAGAACAGACGAGACAGACTTGTTCATTGGGGGTTTGTATGCATATGCCCTAGGTGCGTACAGGAAGAGAGCCTACTAAAACCGGGCGAAAGGGTAGGGGGTGAAATGTTAAACGCGGACATTCCATCATTTCCAACTGCTGGTAAGATAAAACAAGTATATGAGGAAATAGAAAAGGAAAATGGGGTGCCTGATCTAAAGCTATTTCTGCCAGATCCAAACTATGGAAATGGAAATGATGGAAGTGGTGGAAGTGGTGGAAGTGGTGGTGGCTCGCCCGCGAGCGACGCTACTATCATGGCACAATTGCAACTGAACTATGAAATTGAACTGGAAATTATTGCTATCGAACGGACTGAGGCTCGGCATCAAGAGGAGATGGGAGCCCGCCGCCAACTAGTAATCCAGTCAGGAAGTCAGTCAGGAAGTCAGACAGGAAGCCAACACAGCAGCCCGGGAGCCAGCAAGTCAGGAAGCCAGTGAGACAACCAAGAAGACTTATCCATGACAGGGGTTGTTCCGTAGATGGATATATCTTCACATATGCCGGCACCGAACCGTACACTCGTGTATCGATTACGATTATTGCCTCCTGTAGAGGTGAGCATTAACCGAATACACTTCTCAACCTCATTCGCCTGTTCACCGACCTAGACCCCAGAGTCCCGGAAGTTTTGTTTAACATGTTTTACAAATAATTAGGTCGATACCTAGATTCTAGGTATATACATCTAATACATCTATTTAGGTTGCCTATAGTATAATAATTCTATTCGTTCTCTCTATGCTGCATCGTGAGTCAATTGAAGTGATTGAGTCGATAATAGTAGCGAGGGCATTTCACGCAATTTTCACCAATGGCTATCAAGTTTTGATAAACCACCATGCTGCCTTAACTCGCGTATTATAGAATGATCTAACCTAGGAAAGAAATCTCAAGTGCTTGAAGATTGGTAGAGGTAAGCATCAAGGAACCTATTATATAATGGATCCCTATGTAAACGGTGTCTAGTCCGTTTGATACTAATTATCTACTAGGTACCTAACCTTGAAAACTGGCCGTGATCGGATACTCTAAAAAGCTAATGCGTGGCCGTGCCGAGGGAGCTACCAACATCTTGGTACTGAATCGAATCCCGTGACTTACGTTTAGAACCTCAGGTAGTTGTTACGAACCTATACCTAGGTACTCAGGTATACGGGTGCTTCGTGGGTTTCCTTGTTTGTTAGCAGTACTCGTAGAGATCAGATCAAAGTTGAGTCTGTTCGTAAGAGAGGCTTGGAGTCCTCTCCCTATTAGTTCGATGCGGTTGAAGTAATAGACTTAGATTGATAGCTGGAGAGCTGAATGAATGACTAGATACATAGGGGCCTGCCATGTTTATATAGATATCCTCCCTTCTTGGTGAAGTTGTCCTGATGTGCTTTGGATGTGTTCGAGGTCTTGATGTGTTTGGATGTGTTCGAGATCTTGATGTGTTTGGATCGAACACATCCAATTTTCCGACTTTTACCCGTGATTGGTTACCTTCCTTGTTGAGTGGGTTGAGGTTGTTTGTTGGTTTGTAACAGTAGTATGAGGGTGAAATTCTTCTCCTTCTTCACCTAAGTCCAATGAGTAATACTGTTGCTAGATCACCGAAACATAACACTAACGCTACTTATACAATCAACTTATTTGAGAGCCAGGTTACTACAAGGTCAACAAGGTCAACAAAAATACATATGGGGTTGTGAAGAGAATCTAAGACATTGCATGTGTGTGTCACGCTTTTGTTCATTTTTGGGATGACGAGACTAAGGGATCAAGTTACAATACCGTACTAAAAGGGTCGAACTGATGGTTATAAATCTAGAAAACATGTGATCTAAGTGATGTCAACAGTCAATATCAAATTCCAGCATCTAAATGGGGTTCTCATGCAGATTCTCTCAATTTCTTGGCGCTCTATAACAATGCCCTCGAGAAGTATATAAGTACCTACCTGATAAGCATGATATCATTTAGTAAAGGATCGCTCGCCAAGTTATAGGATGGTTCGATAGAGATGGCTTAGCTAAGACAACTCACCACGCGATAGATAATTAAGTAATGCCATCAAAAGGCTAAGGCGCTATTGTCTGGGCTGTGCCACCCTTGGCCACGTGCTGTCTACCCATTTTCGACCAAAGACATCACTCATGATATACATTTATGGGGCTGTGATGGGTCGTCCCCTTAGGCAGAGGCTCTTGGTGCCTGCACGGTATTCAATCCCAGCAGTGGCCATGTCAAATCTGGGCCTGAATTATAACCGCCTATAGATGGATATTAATAAATGCTGAAAGTTTTTTAACTAGTCGAAAAACCCGCTAAAGACGGGATGGAAGAGAGGTGGCAAGTTTGATACGGCGTAGCAAAGACAGTGCCACTCCGGAACAACTTTAAAATAGACCTCAGGATTTATAACAAACAGGTAGGAATAGCCTCGCTTCACCAAGTAGTAGCCGATGGAAACCTTCCCCGTCATTAGGGCTGACTGGGACGAAGTGATTGGCTATAGCGACGTCGAGAGAGTTGATGTGACTGGATGGTTTGTGAAGTGAGCTGGTTAACTGTTGACATAATTCCTAATTATAGGTAGCCATCGAGATAGAAATATCAGAGAACATCAATTGCCATTCTATGACTCTTGAATGCTCCAGTATAAAGCTAGCAACATCCCAAGCTAAGTTGTCAATCTAGAACACAGTCACATCGCAAACATACAAACATCAACATTACCTCGAGCTACGAATAGTTACAGACTTACCTACCTACCTATTACGGTCTTACCTAACTTCCAATTCTAAATCTCCAAAACTGTCCAATATGATGTTCCCTTCTGTAACCAAGGTTATGCTCCTCCTCGCTCCTCTTGCCTTACTCGGAGCTGCTACTCCCATCGACTCCAATGGTATGGACCGTGGTGATGGTGTCTACGTCCACAACGATGCTGGAGAACTCATCGAGTTCATTCCGCTGGCAGAGATCCAATCTCGGGACTATCCCGAGGTCAACACGACTGACCCTGACGCCATTACTTTGGAGCCACGCAAGTTTGCCTGGGACACAAAGTGCTTCTCTGCTAAGTTCGACAAGAACGACAAGAGAGTCGGTCTCTCAGATTTAGGAGATATCATGGACCGCTATGGAAGCTTGAGGGCAAGATCTATGGTCTCTGTCCAATACGTAAGTTTATCTCTTTAGGTCCGTATTAGAAGCATTAGCTTCGAAAACGGGGTTAGACAACGAATACCATGATGTTAACGATTTTCTACTCTAGTATTCTGCAATCGTCTACGCATGCAACTATAGCAAGGTGTCTATCAACGTGGACCGTGGCACTTCTGGCAAAGTCAACGCAGGTCTTGACCAGTCTTGCAAGGACAACGTTGCTGCTCGTGGCGACTACAGATGTAAGCTCCCTCTATTCTCAATTGCTGTGGCATCTTAGGACCACGGAGCTAATACCTATATTTATTCTAAAAGCTGGTATCAGCTATGGTCGTACTGCGAAGGGAAAGCCGTTCTGTAACTAAGGCAGCAGCTTCGATTTTCTGCATCCAATATTTGTGTATACAGGATTCGTGATTAAGTGTTGGATATAGTCTATATTTCATACTTCATACCCAAGGACGGGTGATGATAGAGGAAGGATCGGAAATTGCGAACATATACTTTGATAGATCTTTCGTTAAATATACTTTTTATCTCGTTCGTCGGAGGGCGATACATATAGTCGCTATCATGAAATACAGTCTAGACGATGTTTTTGAGCTGCCTTAACGCTGTATTATCACCACTAAATCTCTATTAGGTACCTACCTGAATGTATAGGAGGTAGGTATGCACTAGGTACCTAGTATTCAACAATACCTAGTGATTTGGTGGGCCGTGCATTATATCTAGAAGAAACGAGGGATAAGACGATGTTGTATTTCTTTAAAACAAGATCTAGAATAGCTTCTTTAAGAATTACACTAATGTGTAGCTCCTATAGTGCGGTACTACGGTACGCACTTTCCCTGCATGTACCCCATCTTCTATCATCCAGGTTATTATATACCATACCTAGTATGTGCATGCATTGTCAATGAGCGGGTCTTTACTCCACTAGCAATTACCTACCTAGGTAGAGCTATTATTTGATATTTCAACTTGAGAAAATACTTTTATTTTATTTATTTACCTACCTATATTTTAACAAAAGTCACATCAACATCCATCTTATGACTTCACACTAGGTAATAGCTCACAAACATTTACCATCTCTAGGAGGTGTACATCCATACTTGACGTACATACGTACCGATTACATACATGTATGCACTTACCTAACAAGTCGCCCAGCGACGCGTCTCGTTGTCTTTAAACCTCCAAGTGTATGGTAAGTACAGACTACATGACACTACATGTGAATGGTGCGCGTCTACTTACATCCGTGATGCCCATATTAATGTACCTAATTTTGATCGGGTAGGTATCTAGGTACCTAGATACATATTGAATCAGCGACATCACCTGGCATTTGATCGAGAGCTCGGACCAGTACTGAGTCCAGTGCTTGATGTCTCTATTATTGCTAGGTACCTAGTACCTATGGAAGTACCTACACACGTATGTATGTAACTACGAGGTATATGTACGTACCTGCATACCTGGGAAATGTGAACCTTGCACCCGCGCTGCTGCGACCGTCTCAACTTTCCGTAATTGTTTCTTCTGCTCAATCTCAATCCTCTTCATCTATTTTACTACAAACTGCAAAGTGAACAACCCAGATTTGTCACGAATTAAAACAAAACACCAGAACACAACCCACCCCAGCTATCTTTATATCTAAAGCAAGATCAAGAATCAGCTCAGCTCTACCTCATTTTCATTTCTTGATTCTTGAAAGGTCGCCTTCTTTCACCCTAGTCGCGTCGCGCGTCTCTCGACATGTCCGACTATACTTCTCTGAAGGTTCCCGAGCTCAAGAAGCTTCTTCTGGAGCAGCGTCTTCCCATCAGCGGCAATAAGGCCGATCTAATCGCGCGCCTCCAAGAGCATGATAAATCCAAAGGTAATGACTGCTCATTATTCCCTAGCTCTCTCTGTCTCTGCACTATACTAATAATACATAGCCGAGCCTGCTCGCGAGAATGAAGACGAGATCGACTACAGTGATGACGATGTCCCCGCCACCACTAAGCCTACAGAGCCTATGAAACCCGTTGAGCCTATCCCGGCCTCGACTGAAGAGAAGCCTGTGGACTCAAGTACTGGTTTAGAACCGACCAAGGACCTGGCCGAGCCTTCTGCAACAGCAAATAAGGCCGCCGAGACCGAACCCAAACCCAACGAGCCAGACAAGGTCGACTTCTCTGCACATCTACCTGCCTCAGACGCTGACGTAGAGGCGCGCAAGCGTGCTGAGCGGGCTAAGCGATTTGGTATTGAAACCGAAGACGACGAAAAGAAGAACGCGCGTGCCGAACGCTTTGGCGTAGATCAGTCCTCCTTGACTAAGGGACTAGATTCTGCCTTACCTGAGAAGCGAGCACCAAAACGGGGTCGGGAAGGAGGCAATGTCGAGGGCGAGCGAGGCGCAAAGCGCCAAAACCCTGGAGGCCGACATCGAGTCAAGGGCCGCTTCCGTGGAAGACAAAGCGGCCCTCACAGAAAGGAGGGCAACTCTGCGGGTTCAAAGGGAAGGTCTGGTATCCTAAGCGATCCGGCCGAGAAGACCAAGGCGGAAGCGCGCGCAAAACGATTCAACGGTGGTTCCTGAATGGGGTTGGCACAGACTGGACTAGCATATCTTGTCGAACCCAAGCGAACTGAGGCCGAGAACATGGATCGGACAATCGATATAGGCTGATGTTCATATGCATCCCGGCGCCTCCTGTATTCTAGTTCGTCCATTCTAATAGTCCATGACCCATGATGGCTTGGTCATATTCTTCGTACTCTGGACTGATAGCTGGTCTCATCACGATTGATTACTGTGATTAGCTAGGAAGTTGAATAAAGCAATCATCGTGAACGAATACTACCAAACTACGGCAGGGGTGATCTGTCGACGTAGTCACGTCGTGTTTGTGTAAAGAGCAATGTTTTGCCCCCCGGACATAGCTTAGTTTCCGAAGGCCTTTTCGAAGTGATTAGAATTAGATAGTGGACTAAAGCATCCTCCGCCAAACCAATCGAGCATAGCAGTACGTAGTAGCGTTGACCTTCCTTGAAGCTTTCGATGTGAGCATATGTACTAGTCTACTATATATATACATCTATAACAAACCCTGCGCCCATATTCGGCTACATAGCCTACTACATCACCCACAGGCTTAGGTAGCCAAGCTCAACGGTCATGTGGTCGTGTTCCCTTGAAGATTTTGCGAATCGTATGAAGAGTTTACTCACGTGTACAGGATGGCAAGTGAGTGGAGATGAGGCACCTTCAACACATCCAACGCAGTATTCACATATTTGCGGATCCTGCTATGTCAGCGTATGAAAACTGCCGCCTTGTTGTCAAAGAGTGAAGGACTCCCGAGTTCTATCCATCTCTTTGTACGAATCGAATCGAGCTTAGGACAATAATTTCGAGTGGGAATTAAGTTGATCCAAATTGAATGCGGCTGCAAACATCGACGGCTGCTTTGTCTATTATTCAAATTAGCTCCGCAACCAACATCTTGATCACTCTACACCATTCATGTGTATATCACCTGATACTAAATATATCTCTTAAAACAATTCCATTGAAACAGGCAAAACCTAGTTATACTTGTATGGTTCTAATTAAAACGGAGAACTAAAGGCACGAGGAGACGTCAAAAGTTATTGCTAAAATTTTATGCTGCACGCGACGATCCGACGACAGACCAGACCCATTCGTAAGCTTGTTTAACTACCTGCATAATAGCTTCGCCATGGCCGAGGATCCCTATGCCAATTTTCAATTTGAGGACAAATACAACTATGTTTTGACAAAATTGCCTAACTACCAAGATCCTCCTCCTCCTAGAAGTGGAAAAACCTTTATTGAGTATTTTAAAGATAAAATTAGGCACCACTTTGGCAATACCTGGCTTACTAGGTACCCGGACGAGGAATATTTATTATGCATGTTAATCTATTGGGTCAAAAGAGGCATCGAAACCAAACAGCGTGAATTTCTCAATTACGCTACTAGGGATGGTAGCTGGGCCCCGTCTGCAAACGATGGCCATGTCGTATGGATTGGGGCATTGCGTAATAGATTGAACAAGCATGTTCACGGGAGGTCGATGATCGAAGATCTCATGTGGATTGAACCAGATCGAAGGGGTATTATTATGCAGGATATAGGAGGGCCGCACAAGTTCACCTCTTACAAAGATTTTCATGAACCACATTTTGAACTCACCTATGGCGTGCGAGTCGCTGAAGCTAGAGCAATTGGTATGCGCAAAATACCCTTCTCCCCTCCCATAACACGTCCAGGAAACTAACAAGATATAGTGTACTGGGCGCAACAGGCTGGAAACCCACAAACGGCTGACATATTCAGGTGGGCATACTGGTTCATACACAACTACCGTTCGTATAGATACTTTTTACTCGAAAGTGGCATCAAGGGCAGGATTTTCACTGAGACTAATGTCAAGACTCACTGGAGACTCTCAGGGGGCGCACGGATAGACGTTCTTTTTCATAATGTTCTTAATGAAATCTTCATACTCATGAATGTAATACGGCAGCGACGACGCCGCATCAGGACGACACCAGCCGAGCTACGACCGATACGATACAGGTATTGGGAGTTTGTTGCTAATATCAGGGGATTCCAGTGGGCAATGGTACCAGAACAGCTTTGGGAGTCGGTACGAAGAGCTGTGCCAAGCCAACTTGGTACATTATCGTATCCAGAAATGCTACCAAACGTAGTTGAGTTTGACCTGGCCAAAGAACTCCCACAGGTGCCTAATTTGCAATTGCATACTGGACCACCAGATGTTGGCGGCCCTAGGACCACCCCTGGCGTGCATAACACTCGATTTTCAAATATCAATCAGTATGTTACCATACCTGATTATGGGTATAGTGACGAGAACCCGCAGCTGGTGCTCACTCCAGAGCAGAAGCAAACCCTCAGAAAGCAAAACCCTGGGGGTATAGTTCCAACATGGTATAACAAGAATCTCAAGACTCCTAAGGCCGGCGGTGGGACCGCTCAAGCCGCTCAAGCCATACGAGTCACAGACGATTTGCTACTTTCCGAGTACGACTCAGATCCCGAGCCAACACCACTTGCCGACTTGTATAGAAACGTTATCAACGACCCCGATCGTCGACCTAGGCAGGTTCCCTCCGTAGCTCGGTCGCTGGCCGGATTATCATCCGGAGACTCCCTGAAGCGAAAGGCCAGGGAGGACCCCTACAACGCTCCCGACTTGAAGAAGAGACGGAGACTCGTAGGATAGGGGATTCTTCGAGATCATGGCGGGGATATCATGAAGCGCTCAATACCGGCTCATGGTTCAGGAAGGTTTTTTTTTTTGTTTTTCTGTTTGCTTGCCTTCTTCTTAGAGTTGACTTATAGGAGGCTAAAAAGGAGTAAGGGGGTTTGGTGTCTTGCAATATGCCGTTGTACATCGTAGTCTGATAGCTACCTACACACTAATTGCGAGCCTCCAGTGTTTTATAGTATGTTGGATATACCTGTATTTTCTTTTCCAATGTTGATGATAATTTCGAATCATTTGAATTCATTAAGAGCATCTTCGGGTATCTTTCATTTCTTTGCAATGACTTGTGTCGATTTTCGTCTACCGTTACTAAATTTGGAAAGTGGAAATGCTAGATTTTTATGGATCGTAGTGTCGTGGGGCACGTAAAGAAAATAAAAATCTAACAACAGACCTAATATCTTGAACACGACGTATACAGAATGTAAAGTGCGCGGGAAACATACTCAGGCACAAATTCCGGGCTGTACAACGAGAATTAACCCACCTACGCGTCTAAGTAGGTATTCTGGAGGTAGACAATAACAGCCTTTTTCTGAAGTCGCGATGCCCGTCGATTTTGAGAAACAGAGCTACTGGCGCGAACGCTTCAAATCGGAGATGGCCTACGAGTGGCTGACGTCGTCGGAGTCTTTCATGGCTATCGTAGCGCCGCACCTGTCCGGTCGCGGGACGCAGGCCAGGATCCTTCAGCTGGGCTCCGGCACGAGCGACCTGCAAAACCATCTCCGCGGGAGCGGGTACCTGGACGTGACTAACGTCGACTACGAGCCGCTGGCTATCGAGCGCGGACGCCGGCTGGAGGAGGTCGCGTTTGGCGAGGCCAAACTCGCCTACGTCGTCGCCGACGCCACGCAGCTCGACAGCGACCTGCCGCCGCGCCGGACCTTCGACGTCGTCCTCGACAAGAGCACCGCCGACGCCGTCTCCTGCGGTGGCGCGGCCACCCTCCTGCGCATGGCCTCCGGTGTCAAGAGACGCCTCGCCGAGGGCGGTATCTGGATCTCGCTCAGCTACTCTTCCAACCGGTTTGACATCGAGGGCCTGCCGTTCGACGTCGAGGTTATAGCTCGAATTTTGACTCCGAAGTTGAAAGATAGCGACCCGGATGTCTATCACTACTGCTATCTTCTTCGACCTAAATGATCGGGAGGTGACTTTGGTTTGACCTGCTTAGGTATTTATAAGTCACGGCTAGTATCATCTATGATTGACATGAATGATGCGTCGAGAGCTCTATGGGAGCGTTATGAGGAACATTAGTAGGAGTCATAAGGGGAGTTATTAAATTACTTGGGTGCTTAGGCAGTGACACTAAGGGGAAACAACCTTGGAACCATAATACGGGTGACGGGTGCTACGGGCGCTAAAAGATCTTCAGGGCTAGCCTAAGGTTATGCCCAGGACTTTTCCAGGCACCTTGTTTTAGCTGTTTTAGTTGTGCAGCTATGCGTCACCTTTACCCCACTATAATCGCTGAAAGCCAGGGTTCTGGTGGTGTAAAATATCGTAGCGCGGAAGGCGATGACCTCATATTACCGCTGATTTAACGCTCGAACGTGCCTGACATCCAATGCATCTTTTCGCTTCTTACATGGTGATGCAAGTGCGATCATGCCCAGCTATTTCCTCGTCCTTTGTGTATGGTTGTGTTACTTGCCAGCATCATTGGGTCTTGTTAGGTCTTGCTAGGTCTCACAAATACAACTTTTCTTCTGTATCTCACTATGTAATAGCAAGAATAATAATGCCAATTCATATTCCTCAATAATCACTATTCCTTGCCCACATAGTATTTATCTATACTTCCTTCATGGGGTAGAATACCATTAGTTGAGATTTGCTTACCTTGCAGGACTCGTCAAATGCCTATTGGCTGAAACAATATGGCAAACCAGGCCGACTTCGATCAGGACACGGTCGGAAGAGAGTATGGGAAACCTCATAACGCCAAACACCCGATACCTACGATACAAGGATACAGACAACACAGAAGAGAGCTCGCTGGCCAGCTAGAGGGCGAGGAGCAAGCCCAAAGAGGTCCAGAAGACGTTTCGAAACCTAGACGAGCTCTCGAGTCTGCCAAAGCGGTGTTTAAAGGCGAAGATATTCCAAAGACCCGACACGATCCGTACCCTTCCGTGAACCGCAACTATGCCAACAATCCACAATATAATTCCGAGGAAGGCGGGGCTAGCCAGAGCGAAGGATCTATAACGGAGAACACAGAGAATGGAGAGCAAGATGAACCCGACACACGGCAAGCAAATGACAGTAAAAAGAAGGGCGAAGAACAGAAATCGGCAACAGAGGCCGTCGCAAGCGCTGTCGATCCGAAAGATAAACGGAAGGCAATGAAGAAGACTAAAAGGCACGGGGAAGGGCGCGAAGTTACAGATCCAGTAACCCACCTCCCAATTATTATACACGATCAGACAGATAAAGATCTCAACTCGGCACCTCAGAACCTACCCGAACCGGGTGTCCATCACCATACTGCTACTGGGCCGCAAGGCGCATCCAAGTCGGATGAAGAGTTGAGGCTGGAACGGGAGAAACTGCAAAAGACGTACAACGGCATGCAAAGGGTATTCCCACCGCCCAATTTCGAACACACAAAGCAGGAGCTAGCTACCGTCTATCAACGCACCGTATCCATCGGCTTGGCTGCAATAGGCTCTCTCGCAGCTGTTCTACTACCTACTCCGGCGGTATTAGCTAGCCCGAGCCGGTCAGTTCTACTTAACACAAGCATTTTCGTTCTTCTAGGAGCGGCGACTGTTGTCGGGATGGGAAAGTGGGTGAGTAAGAAAACTAGCGAGATATTTGAGGACGAGACGTGGGACGCAGCGAGGCGAGAGGAACAAGCTATTCTGAGCGACAATGAGGAGCTACCAGAATCGACGCAATGGCTGAACAGTCTGTTTTCATCAATCTGGCCGCTCGTAAACCCCGATCTCTTCGCTTCGCTCGTGGATCAAATTGAAGATATTATGCAGGCATCTCTTCCTAAAGTTATTAAAATGGTTAGCGTTGACGATATGGGACAAGGTAGTGAAGCAATTCGCATCCTTGGGGTTCGATGGCTACCAACTGGTGCAGCTAGTCAAACTGTCGGCTCCGACGGACAACTTCGTGGGGACGACATTGACACCAGGAGTGACCGAACAGATCCGCAAAATCCACAAGCAGATTCCGATAATCGTGAGAGTCATGGGGAGGAAACTTTGGAATATTGGAATAGCAATGGCAAAGATTCAAAACAACAGGAGCAGGAGCAAATATCTGTGAAAGAGGGAATGGAAGCTGAAGAGGGGGACTTCGTAAATATGGAACTTGCGCTGGCCTATCGAAGTCGCTCGTCTGGAGATTCGTTGAAAGCAAAGGCTAAGAACGCGCATCTCTACCTGAAGTTTTATCTCCCTGGAGGTGTCGCAGTCCCCGTTTGGGTTGAGCTTAGAGGTCTTATCATGACTGTACGGCTTCGTCTCCAATTGACACCGGATCCCCCCTTCATTTCACTGTGTACAATGACGTTCCTTGGACAACCCAAAGCCAGCATTTCTTGCATCCCTCTTTCGAAGCACATGTCTAGTCTTACTGACATGCCATTAATATCTTCCTTCGTCAACTCTGCCATCGATGCTGCTCTCGCAGAATATGTCGCACCGAAAAGTTTGACTCTGAATCTGAAGGATATGCTCGTCGGAGAAGATTTCAAGAAGGATACGACTAGTTTGGGCGTTGTTTGGATTTTCATTAAACGTGCTCGCGGCTTCAAACAAGGTGATGGAGGTATTGGTCCCATTGAAGGCTCGAGCGACTCCTACGTCACAGTGGCCTGGGGTAAATTTGGCAAACCAGTCGCCTCGACGCGCATTATCACGAAAGATGACGAGCCGAATTGGAACGAGTGGGCATCCATCCTGGTGACCCCAGAAGAGGTGAATGCTGAAGAAAAGCTAAGGCTACAACTTTGGGACTCGGACAAATGGTCCGCGGACGATGACCTAGGTCGCGTAGAGGTAGACTTGAAAAGTCTGATGAAAAGTCCAAACAAGATGCACGATCGCGAAGACCGATTCTCTGGTCAGGATCCTGATGAGACAATGCCAGGGTCAATTGTATGGTCTGTCGGATATTTCTCAAAGATGAGAATCACGTCAAAGGAACTCGAACAGCAGACTATTAACGAAGAAATACGAACCCGTGACCAGCTCAAGCGGCATATCTCCGAGGTATCTGAACGAAAGCTTAGGGAAGCGGGCAAGGCTGCGGACGATGAAGAGCTGAGGCAGCAGAAAGCCCAGGATTACAGGGAAATCGAAGAATCCATGATTATCTCAGCCCCTCCATCTATTGACCTAGTATCGGGCATTCTTAGCGTGCAAATACATAACATCACCGGTCTTGAAGTGCAGAGGCTGCAAAAAGATGATAAAGGCGACGGCGGCGACGACGAAGACGAAGCGGAGCAACATGACGATATGCCTGATAGTTACTGTACCATTATACTAAATCACAAGAAGATTTACAGAACACGGACGAAACCAAAGAACTCAAAGCCATTCTTCAATGCTGGAACGGAAAGATTTGTTCGCGATTGGAGAGACACCGAAATAGTTGTGAGCGTGCGGGATTCACGAGAGCGAGAAGACGATCCGTTGATAGGAATCGTCTACCTTCCTCTTACAAAAGTCTTCGCGAACAGGAGCCAGATAATGGAAAATTTCCCTTGTAAGTACATGTTTCCTAGACAGAACCCCCGAATTAATTGCGAATTATTGTCTATGATGTTAATTCTAACCTCGGTAGTGGTTGGTGGCATTGGGTTTGGCAGAGTCCGTATTAGCATGGTTTGGCGTAGCGTGGAAATCCATCTCCCTCCAAATCTCCGGGGCTGGGACTATGGAACCTTAGAGATCCGCGGGTCTATCAAGGCGAAAGAAGGCTTGCCAAAGCCGCTGACGGAACATAAAATCAAAATACGTACCAATCTAGGGAAAGCTAAGATGTATCCCGAAAATGGTCAGTGGGTCTGCAAAAATAGGAAGGAGAACGAGGCAGTGTTTTTAGCTGTCCGTAAGCGATATGCTTCAGCCATGGCGATCGAATTCCGCGAATCCATTCTCGGGCACGATAAAACTGCTGCCTTCGCGATTCTGTGGCTTCACGACCTCGTCGACGAAGAAAGTGATACGAAGTGCCTGAAGGTGTGGAAAGGATCAAAGGATGGCCTTGAAAAAGCCCGATCCTGTTACGATTACAATGGCTTAGGAGACGATGAACGACCCCTGGGTGAGGTCGAACTGGATCTAAAGTTCTGGCATGGTTTCTCTGGATATCACAAAAATTATGCGTCGCAGGCCAAAAATACTGATATAAGAGACGTGATGGAATGTTTGGATACAATCACCGATGAGAGGCTCGACGAAGAGGATGAATCTGGAGACGAAGTTGATATGTCAAACGATGATGACTCAGAGGACGAGGAAACTCGCAGAAAACTGCGCGTTCATACCAATGATGACTCGTCAAGCTCTAGCTCGGATGACGAAGACGGTGCTGCGGGACCAAGCTCATCTAGTTTATCTCTACGGGATTTCAAGAAGGTCAAGAATATCTTCCACAACCCTGTTGGAGGAACGGCCGATGCAGCTACTGCGGTGGTAGCTCCCGGCCACAATGATCCTGATGACGGATCTCGAGGTGTGCGAAACCAGCTGCGCGACTACAAGGACCACCATAGACAGCTTCATCGCAAACACCGGGGAATCATGCAGTTTCGGCCTGCGAGGGAGGCCAGCCACCTCGGCGGCAAGCTAAGTAGATTGAAGGGAAATATCAGTGGAATATTCCACCACGACGAGAAGGAGGCGGGTGTGGAGAGAGAAGTCTAAAGATGTCATGGCCCCAACATGTGAATGTATGTGGCTGAGGGAAAAATAAGAGAATAAGCGTTAGTGAATAATAACGAATTGACGAGTGTTTGATGTTGGATGTTGCTCTGTTCAAGGGACGCGAAATACTGTCAAAGGTAGGAACCTTGAAGGGTAGGGCTGAAGAAAAGTTCCTACCCCGAGGTTACACAGAGCATCCACAGAGTCTTACAGAAGATAAGCTAGCATGGGTAGACCTAGCTACTAGCCCCTAGCTTAGAATGTCCCTGTATTGATTTTATTGGCGGATTTCTACGTTAAACACACCATTAAATTGAATTTGATTTCTATATTTGGGGTGAGGTTCAGATAACGTCCGCTGCATCCGGCACTTCGCTCGACTAATCGATTATCTTATATTCATATTATTGTTTTTACTATGTATCTACACATATGGTTATAGTATGTAGACATAGAGAAATAGCTATCCATGGATCGAAGGACGGATAGACATGTGGAGGGCGCTAATAGCTCGGGAATCTATGGACCGGTGGGGGTTGGGGACCTCCAGGGTTCCAGGGCTGTTGAACGCGATCCATGGATGCTAAGACTGCTAAGACGCTACGTAGACAGCTTAACTTTGGTACGCCGTACCCGGCACTATGGGGCGTTTCCGAAGCGATAAAACCGTTACAGGAAAAGAGCAGGAGTGAATTCTATTAAAACGTTCCATCGAGTGAAGGTAATACCGAAATATCATGCTGCAAAAACAGCCCGCAGCTCTGGATGTAACCATCAGCAACCGATACAGCATCCGATACTTGGAAGGATTCGATTGTACAACGGAGTTAGCATACCATATTACGCGTGCCTTCCCTGAAATTGCGCACTAATGCACTAACGAAGGTTCTTAAGGTTACCCAAGGTTCAGGACGCAACACGCAATTGCCACGTTCTAGGGTTCTATGATGGTTCTACTGCTTCTAGAAGAATCCCTCCATCAGGACTGATACAGCCCAGGATACAACCCTACCCCCTACCTCTTCCAACTTCTCATCAACAACCTTGGAACCTCGAGATTCTGTCACTGTAACTATGGGACTCTCCGTCAACCTCAACCAATCTTGGGTCGCATATCCTCATCATACCTCGCAATACCTCGCCAATGCACTCATCATATCTGACACACTCTCAAGGATGGGAATAAACACTATCGTTATGACATACCATCATTTCCCTTATTGACCGAGGCTTATGCAAGAAATCAACCCATTGATCCGGCTTCATCGATTCCCGAGATAATTAATCTTTATCTCAACATACCAACGTGGGAAATGTGGGAAATGCGGGTGTTATGAGTCTAACGTAAGCCTGACCGACCAAGTCAGACGGTAGTCGGCTCTTGTCCAATGCCACTGGCAACTCGACGAACCAGCGATCCCCTTTTTTAAGGCTGAAGTCTGAAGACGCTACAATATCCACTGTATTTGCTAGTTGACCGCTAATACCATCACATCTTGGCGGAAACGTGGGTGTTAAAACCCGAGAGCGATCGGGTCTCGTATTAGATCATCGGTCGAAGAATCCCGCGGGGAGGCTTGGACTCTGCGAAACATTCATGGATCGTTGCGGACTCGATAGTACTAAATCAGATGGAGCGATGGCTTGGATCAAGACTAAAGCCACTATCAACCCTGGGCTAGTTTACATGCTTAAATCTCGTTGCCTAAGGTAGCTGAAGATGATCTCGAAACTATCTAAGGGAAATCTGACCACGGTCGTCCTTTTGCTTATGCAGGTTTGAGGCACGGACAGGCACAGGCATTCAAACGCTCTCGTCTGAGCCTCTCCAATGGTCATTGCCACATGGATATTTGCAATAATCATTGCACTCGGCTCTCAGGTATGGCAACTACTCCCTGGATCGATTAGGCAACGCTTTTTTTTCGATCATCGTCCAAGATAATTCGTTGAGACTGGACGCTACCCGAACTTGATACTATTATTGTTACCCACATGCTATCCACATGCTTTCCAGCACCCGGTCGACCTAAATGAGCCTTGGCTGTTGGATCTCATCTCACCGCATTTGCGGGGCGCCCATATGACGATAAACTCAATAAGAACTCTGTCTCGTTGCGTTACAAATCAGCCATCGTCTATGGAGAATTTTAGGGCCACTATGATTTATGGTTGATTCTTCGATAAATAAGATGCTTATGTACACAATAATGTCTTCAACGCCTGCGGCTATGTACCTATGAACTTGATACCTAGGTAGTGAGCCCTTGCATTCAGCGCGCTTACGGCAAACAGACCCTTACCTAGAGAATTTCTTACTTGACCACGCATATGCCTAATTAGTCGCTCACTTCTATCGATCAAGTCATCATAACATTTAAGGATAGCTCCACGGCTTTCCAAAACAATCAAGAGCGAGCCAAATAAGCAAATCAGAGAATAGACAGCAAAAAAAATCCCCTGTTCAAGGCGGAACATGCACGTAATGGCGCCCGAGGCGAAAAAGTCGCGAAGAAATAGCCCAAGTAGCCGTAGCCAACGGTCCTTGACGTCTGATTCGTCAGATAAAGGCTGCACGAGCGACCAACAACGTACCGAGTCAAGACCGACGCGGAAGAGGGCGAGCAAGCCTAAGGTTCGGACAGGTAAGTTATCAACTTTTTTTCCATCTTGTGATGCGACCTGTTAGCTAATTGATTCTGTCTACTTCTAGGATGCATAAGTTGTAAAAGAAGACATGTCAGTTTGCACATAAAGCTTTCGATTATCCTATTTGATTTGAGGGGGTGTCGAGGCAGGCAATTGAACCAAATTTAGACCGAGCCAATTTCTCAATGCTCTTGGAAGCTCCTCTCGTCGTCATTTCTTGATATGACAACAAACCGCTAACTTAGGCGTCTGTAGGTAAAATGTGACGAAGGCAAGCCATCTTGCGCAGAATGCGAGCGCCTTGGGCTCATGTGCGAGGGCTACGCTCTTCCTAAAGCCAAAGCCCCAGCTTCCCGGCCTGAACGGTTATTACTCCCGAAGCCAAAGCTGAGGCCCTTGGCAGGCTCGTCTAGCAAACTCTCGCCGTCACCTCAACCAGCAAATAATCGGCCTTCGGTTCCAATCATGCCTAGTTACGGGTTTGAACTAAATGAGGATGATATGTGGTACTTCACTCTCTTTAGGGACCAGATATCTCACGAGCTGTCGCCCTATTATTTAACCAGTTTCTGGACCCAAACGTCTCTCCGAGACAGCATGGTGAATCGATGCATTCATCACTCTATTCTTGGCATAGGTGCCTACGGCCGTGCTCTCATGGAGCTTCGCAATGAGTACTCTGCTAATGGCAAAGGGCCTCGAACATGGTGGCCCCCGTCGAAGAACAATCGACACCACCAAGCTGCACTTATGCACCATTCTAAAGCACTTTCACATTTACGGTCTAATATCGGATTATACGGCCTCGACGGTCGTCTAACGATGGCGGCGACACTTTTATTCATAGTATTCGAGAACATGCAAGGGAATTATCATAGTTCTGGGAGTCTTATCCGGAGTGGTATCAAGGTATTAACGAATATACGAAGCACGAGCCCCGATTCTCGATCGATATTACGTCGCCAGTGGGATCGATATTTAACCACCCCGCGAGACGAAGTCGACGAAATGACTAACATGTTTGCACGACACAGCATTACATCCGCGTGTCTCCCGTTTGCGCATGGCAAGTACGCGTATCATATTCTTTTTACCGAAGGCGAGGAATATGATGATGGCGACCTCGGGCTATGTAGTCCTTTCACGTTTACCATCCCGCAGACGCTCGACCAGGCACGGCAAATATGGGACTACCTAATGATCAAACTAGCGAATTTCCAGAGCAAAGTCGCATGGCATAATCTCAATCCGGAATTCGATTTCGACGAAGCGGCCGCGTACCGTGAACAAGCGATTTACTTGTCGCAACTGCACGATCTGGGAATAGGACTCGATTCGCTACTGTTCAGCACTATAGATATCCGAGAGAGTAAGGGTCTTGAATTGTTGAGGTTGCATCATAAGGTGGCCGTGGTGTCTATCACGTGCTGTCTCGATCCGACGGAGATGATGTACGACGAATTCCTCGCCGAGTTCGAGGACGTGGTGCAGCGCTGCAGGCTCTTCATGGAGTTCCCGACGGACGTTCCCGTAAAGGTCGGATTTACCAATGAGGCTGGAAGACTCCCTCTACTGGCCCACATAGGCGCTAAGTGCCGGAACGCGAGGTTGAGGTCGGAGGTTGTGGAGCTGCTGAGGACGTCTGACTGGCGGGAGGGCCCGTGGGATAGCTGGAGCTTGGCGAATGCCGTGAGCGGGATTATGAAGGTCGAGGGCCAGCTGGAGATGGCGGGCGCTGAACACGTCGTGCCTGCAAAGGCGAGGTACATGTGGACGAACGTCTTCTGGGACTTCGAGAAACAGCAGATGCACGTCGAATACACGAAGGTCTTGCCTAATGCTCTTGGGGAATTTGAGAAAGTGAAGTGCATTTTGGGCGAGTCTTCGGCTGTTTGATATGGGATGCTGGGATGGAATGGCGAAATGGGCTGGAGGTGGTACGGTACATAGCTGGATTGGGTATATATATGGCTATAAGCATGGGCATGGGCACGATGGGATTCCGTTCGACGAACATACATGATTTACACAGCCATTTTGAACTTATACCTCGGGTTCGCGCATATTTAGATATTGGAAGAATACCCCTGAATAGATAATTGTCGCTAATGACCAATTTCGGAGCTTATCCCTAGATGACATGCTGATACTTCCAGGCTAGAGATTGTACAACATATGATAACAAGCTGGGTAGGTTATACCTCCCCTAAATCTCCCTCCGCTTCCTCTCCCTCTCAGCTAACCAGGACACCAGATTATCCAATAACCGGTCTACCTCGCTCTGCCCCATACCCCTATCCTCCTCACCTGCGTCATCGTGATCACGGTCGTCGTCCTCTGCCCTCTTCCGCTTGAGCGTGGGCGCTCCCCGCCGATCTTCCGCCTCGAACTGCGCTGCGATGTCCTCTTGCAACGCGCTTGCGGACTCGCGCCAGGTGGTGGATGTGGGATGCGGCGAGGAGGAAGGGGAGGGCGTTGGGCTCGGGGTTTGTGGGAAGGGACCTTGGATTGCGAGGCCGCCGCCTATACGGCGATAGGGTGTGGGTGCGTGAAGGGTTCTAGACGTTGTAGTGGTGGTTGTGGACTGCTGGTTGTGAGTCGGACACTGAGAGGTGCTGTGTCCGGGTGTTTGAGGGGCGGCTTCTGGTAATACTTCGTGCTGTGAGGGTGGGAGTTAGTGGGTGTTGGTTTGAAGAAAGCGTCGATGTAGGTGTATTCGTATGTCTCTTACCGTATGCGAGAGAGCCCTCGGTGGATCAATATCCATCATGAGAGTGTGACTACTCTGGCGCCGACGGTGCTGGCAGTTGCTTGTCGTCATGTTACCATCTGTACCATGCGGGCATTGCCGGACGATGGAGGGGATTCCATGATTCGCAACTATTCCCAGGGTAACAATGGCCACCGAATCCGACTGTTCTTTGTACCCGGTTGCGATTTTGCGGGATCAAAGGAGCTTTGTATACAAAACGAGTTCGTCGTCTTTGTTCACAACGTGGGACCTCTCTTTGTGACGTCGAAAGATCAACGCGCCTGCCATGTGAATACGACAACCTTAGATTTCAGGTAGTCGGTCCATCATACTGCCGTACACAGTGTTGTCAGTCCGTTTACCAGCTTAGTCAGGTGATTAGACCAGACAAACACTCGTCACCTACCCAACTATCTAAGGCTTATATAGCATAATACTGTGTCAGTTTTCCATCGGCGTATCCTAACATCTTGACCTTACCATTGGTTGGTCTTGGTGTGTGTTTGCACAGACACCTTCTCGTGCCTGCTCTAACAACTGCTCTGCAACGGGTGGTTTAGGGTTCGAGTCCCAACGAGTGCATATACCTTGGGCTTCCGAAAGGGGGTAGGCAAACAAATACCTAATAGCGGGGGCGCAGTAGCCAAGAGCCGATCAACAGATCCTGGGCTGGGCCTTGAAGAAGTTATTTCTTTTGATGTTTCTTCTTTTTGCTCTATTGCGTGATCATCGCATACTTTGTTGTCGCATGAGGCGCGGCCCGATAGCTTTCTTGGCCACATACTACGTTACCACCAAAACGCGCGATTGAGCACCTAGCACATACAATTTTCAAGGTCGCTAGAATCAAAATTCTTTGTTTGCTCAATACATTTGGTGTAAGTCGAACGAATGTACTAGTCGGCAAGTCCGAATCGGCTCGGTTTTCGCTTGAGTACTCCGACGATACATCTACACAATGGGCAACAGCATGATAGAATATAATAATTATATTGAATGAGATCATATCAATCTTCAACTGACATGACGTTCGTTCATTTCTAAATGAATATACAACCAGCCGAGGGAATTCCCCGTTCACATCGAAGAGAAAAGCGGTTCATTAGAATAAAATGGGGGGTATAATATCTAAAACTGATTAAGACGGAAGATATTCAATCTTCCAAATTGGCAACAAGAGAACTATGCAACATCGCTATGTAGTGTGCAATCCCCGAATTTTTAATGTTGATGCCATCCATGTCGTGCATGTAAGCTTCCAGTTATTTAATATCCCGCGGGCGCGTTTAGGCCGAGGCGGGTTTTTGTTATATGTTCAATACCATTCACTTCACTTCACTCACTCGCATCCGTACCTATTCCGTACAACACAATCGAACTCCGTCTATTCATCTATCTGGATTATGCATTTCCACTTAAACCATCTTCTCGGGTCCGTCACTGCTCTTCGAGGAGCCCGCGCGTCCGCTGGGCTCGGGGGCACCGGTTAGGACGTCGCTGGTGTGGCGCTGTAGCTCGACGTAGTCGTATGCGAATTCGCCAAGTTGGTCGTCGTCAACACCGAGTTCCTCGTTTTCGGCCGAGACGCGGAGGCTGAGACCGGGGATCAGGTTCATCAGGAACAGGATCACGCAGGTTAGCACGAAGGAGTAGGAGAAGCCTGCGACGCAGTCCGCGACCTGGTAACCGAGCTGGATGTAGTTGTGGTTGATCCAGCCACCGGGGATCGAGGAGAAACCGTCGAGCGCGGCAATGTAGTCACTGTTTAATGGGTTTATTTAGTAAATTTGCGCGAGTAGGATGAGAGAGAAAGGGGTAGGGAGCTTACGCTGCGAAAATACCGGTGAGTAGGTTACCGATGATACCACCAACGGCGTGGACGGCGAAGATATCGAGAGCCTCGTCAACACCCATGTAGAACTTCAGCTTGGTCGCAAAGTTGCAGCCGATGCTGCCCACAATGCCGAAAATCACGGCGGCCCAGGGAGTGACGTAACCGGAGGCGGGAGTAATAGCGACCAGACCGCAGATAGCGCCGGAGCAGAAACCAACCACGGACCACTTCTTCTCAAGGCGGTAGTCGAGCAGGGCCCAAGTAATACCTCCAACGGAAGCAGCCAAGTGAGTAACGATGCAGGCCATGACAGCGCGGAGGTTAGCGGCGAGAGCGGAACCACCGTTGAAACCGAACCAACCAACCCAGAGGAATACAGTTCCGAGGACGATGTGGGTGACGTTGTGGGGTCGGTAAGGCAGACCGGCGTTCTTGGCGTAGCCAGCTCGCTTGCCAATCATGACGGAGAAGGCGAGGGCCGCGGCACCGGACGAGATGTGGACGGGGGTACCGCCGGCAAAGTCAAGGCCGCCCATCTTGAAGGACCAGCCGTTGGCGTTCCAGGTCCAGTACGCGATGGGGTCGTACACGATAGTGGCCCAGACGAACATGAAGACGATGCAAGGTAGCACACGGGCGCGATCGACGGCTGCGCCGATAGCAAGGGCAGGCCTAGGTCATGTGTTAGTTTAAAAATAGTAATTTTGGAGTAAGGAAAAAGAGTGAATGGAAGTCATATGGTGTGTAGTAAATTTTGAGGTCAAAGAAAACTTACGTGATGGCGGCGAACATGCCCTGGTACAGGCAGAACAGGATGTCGGGGACCTTGGTGCTACCGACAGAGGGCTGAGCGAGGGTCTTCATGAGGCCGAAGTTGGAAAGGTCGCCGATGAAGCTGCTGCCGGTGTGAGAGAAGGTTAAGCTGTAACCCCAGAAGAACCACTGGAAGTCGACGACGGCGATGGATAACATGGCCAGCATGATGAGCGAGAGCGCGGACTTGCGCCGCGCGAGACCTGAGTAGAAGAAACCGACGCCGGGGATCATGAGCAGGACGAGGGCGGCGGCGGTTATGATCCAGGCGAAATCACCACTCTATAATAAACATCTTTTAGCGCTATTCTTTCCTTTTCTCCAAATTCTTCTCCAACTAATACACAACTTCTTTTCTTTTCTGGTCGTACCTCGTAGAACTGATTTAAATCCGTGACACCGGTAGAATAACCGGCGTCAGCATCGCCGGTGGTGCCATTGTACGGCGTGACGTACAAGCTGGCGGACATTATGTCGACGTCTTAGCCGCAAATCAAGAAGCCGGCGGTCTGGGTTGGTAGATGAAAACGCGAACTCGGATAACCCTCTATCCCCCTCCTTTCGGATAAGAGTGGTTGACGATTGCTGCTTTTTTGGCGGGTGAGACACTCGTCCCAGAAAAAGCGGACGTCGCGAATTTTGCTTTTGGCGAAGGAATGATGCGCGCACACAACAAGGGGAAGAGGGAAGAAAAAATGAAGGTTCCTACGATACCAGGGGCGGGTGTCTGTGCCTAAATATGGGAAGAGTAGTACAGCAGGTAGCAGGTAGGCCCTAGTTGGTAGTAGGCACTGTACATATAGCTCGGGGCGTTCCTTCCATTGGCATGACTTGCAAGGCGAGACATACATTCGTTGTACTTGCTGTACTTGTTGCACAGGTGCAAAGCGGGTAACCACGTCTGGCACAATACAATACGTGCCTACCTCGGTCACTGCCGGTACCCCTTGCTTATTACGGGAGCGAGAATGGTACAAGGGAAGCCGCAGCATCGGTTGTACTCCCTTCCAACTTTGAAGGGTTTCCTTTATCCAAGGATATTCGTAGTTGCTAGCTAATGTGACTGATTACCTAGTACCTAGGGTCGGGATTACCCAGTGCTAAAAGGATAGATACATGGATATCAAGATACATATCAGTACCCCGGTCAAACAATTCTGATAATTTTAAAATGGAAAAAGACCGTTGACATTTTAGACAATTTAGGGTGGATCTTGCTGATAAGGACCCAAGAACGCGGTGGATTTGGTGGATTTCTAGCGAGTTGCGGCGAATTGCAATACGATTCGTTTGTTCTTCTGTTTCGCTGACCTTGCTACTCTTGGCATAGGCGGGTGGGCGACAAGGGGTTGCCGGGGCGTTGGAGATAGGTACGCCTTCATGCGCGGCGGCCTTGACCAAAGACACGTTTTATGGGCTGCGTGGCCGGAGCATCACCACTAAAAAGAGACGACGGGGTAGGAGAAGGATTCATATATGCATTCTGCAGGGTGTTTAAGACAATGTGATGTATATACTATTTTCTATCTATTTTGTGTATTATTGTCGGGGTTGGTTGAACGGGATCAGGATTATCCAGAAATTGATAAATGACAGCGAGCGCGGCGTTCGGACAAGAAAAAAAATATCAAAAAACCTGTGTCATGTAGATGAATTACAGCAATTACAGCAGCTACATGAGTAACTCGTCTATGCTGTCCTAGGTAGTCCAAGCGTCCAAGCTCGTTACCTAGGACCTAGGTATTAATTGGTGACTGCCATGACCGTAAGGTGTTACCGGCAAATACATCAAGTCAATGTTGGTAAAATTCTTCTCGGATGTTAATGAACTCACGTATTATCGTATTGTCCTTGCTTGAATTCTTGGGTCCTACCTATTGCACATGCTCATGTTTATTAAAGTCTTGGGAAATTCCCAGCAGGGCGGTACTTGAGATGACATTCCTAAATCTTGCGGCCGAACTGCATTGAACTGCAATGTATCTCACCATCCCATCAGGAGTCCCATTACAAGTCGGTCCTACCGCCCTACCACGCGGGAATGTTTCCTGAATGGACTCACTCTATGTCTTACAACCACCTACGGGAACCCCGGGAAAGACGGGAAAAGCCTTGCTGCAGACTTGCGCAACCGAACGTATTATTTGATGGCGCTGTTCAACGATCCACACGTGGTTCAGTAGTACCTATCTAGGTAGTATGACGGTTCGAGGTCGCGGCAATCTGGGTACTAGGTAAGTTGGGAGATGAGATTTGATCGCATCAGTATGGACCTACCTGCTAAGTAACCTAAGTAACACTTCTACATAATGGAAACGCGTGCTAGATGGCCTATGATAGCTAACTATTTTAACCTTATATTTTTGAGCAACGTTGCGAATCGGCCGAAATCTCGGTTCCATCTACCATTTAGTGGTTCGAGCTCCGAACTCAAGCAAACAATTGTGCAACACGAGCAACTAACATATTAATAACACATGAAAGCCAAGCAACTTTCTCGGTTCAGCGTTATAAATCCATTACTTAAAATTTCTTCTCGACTTCTTTCCGATGACATACATACCGGTGGCAAGACTACCTACGTCAGGTTCTAAGAATGATTCCATGTAGCAGTAGGTGATGTCGAGTCGATCATCCATCATCAGGGGCTAATCATTCCTTGGCTGCTGCAGGCCGTAAAAGAAGACCCGTTGAATGCTCAGCGTCTTATCTAAAGGACTAAAGGACAGCCGCAAGCCGCAGCTCCAGACTCTCAACTACAACATCTGCTAACGATCGCCTCAAAGTTCGTCGTAAACATCGTATCATATATATCGGGTGTCTCTCGAATGAGAACTGTTTCCGTTAGCGCATTCTTTTTCATGATTTTTACTCATTCATTCGACCAGTCAACTCTCGAAGTAGAAATCAGCTTGATTTCTGACTTAGCTACGATTGATGACCCGACGTTCGAAGGAACAAATTGGACAGGCATTGGATCGAGCCAAGGCGTGCCAAGCAGTGGAGTCTGTCGTGCCGAGAGATAAGGAAAATGCGCTGTCCAATAGCGAGGAGGCCTTTTCCCTCAAACGGATTCGCGGACCCCTGTGACCCTTGTCCCTCATATCTGGAGCTAACCGTAGGGCCAGGGCTGCTAATCAGGGGTCTGACCCATCGAGCTGGAGCGCCCTTTTGATCCCCAATATGACCACTGACCACCATATCGCTCTAGTTACTTTTCAGCTTCAGCACCTCACCTGGCAGTCTTCAGCATGGCGTCTACTGCGCACATTCTACGTCCTACGTAGAAACTGACTGCCTTTCGCTACGAAACGCCTTGGCGCGTTTACACAAGAATATTGTTTCCAATACGGGAAAGGGATTCTCCAAGCGATCATCACCTCTATTGTCTCGGCGCTGTCTTAGACCGGAAGCTGTCGTGGAAGTCCAGCTAAGCTGACTGGCTGAGACGCGGCGTAGAACCCTTTTCTAGCTCATCATTCAGTAATTCCGTCGCCTTCATTTGACACCAAGAACGCCAATATTCCAAGAGATAGTAATGACTCCGTGATGATACTATCATAGCTAGGAAACTAGTAGTCGCTGCAGATTACGAAACCAAAGACGGACGTGCATACCATGACTCGCTCGCCGCGTGGTTTTATTTGTGACACGAACAAATTGTGTAAGTAATCGCCGCCCACGCGGTGTCGCCTTAATCTTGATTAAGCCTTTAAATGATCCAACTAAATAAGTTAACAACCCCGGATAAGAACTGCGACTAGCGATGGTCTAGCCTGTTTTTACCCACCCCGGTCTTCCAGAACGATATCCAGCCGCAGCTTAGTAACTGTAGTTAGGTAACATCTGAGGCATCTATGTAATGTGCTTTACACGCGCAAACATATCATAGAAAACTCGGGTCCGCGCAAACTTCTTCCGAGAGCTTTTCTTTCATCTCAGCCCCATTATCCATCTTTTCAAACTTATCAAACCATATGAGTAACCTTACTCGCCAGTTCTCTGACATATAACACCTCTAAATCTCATTTAAAAGCCGACGATCCTAGTGGTGCGCTTTCCTTGATATCAAACATCGAATTAGTGATGCAAGTTCACTCCCAGGTTGACCCTAGCTCCGTAAGAGCTCCGGTTTCTCGGGTCATTTCCTATTAATGTAGGTATATTCCCGGTTTAGGGGTATGGTAGCATAACCATCCAAGACAACGACGTCAGCCGCCGGAATCGGGGCATTATCGTAACCCCAGAGAGTCTAGCTTGATATAGAGCTGTAGGTTGTTGGTCTCATCTGGCTCTTATTTATACCTAGGTTGATATAGCGCTCCTATCTCGTGCATGACAATGTCCTACCTGGGCAAAGGTATGTGTAATCAAACTTTCTGACAACCAAAGGCTCTTAGAGACGATTTCCTAGTAGCATCCGGTCTTATGGTCGTCTTGTCACGGGATCTCTGGAACTACAAACACTTTACTCTCATCATGTCCCTCGCCCTTAATGTCGCTTGCAGTTTCGAATGCTTTTCTGTTCAAAGTTCTGATATCGGAGACATACTTGACGTTTCGATATCACCTCAGCATGTTTAGATAAGTACCTATACAATCCATCTAGGCTTCCCTAATCTTGTTTCCAATCACGGTACTCTTATACCTAATAATATTTGGCACGACTACACCAAAGGTTTTACAAGACTTGTCGTCTCTACGATGTCCATATCTATACGGAATGCCTCACTTAGTCATAACCGTCAAGGAAAATCGCTACCTAGGTACCTCTTTTCTCTTTGCCTCGCATATCGCTTACATGATTCATTCGTTTACATGACCACACAACATGTTTGTTCATCATAGTAGATAATTTCTAAGGACTAGTCATTATTCTATCAAGGTATCCACAATGCATCCATGGATGTCTGTTGTTACCAACCAAGGCAAAATGCCGTAGCAACGAGTAGCTTCATGTTTATGTCAGGAATAAGTGTTTGAACCCATGATTCAACATATTCCACTCCTCTTCCCCAAGGAAATCGCATTCGAACCGAAACAATAAATTCATGCAATCGACTTGATTCCCGTTCATGGTCTTCATAGCTGCCTTAATCAGCTTTTGACATATTTCTCTCCGATAGCAACCATGATGAGCGGCTGCCCACACTGCCTCGGAAAAGTGAGACTTCAATGCAAACTTCCAGTCTCCTTGCCAATTAAGGGAAGTCCCTATATCATAGACGTACAGGTTCCGGTAAGCATCCAGAGCCAAGGGGTGAAGTTGTGTCATTGAAGTCCCTAACAAGTGACGTCTTGGAGGATCCCAGTCTCTCATAAGCCAAGCAGGGATTCGAGCATATCCTAGCGACCGTGGTAATGTATGAGCATGGTCCCAATCGAGAAATCCCGTGATATTACCTTCATCATCAACCATGACATTTTGAGCGTCGAAGTCAGGAGGACGAAGTACAAAACCTTCCGAGGGGTCGTTTGCCAGCCCTGCTATCCAGGCAGGAATGATTAGGCCCCGCAACATATGATCTGCTCTTGTGGCGTTTATATCTCCATGATCACATTCTTTGTAATGATATTTGAGGTAGTCGGAGACAGAATCGAAAGGGCCGGAGGACACAACTTGGAGCGCACCATCTTCGGTATGATTCCAATCGTAGCAAGGTGCTAGCGCTTGTGAGTTAGCTTTATCACTTGTAATAGACCCTATCTTATCGAAACTAAACGATGAAAATTGAGCCATGACTTGTGCAAGACTGCGTAAAGTATTTTGTCGGAACTGGATCAATGACATGTGAATAGGTCTATTGTGCCAGGCATAAGAGACCGGTGTTCCAGAGATGAAGCTGATGCACATGTATGGGGCTTGGATCTCATTATTGTCAGTAGTGTCGAAGTCATATACCTCAGGCACCGGGATGGATGAATTTTTGGCGACGAAACGCATTGTCGCTACTGTTGACTCAAGGGCGCATGCTGCTGTCTCGGTCTTGCCTGAGCCCCAAGCAGCTACGGAGACGCGGATCACAAATATGAGGTCATCATTCGCGTGGACGAAATGAACGAGGTTGTAGGATCCTTTGGCACGATAAATAAACCGAGCTCCCTTGCATGGCTTGTGAAAAACGCGTTCAAAAATCTTAATAGTAAGGGCCTCAAGTGATGCCTCTGGAATATCCAGCAACGGCCCGAAAGATTCGATTTCCTCTGGCGACAACATTTCGTTTCTTGATAATAAGGTGTGACACTGAAAACGAGACATAGATCGATTTCCGAGTTAGCGTTTGATGGCTTTTGGATGCGGAGTAGGTATGTGAAGGTGTTTATATAAAGAAACTCCACAAAGCCGTCCGGTCAGGCACAGAACTTAACTTACCTAAAACTCAATCGTGTCAAATGTTCTTTAATTGCTGTTTATGTCTCATCCCTAAACGAGTGCTAGGATTGTAGTTATTTCACGGTGAGACTTCATCATAGAGCAAATCTACGCCACCGGGGTGAGATATGATCACGATCCCGGAAGCCGGTCCACAGACCCACATAACTCCGTGTTTAGTGGGTCCGCATGCTGTATGATTGTTGAAATAAACTATTCCGTACCTGCCTCTTCCTCAGGAAATATTGCATAGCGCTTTCCAATTAATGATAAAATTTATGTGGAAGTTTCGATATCGAGTGTAAGCATGTATTTATATAACAGTAGAAGAATCTATATAATCATACAGCAATCTCAATATAAGAGACTACCTAGATGTGATTCATGCAGAGGAGAGAATGATCCAATTTCCAAGGTACTTCAAATACCTATACATCTAATAGCATCGACCTCCTATTATACTCAGAGAAACTGCGGGTTCTCAGAGTATAGCAGAGTCAAGTTCGCCAACTTGCCCAATTCATTCGTCAGCTCTTCGTGCGATTGCTTCGCGGCAGCGCGCTCCTAGTGAAGTGATTAGATATTTCTCTCTCGTCACTGATATTCCGGAAACTTACCTCCGCGCTCGAAAATGCCCTGATGACAGTGGCTACCTTCTTGGGAAGGTTGGTGGTGGTTCCGTAAATCGTATCGGTCTCGCCGGCCTTCTCCAGGCTCGACTTCACTGTCGCTACGACGGCCTCGATATCCTCCTCTTTGTTGGGGCGGATGAGCAAGACCTCCAAGAAATCCCGGCCTGTAAAGATAGGGGATGAAGCATTGGCTTCAAAGAGGTCTAGTTCTGGGGGTCCAGTTGAGTAGGGCTTCATGAGGACCATATAATCCGCAAAATCCTTGGACTTGACGAAGGTGTGGAAGTCAGCGGCATCTTTCCATTCTGGACATAGTTAGCAAAGTTTGATTAGAAGTGTAGGTTGTTGTTTCTTTACCAAGAATAACGAGTTCCTTGACATCGGCTGTGACATCCTTTCCGTTCTCCAAGTCTATCATTCCCCGCGATGCTCTTACAACGCCGGCTTTCTTGAAGACCTGGAGAGCGACCGATGGAATCTTTTCAAATGCTTCCTTCAACAACACCGGGTCTTTGGTGAGTTTAGGGAAGACGAGTTCGACGATAGCCATCTTGGGTTGAGGGTTTTTCAAATTTCCTTGAGCAGGTATTTGTGAGTAGTACTGTCTACGGTAGAATGGGCTTTTGCTGAGAAAGGGCTGTGTACTATAAGACAAAGAGACCTGCCGGAGGTTTCCCTTGCCTAGAGTTTTATATATTTTTGAGCGAGACATATTTGACTTGTCGTGTTAGTCCATTGTGATGGAATTATTCCCATATTTTTATTTGGCCCCCTTAAGACCCTTTTGACCGTTGGCGCCATTATTGTCCGTTGAGCGACACCTACACTGAGGCTTGCGCTAGCTATTGGTAATAGCGGTAGTCTTATTCCCTGTTCACCAATCATATCGCCGACTTTTTCACCGATGCCGCGTCGGAAAATAAATGCAGTGGAATCTAAACCTATTACAGTATGGCGCGTCAATTTCTCCGTGTCAGCATTGGATTATTCAACGTCGCGTATTCCGAACGTTCCACTATTACTCTTTTATATTATCGCCTAGACAGAGGAGAGAGGCGGAAACTAGTTCGAATCGAATACTCTACAGCTATATTATGATTTCGCGTCAGAGATCATGTGTTCCGTGCGCCAGGGCAAAACGCCGATGTGAACCGCAAACACCGAAATGTCCTCGTTGTTTACGGAGGGGCATCAATTGCTTTTACAAGAACCAACCGGTCAAAAACATAGGCGAAACACATGACACTCCCCAATTTCGATCTTCCGCTAAGACCCGAACCCCTGGCATAAGTTCTCGAGGCGGGGGCTCGCTTTTTGATAATGACTCATCAACGCGAGGGTCCCGAAAGGGAGTACCAGCTGAGACAACCTGCGAGCTCTTCAGCCCAGAATTATCTGTTCTTGACTCTAAACAAGTCCGGATGCCGGGCTTCCATCCCATCTGCCCTTTTGTGTTGCCGGTGTCGATGATGAATATTCAGTCCGTTCCTGTGTTGACTCGCATGGTGATGAGTTGGCCAGGAAAGTTTCTACGAAAGCTAGAAATACCTTTCATACATTCGTCGCTGCGGAAAACGCCGTCTTTTCCTCTTCCCCTCGAAGAGGCGTTCATCGCGTGCGCCAGCTATGCCTCTAGAGAAGACGCTACTAGGGATATAGTGATGAACATCATTGAAAGGAGGGTAGCACAGCTTATTGATCTAGACCCATCTGATATGTCGCTTGAGGGGCATACCGCCTCATTGCAAGCATTTCTAATCTTGCACATTATCCAGCTATGGGATGGCGACGCCAGGCAGCGCGTTCAAGCGGAGATGCACTCTTACATACTTGAAAGTTGGGCACTGCAGCTGCACATGCGCACAGTGGAGGCGTCAAAAGAGAACAAGACAGCTAACGCTCAGAAATGGGATTGGTGGATCATGATAGAAAGCGCCCGGCGCACAGCCATGACAACAATGATGGCGCAAGGAATCTATGAAATGGCTAAGTTTGGCGTATGTTCGTATGTACCGAACCTAGCCGACATGCCCTTTACCTCAAGCGACGCTCCTTGGGATGCCCAAAATCAGAGTGAATGGGAAAAAAAGATAGAAGGCCTAGAAACAGCCGTTACGAGCTACAGCGACTATGCCAATAACCGGGATGAAGCCACCTGTGGCCCTAAGAGCGAATTTGGGAAATTTCTTCTCATGCCGTGCCCGGTCGGTCCACAGAGAACAGTGGCCTTAGGGGGGCGGGGATTTGATACACTGAATTAGATATCTACTAGCCCTGTCTGATAGCCGGAGTCGTCTCAATATCCAATGGCTTGATAAAGTCCGGATCAAACCAAGCTAGGATATTGAGCGGAGGGGAAGCATTGTATAAAGTATTCCTTAGGTTGGCGTAAGGTGTGAAATATTTACTCCGCTCGCAATTGGGTATGGTTAGGTAACTTCCTCCTCTTGTCATTAGTGGATGCAGTACGACGCAGACTATCCCACCCTAGCAGATATAGCCTCATGTTAGGTAAGCCGGGGGTAACGTGGGGAAGTACGGATGGGAGAGTCTTCCCCTTTGGTCGTCTGAAGAATTAAATCTAACTAACGATGATGTCCATAACGAATATACATATGCCAAAGATAAGTGCCAATACCTAAGTAACCTTCATCTTATATAAGTCTTGTATATGGACCCTGGCATGATTAAAAATGAATTTGGTCTTAATTTTGGAGGTCGGGGTCCATTATTTGATTGAAAAAAGGATCTATCGCGGAGTTGAATAGGTCCATAATGTCCGTTCCCATAGGGACTTCGTCATCCATTTCGAAGTACCTGTCGTTTATCGGAAAAAGCAAAGTGTCGTCAAGCGGTAGAGTGATGTCACCATCAAAAGCAAGACTATCCGACATCTATCAAATGTCAGCTGTATTCATGTCACATGTGAGGAGAGCTGTGGCTGTGCTTACCTGCGTTGGTCCGAGCGGGGGAGGAGAGCCAATAGTGGCGGCAAGCTTGTTATCACCAGGTGCTTGAGGTCCAGACCGGTTGATGGTGCTGAAGGCTGTAGGAGGTGATTTCAATAACGTCAAAGATTGCTTATCAATAGGCAGATTCGACGGCTCTTCGTTCTTCACAGTATTCACATATTCTCGAGCGATGTGGGCAAACTCTCCAATGAGTGAGCCCGGTAGACTACCGCCACTTGCGTATTCGATTCGGCTGAAGTGGCCCCCAGCCATGTCGAGTAGGGCTAGGTTCGTCGCCGTTCCGGCGTGCTTCGGATTCGTGACCACCAGATCGAACAGGATGAAGAGAGCTACAACTGGGATCCCCGCCATGATCCTATCATTAAAGCAAGTATTAGCGAAGCTGAAATAATACGGTTTCACAACATATGTTTGTCAACAGAAGAGGATTTTTGCTTACCATAGCGGTGTATTCGGCTCCACGTCGATAAACGCCGTCAGTTCTAGAACTTGTCGTGACGTATCCATCATTGTTCGTGTAGCCTCGGATTGGCGGGTCTGGCTCACAATATGGTTCGTGTTCGCAGCTAGATGTACTGTCGCTCGGCAAAGGCTCAACTTGAAGCTATTGTAAAATAGGTGAATCCGGAGGGCGGCTAACCGAAGCAGCGCACCTTGCATCCCATGCGTCTGATATGGTTTTCCAGGCCTGATCTCTTCAGGTATCGACATCCGCCATTGTTCCAATTCTGTTTCGCATTGATCTATGATAGACAAATAATACGCCTTTGGGTCGTCCGTCCCAGCAATTGAGAAGAGGGATGCCATGGCCTTTGAAAGCAGGCGGGCATACCTTGCGGTCGCGAGGAACCAGTCCAATTCACCCATCATCGCATCGGGTACCGATGGAATGGGAATGATAATATCATGATCCACGAATATCTTCAATTACTGTTAGTATGAACATGCATAACAAGGCGACAGAAAAAGGCTGCGTCGGAAGATTGACCAGGGCAGAACGTACGGAGTTTCTTCCGAAATGAAAATTAGTTATCTTCTCGATGGTGTATAGGACCCAAAAGGCTCTGTGATAGCTAGCACGAGCTTTGCCGCTTAGGTTTGCGCGACCAAGATTCTGTGCCCTTCTCGACGCTTCAGACAATATGAAGTGCTCAATTGCTATGCAAGATATACTATTGCATCAAACGTAAGTGAATTTGCACTATGACTCGATCTATGCAACTTAACCCCCCGAGTAAGAGGTTAAGTGCTAATGGAGACTTAGTGTAAGCTTACTTTAGTGAATATATAGTCATGGCAGTCATTGCCTGAAGAACCTCTAGAGAGTCGGGAAGCGCAAAAAGATCTGGGAAAATCGCAAGCGCCCTTGACAAGTATTGCCAAGACTTCCCTTTTCCTGGTTCGAATCTTCCACCAGTACCTGCCTGGCATCCCAGAGCAACGGCGGCGTGGTATAAAGCATACATTGCTTTATTCTGCGCAAACCGACCGGGAAAGTTAGGACTATATGCCATAGCTTCAAATTCGCCCTGGTCAAGGAAAGGATAGAACGGGTGAACCCGCTCGAAATACACTGTTCCGAGAATTAGACAAGCATTCATTTCCGGAAGATATAGGGCAAGGACATTTTATGTGGGCATTCGCTTCGGTTCTATCCGGGAATGTGAACATATCTTTCTGGCTCCCCTTGGCACCCCATAAGGAATTTGATGGCATCACATTGGCTACAGAACGTCAGTATATCGTCAGATTACTTGATAAGCGTCGGGACTAATGAGTTCATAGAGATCAAGTCCGTGAAGCTTCATGCCTTGCAACATGCGTAACACACAACCAAAAACAGATACTTACGATGTTGGCCAAGTCGAGAACCGATCAAGGCCGATATCCGTTGAATTAGATCTTTTACTCTGTCATTGCGAAGGCGGGATGATAAGTACAGCAGTCGATTGTCAGAGAAGAACGTCAAACTAGCGTTCCCAACTGATCGATGCCATGTTAGTTCCTAAGTCGTTGGCTTAGTTACTAGGAGATGCAGTTTAGGCGTACTAACGAGTCCAATCCCCTGAGATGATCAGCGTATAGAACATGTGTGATAAATGGGGTAATAGAATATACCTTCACGGCGAACGGTTTCTCATTTTTAAGAGCCCCGGCCGTCCGGGCCTCAGACAAAAGACGATCTACATATAGCTCAGGTAATGGTCGTCGAGGCTTCTGGAATACATTAGACTATGTAGTTACCAGTTTCCTTCATGTGAAATGAAGACTAACATTTTCAGTAACGTGAGAGGTACTTGGAGATTCGTCACGCGGAGATGGAGGCGATGTGAGGATAGTATTCACTACGACGCCGATTTATATTAGGTATGTCTCATTGAACTTGGTGGTGGCTTACTTACCATTCCGCCTTTGAGGAATCTTCCTACGGCTGAAATGACATTGGGCTTTACGGCGCTTCAGAGTAGGGTTAGTAAAATGATTATGCCGCCAATGAGATCGAGGCTAGACTGCCTAGGTGGTTATACCGGCACTTACAATGCAGTTTTCGCAGGGGCCAGGGTATCCTAGATATTGAGTTAAGCCTCATTGTAACCTATTGTGACCTAGGTCCCAGATAGGTAGGTTCTATGAAATGTCATAGGGGCATAGGAGCGTGGGGTTATGGGCAACAAGCACTCACCGTTACATCGAACTTTCCGTGCTTTACAAGAATCGCAACTTTTTAGGATTTCCATCCTCTTTCCTAAAACTTAATCTGGAAATTTGGCGCATTCTCCTGCTTGGGAAGAATGTAAAAGAATGTCACTCGGGAAAAGAGCATGGGAGCCACGTTTGTTTGTATGTATGACGCCGGTCTGATCTCAGACTTTTTCGTCGAAGCTAACCGCGTTGGGAATCTCGGCGCCGAGAAGCTCTGACCAACGCCCTAAATCTCAGCACAGGACTCACATGATAATCGCCGAAGAGTACGATTGCACTCCGAAATTGCACGATTAAATTCTCAATTCATAATTTTCACACAAACCCCGTTTGATGTGCTAAGATTCTAGGCCAAAGATGTATGGGGGCCTCGCAATTAGTGTATTGTACTACACACCCTTAAGGTCCGAGAGGTTTGCCGAGATGTGCGAGATGTTTCTCAGCTCGGCATGCCGAGTGTCCAGCCTCGACGCCGGCACCTCTAGGGGTAGGCTCTATACTTGAGGCAAATTCATATTTATATCTATTCTCCCAATAGCCAGACTGTACTTATCTTATTTGTTTTAGTATAGAATTTTAATGTACTAATTTCTCGTTATTACCATGCCTACCTCAGGCAAAGACAGCCACGGAGAGGAACCGAAAGTAGCCCAGACTCTACAAGACATAGACCTGACCATGGCTGAAAAGGGAGCTGGACAAACTTCCTTCTCATCCGATGCCTCTTCTGTTGAAGACGATGACACGCGGGTAGCTACGCTGGCAAGGACCCTTACTCGTGAGACCACTCACTTCCAAGGGGTCAACCCCTTTCTAGATAAACGACCGGAGCTTGATCCTAACTCTCCCCAATTCAACGCTAGAAAGTGGGCGAAAACTCTCTTGCATGCCTTCGCTCAGGAACCTGACAAATTCCCTCGGCCCCCTGTCGGTGTCTCCTGGCGTAACCTATGTGTACACGGGTTTGGAAAAGATACCGACTATCAAAAAGACATACTAAATGTCCTCTGGAGAGCACCATTGATCGCCCGAGAATGGATCTCAAGCAGGCAGCAGAAGATCCAGATTCTTGATCACTTCGACGGATTAGTCAAGAGTGGTGAAATGGTCTTGGTCCTGGGTCGCCCGGGAAGGTAAGCAAGCATTGTTTTTTTATTGAACTCCCCTATCATCTGATAGGTAGATGAACATACTAATGGTTTATGGAAATAGTGGCGTCTCGACTTTGCTCAAGACCATTGCCGGTCATACTCATGGCCTTTACCTTGATCAACAATCTCATATCAACTACCAAGGCATACCATTCGATGTCATGCATAGCCGTTTCCGAGGAGAGGTCATCTACCAAGCAGAGACTGATATCCATTTCCCTCAATTGACCGTTGGCCAAACGCTCCAGTTTGCTGCCTTAGCTCGCGCACCCGAGAACCGTCTACCAGGGGTCAGCCGGCAGATGTACGCACAACATTTGAGGGATGTGGTGATGGCAGTATTCGGCATATCACACACCATTAACACGAGGCTGGGCAATGATTTCATCCGAGGAGTAAGTGGCGGCGAGCGGAAGAGGGTTAGTATCGCTGAAGTTACCTTGAACCAAAGCGCGATTCAATGCTGGGATAACAGTACTCGAGGGCTTGATTCTGCGACTAGTCTTGGATTCGCGAAAACTCTCAGGCTGTCAACTGAGCTCGGAGAGACCGCAGCCATTGTCGCAATGTACCAAGCCTCTCAACCAGCTTACGATGTAAGTCGATGAAACTGATGCCAACATTCAATGTTCTATCTCTCACATATTGACAGGTTTTCGACAAAGTAGCCGTGCTCTATGAAGGAAGACAGATTTACTTTGGTCATAAAGATGAGGCCAAGAAATACTTCACCGATCTTGGATACCACTGTCCCGACCGTCAAACGACAGCCGATTTTCTTACATCTCTCACAAACCCGTCCGAGCGAGTAGTCCAGCCTGGCTTTGAAGATAGAGTTCCACGTACCCCCGATGAGTTTGCGGAAGTATGGAAGTCTAGCGAGTCACGAGCTAATCTCCTAAGGGAGATTGAGGCATTCGAACAGGAATATCCAACAAATGGCCAGCATTTTGAGATATTAAAGAAATCAAGAAAGGCGCAACAGGCTGCATTCACGTAAGTCTTCCTGGTTAATTATCACTCTCGTGGATATATAAACTCACTGACGCATTTATAGGAGGAACAAGAGTCCCTTCACTATCTCTACTCCTATGCAGATTCGTCTATGTATGACCCGAGGGTTTCAGCGCATGATGGGAGATAAAACCTTCGTTGTTGCTACTGTCCTGGCCAATTTGGTAATATCTCTGGTGCTTGGAAGCATTTACTATAAGCTGGACCCTGTCGCGGAGAGCATGAACAGTAGATGTGTCCTCATCTATTTCGCTATCGTCTTCAACGCCCTGAGCAGTGCTCTGGAGGTAATGCCCCCCACCCCCTCCGCCCTGACGCGCGTGTTGGAGCCGAACATTAACGATTTCAGATATTCTCCCTCTACGCGCAACGGCCTATTGTAGAAAAGCAATCTCGATACGCGCTATACCATCCTTTCGCTGAAGCAGTTTCTTCCACCATATGCGAGCTTCCCGTTAAGATCATTTCCGTTCTCTGTTTCAATATCCCCTTGTACTTTATGGCTCAGTTGAGGCAAGAAGCGGGCGCTTTCTTCATATTCTTGCTGTTTGGATTCACCGCGACGTTCACCATGTCCATGATTCTTCGGACTATCGCGCAAACCTCTCGAACCATCCAACAAGCAATTACTCCCGCAGCTATCTTCATATTGGGTTTAGTTATCTATACTGGATTCGTTCTTCCGACACGATACATGCAGGGTTGGCTTCGATGGATCAACTATCTAGACCCTATCTCCTACGCATACGAGAGTCTTGTCGCAAACGAATTTTCTAACCGCAATTTCCCGTGTACTATGTTCGTGCCTATGGGAGGTCCGTATGCGAATGCTACTTCATTTGAAAGAACATGTTCAATTGCGGGCGCCTTACCCGGTGAAGATTTCGTTAGTGGAGATGTATTCATGAACGGGAACTTCGGATTTTACCATTCGCACATCTGGAGGTAAGCGAATATCAGAGCCCTAAGCAGATGACTACTAAATTACTAATCAATTGGTAGAAACTTTGGAATTCTCATTGGATACATCATCTTCTTCACGGCGGTTTACATGATTGCCGCGGAATACTTCTCTCTCGAAGTCTCTAAGGGCGAAGTCCTCATCTTCCGCCGCAACCATAGGTCTTCTGAAATCGCGAAAGGTCAGAATGATGAAGAATCTGGACCCCCTAGTATCCCAGACAGCAAGAGGCAGAGGGATAGCGATGTTTCTGGCACCATTGGGGCCCAGATCCAAAATCAAAATTCGATCTTCCATTGGTCTGATGTCTGTTACGATATCACCATAAAGGGACAACCCAGACGCATCTTGGACCACGTTGATGGGTGGATTAAGCCTGGAACGTTAACAGCACTAATGGTATGCGCTTGATAATAACTCCCATAACATCAAACGATTGCTAACTCGTATGTAGGGCGCTACTGGAGCCGGCAAGACAACACTTCTTGATGTATTGGCCAACCGTGTAACCATGGGTGTTGTCAGTGGCGACATCATGGTCAATGGAATTCCTCGCGGCAATTCTTTCCAAAGGCAAACCGGTTATGTTCAGCAACAGGATATCCATCTTGAAACAGCAACCATTCGAGAAGCCTTGCGATTCAGTGCAGCACTTCGACAACCCTTCAGTGTTCCAGCGACAGAAAAGAACGCTTACGTTGAGGACGTTATCAAACTGTTAGACATGGAAGCTTATGCAGACGCAATCATTGGGGTTCCTGGAGAAGGTATGCACGCCCTCCCTAGGTTAATCCATTGGTGTTAGTAGCTAACGTGAAATCTAGGTCTAAACGTTGAGCAACGCAAACGTCTGACTATCGGAGTCGAGCTTGCTGCCAAGCCAGAACTTCTCGTCTTCTTCGATGAACCAACTTCAGGATTAGACAGCCAGACCGCATGGTCAATCACAAGTCTCCTAAGAAAGCTCTCTGACAATGGCCAAGCGATCTTATGTACCATTCACCAACCCTCAGCCATGTTGTTCCAACAATTCGACCGCCTATTACTGTTAAGCTTCGGGGGTAAGACGGTATACTTTGGAGACATCGGACCCAACGCGGAGACCCTTACGAGTTACTTCGAGCGAAACGGAGGTAGCCTTTGCGGTAGAAGCGAGAACCCTGCTGAGTGGATGTTACGAGTTATCGGAGCCGCGCCCGGGGCTCATGCTGACCGAAACTGGCACGAAGTTTGGCGTAATAGCCAAGAATACGAAGCCGTAAAGAAGGAACTTAGAGTCATGGAATTGGGCCAGGCAAGCACTGAAAGCGTGCGTCGGGATGTCGAAACTACCAGTGCATACTACGCGACCCCTTTCTACTACCAATTCCTCCTATGCACGAAGCGAGTGTTTGAACAATACTGGCGCACTCCGTCATACATCTACTCTAAGTTGATTCTCTGTGGTGGCACGGTAAGTACCCAGAATAAAAGCCTCGACGAACTTTTATCATACTAACGTAGACGATAGTCTCTCTTCATCGGTGTGTCTTTTTACAAATCCCACTTATCACTCGCTGGCCTCCAAAACCAAATGTTCGCCATATTCATGTTGCTCGTCATCTTCGCCTTCCTCGTATACCAAACCATGCCTCAATTCCTTCTTCAGCGACAACAATACGAAGGACGCGAACGGTCATCTCGAATCTACTCATGGTACACTTTCCTCCTAGCCAACATGGTCGTCGAGCTACCGTGGAGTACGATCGCATCGCTTCTAGTGTTTGTTCCATTCTATTACCTTGTTGGCATGAACAACAACGCGACCCAAACGGATGCTGTTACCGAACGAGGCGGGCTTATGTTTCTACTTACTTGGTCATTCTTGATTTTTGAGTCCACGTTTGCAGACATGGTCATTGCCGGCGTTGAGACGTCCGAAGTTGGTGCTGTCCTCGCACTGTTCTTATTTGCCATGTCTTTGATATTTTCAGGGTGAGTTCAATGCCGTTGACATTATTACCTACTTAGTCACTGGTTGCTAACTATTATCGTAGTGTCATGGTACCTAAGAGTTCCCTTCCCGGCTTTTGGATCTTCATGTACCGCGTCTCGCCGCTTACGTACATCATCAGCGCCATGTTATCTGTCGGCGTTGCGAATCATAGCGTCCAGTGCGATGAGATCGAGCTCTTGAGCTTCCAACCCCCACCAGGACAGACATGTGGTGACTACATGGCGCCATATAACTCAGTCGCATTTGGAGCCGTCTATAATCCGGATGCCACTTCAAACTGCCAATTCTGTTCTCTATCGAATACGAACATTTTCCTTGCGACCGTCGACTCGTACTATGGTGAAAGATGGCGCAACCTCGGCTTAATATGGGCTTACATCGTTTTCAACATCGGCGCTGCCCTGTTCATCTACTGGGTTGCTCGAGTTCCCAAGAAGTCTAACTGGAACATCATTGAGAAGGCTAAACAGCTAATTTCCAAGAAACCCTAACTTTTATGCGAATACCTTGACGCTCATCGCGTATTGGCGCGAAACTTCGCTGGATCTCACTCTTTACGAGTATTTCGGTAGACTCTACTTTCCTTTTTACTCAAGTAGATTGTCTCTCATTATAGATTTTCTTATATCTACCTAGTCATACTAGAAGTTACAGGGTTATATCAATGGGCTATTGATTAAATGGTTATTCGGGGACAGGTTGTATCATTATGTATATAATAGAATATTCTTAGATTAGGTCGCCTAATCAACTTACTTTCACGTTCTCCTGCAAGCCTTGAGACTCAGCTCCCATGTCCATATCTAACGACGTGACCTTATCGCTCGAATAGGGGCAAGTTCGGCATCAAGCAGACCCCCCATCACTAGTGTTATCACGATAACTTCAATCTTAAACTGGCATTATCTCTTGGAGAACTATTCGATCGGAATGGAAGAAGCGAACTAGAGTTCGTATCAAACGGGAATAATGCGAAGAAAGTGACTCGGAACGCCCGATATCTAGGAGGTATCTAGGGCGGGTGTAGGACCCGATAACCCCACCAACCCCACTAAGCTCGCTATAGTGTAGTTGGAGACCCCTGAACCCCTGACGTCGTATCTTGTAGATGCTGATCTACGCTGGGATACCGAGGGCTAGAAAGGGAACACGAGACCGAAACATGGAATACGGTCTCGTTTGATCATTACTAAATATAGGGCTGTGTTCACATTTCCTGGGGAAGTTCCTGGCATTCTGCAGTAGTCGATCGAAAATCTGGGGTATATGATCATGAGACGACCGGATGGGAAGCCGATGAGGGCCTCGGGTCAGCCGATCTTGCAGTTGCAACACCCCGCAGCTCAGGTTCGGGCATATCGCGTCCTCAAGTTTGTCGGCAGCACTCGTTCATCCTTCTGTTTCACTAGGGCAATCAGAAATCCAGTGTTGCCGCAGATAGGAATGAACCAGATATGCAAGGTATAGCAGTTAGAAGATGGTTTCTAGTCACCAATACGACGGGGGAAGACTCGGCAACCCGGAGTGTGGGATTCTTTGGGTATGACATATCTCAACTACCTAGAACTTTAGTAGTAATTCGTCCCCTCATGAGATAAGAACCTCGAAGTTTGAGGTGTTTTGATATCAGATATGTAAGTTAATCCTTTGGATTTAGCTAAAGATATCTCTTCGGTAGATATGAGCTTTGTATGCGAGGACTGAAGTTATTACTTGAACGGCTACGAAATTTGAGAGTTAGGGAAGTTGACCCTAGAACTTTGTACGTTACCATCTAGAAAATATCTCCAAGTTGCTGCATTGACTGCCGTTTTACGTACCCCTGGTCCTCTGGAACTTCCTACCAAGGTGCCAAAATAGGAAATTGCGGGGGAAGCTTAGATGGGGCTGCTGGCGGATACAGCCTAGCCCCTAATCAGTTAAGGTTAGCAGTACAGATAACATCGAGCAACTGTAAAGATAAGGCGAAGTTTAGCTGGAGAATAGGAAGAGAATGGGAAGGAGGAGAAGGCAATGACGTCGGGAGTTGAAGTCAATATTCAGAGTTCAACCATCAATGATCGCTCTTGACAGCATTTGTACTACGCAATCGTCGGGGTTGAGGTCACTAAAGATGGAAGGGACAACGGCGAGTAGCCCGCCGAAGAAAACGTCCAAGCGATCGTCTAACGCGTGAGTTGTTCTTATCAAAACCCCACATCAAACAAACGGAATCGTCGTGAATGTGAATGTCTTCAAATCGCTGACACGCGACATAGGTGTATCCGCTGTCGCAAGCAAAAAATAAAATGCTCCGGCCTCCAACCATGCGAAGGTTGTATGAAACGGAAGGCGAACTGTGTGTTCGACGATGCGGGTGACAGAGTGGTTGTAAAGAGAGCGTACGCGTTAATGGTTCCGGTCAAGCCATCTCCCCCTTGGCGCTGACGAAAAATTCAGGTTCCTTCTAGAGCTTCAACAGAAGGCAGCTCGAAATGAACGACACCCGCCAGCTGCTGAGGGAAGCGTATCGGGGCCGTCCATGTTTGGACAGGATGCCGATATGATGCGCGAAGATAGTATGCTAGCATTCGTCGTTTTCAAAAGTTGTAAGGGTAAAAATCACTAATATTCAACTTAGGTCATGATCCAAGTGCTTCACAGCACAGCGACGATGATCAAGCCACTTCGTCTGAGCACGGCGTAAACCCGCCAAATGTGACAAATCTTCTGGCGGCTTCACCCTCTACATTTATGCCAGCGCCAAACGGACAGCAGTGTTGGTACCCACCTTATCCCATAATTCAACATAAACTGAACTCTCTCGTTAGTCTATTTGGGAACATCATCGAATTGGTCTTTTGCAGGAAAGGTTCTTAAGATAACCCATGAGAATCTCCATCATGCACCATTACCACCGAATGCTTTGCTTTTTGATGGCACAGCGTATGACTTAGGCTGGGATGGGCCTATGGACCACACAGATCCAGAACCCCTTGCCATACCCAGCCCCGACTACTCTATATATCTGGTGAACGCCGTGAAATTCCACTGTGGGCAAATGTATCACCTATTTGACGACGATGAATTCCACCAGCACCTTCAACAATTTTACTCGGAGCCCGATAATCCAACTAGGACATCCAGCCTATGGTACATTCACTTTCTCCTGATTTTAGCCTTTGGAAAAATCTTCATCATGCAAAAATGTGCCGGTAAACGGCCGTCCGGCGCAGAATTTTTCGTCAGGGCTATGCAGCTCTTACCTCCCGCTTATGTTTTTCCCCATGATCCGATCGCCTCGACAGAAATCCTGTGCTGCATAGCGCTATACCTCCAATGTGTTGACCACCGTAGCTCTGCACATACATACGTAAGGCATACCTTTTATCTCTTATCACTCCATGTGAACCGATTCGGATTTAGATGTTGACAGCCAGTAAAGATCGGTCAGGCAATGCGTGTAGCTCTTGCTTACGGAATGCACACCGACATGCCGGAATCTCAACTCGGCGAGAAGCATGTTCATAGGTGTCGCAAGATCTGGTGGACGATTTTCATATTAGATCGACATATGACGTCTATGATGGGATTGCCTCAGAATATTCGAGATTCGGAGATCCAATGTCAATTGCCAATATTCCCCGAATCTGGCCAGCGTACAACTACTCTTGACTTACACATCAAATTGGCACGCATTATAGCTGAAATAAACAATAGTGAGTTTGAATCTATTCATTTAATTCCTTCTCATCAAATAACCTGAAATTCACTGTTTGTAGGTATTTATGGCATCAATGGCCGACTCAAGGGAAAGTTTTTGATGAGCACGAAGGCGTCGCTAGAAGCTTTAGCGGGTTTAGCGACCGAGCTTGGGCATACTTTACCCCTGAAATTAGACCAGCCCGGCTACGGCGTTTCGAGAATGTCGGCTTCGCTACATCTTCTTTACCACCAAGTAAGAGTAAAGATCCAATCTCAGAACTTTATTAACCTGATTCTAGTGTATCGTGTTGGCGACCCGCCCTTTGATGTTTTGCGACCTGAAGATGAAGTTTGAGTCCGCACCTTGTCGGAACACTACTACTTACGATCGTTTTGGTACACTCTTACAAATGTGCGTAGAATCATCTCAATCAATTATCATCATCCTAGAGAGTCTACATGCTCAAGGACTTCTTGGTAAGTAATAGCTTTTATTCTTGTTGGACATTCAAAACTCACCCTATACCTAGAAACTTTCTTATCTCTTGATCTCGACTCTTTATACGTATCGTCGGTAATATTAGCGATCGCATCGGTCGTTGACGAGAATCGTATGAGGGATCGTCCCGCTTGGGTACAGCGATCCCTTGAATTAATCGATTGCATGATATCGGCTGGAAATTTGGTTGCTGTCTGGCGGAAGTCGGAATTACAACAACTTGACCAAATGATGAATGAAATTTTACTTGCTCGCAGCAACGTTGCTTATACTTCGTGCTCGGACGGTAGACTACAACCTCACAGCAATCAGACCCCAGCAAATATTCCTATCAACCAGGAACCATTGCCCTTACCACCTCTTCCCATGCACGGCATGCACAGCGGCGATGATCTCTCTGCAGATCAACTCTTAGCAATTGCGAGTTCTATCCAGGATGAGGATGTGGAGTGGATGGACCGTGCGATAGCAGAGAATAGCATCTGGTAGAGAAGCAAAACACTGCCTCTAGTATCATCGGTTTGGTGTACTAACTCTTATCACAAGGCCTTCCTAGCTTGTCGATATTGTTCAATCAACCATGCAATACCCCTGAATTCCAGTCTCGGATTCGCAAGCGAGAATAAGTACTATGTCATTGATTGAAACTGATAACAACCTGGCACCACAATAATTATTCCACCATATCTAAGATTACGATTACAACTTATGCTCTCTCGCCCGCTTTATATCGCGGAACTCCGTGGTGTTTCCAATACGCCAGCTCACATCAGCACCCCAATCACCTCCGGTCTTGGGCTTGGGAGTCTTCCATCGCCACCTCGCATTATTCTGACCAGTCGAAGAAGCCAGAAGATCCACAATCCATTTTCCTACAATAGGAAACATCTTAAAACCGTGTCCTGAATCGCCGGAGAATACGAGGACGGAATCCGATGTCCCCGGCAGATAATCGACGATGAAATCAGAGTCCGAAGTGTCGGCAAACCAGCAGAGAGATCTCTTAACGAAGGGTCTGTCTGCTAGCGAAGGTAAGGTTTGACGGAGAAGCTCTCGAAGCTTAGCTTCATCCTCTTCAGGCAAGAAGTCTAAGCTAGCGCCCCTCGACTCGGGAGGAATCGAGACGCCTGTGTCTTTGCTGGTGTTGACGAATCCCGCACCCATTGGGCACAACTTGAGCAAGTTGGTCTTTGGGTCCGGTTCGAAGAAAAATCCAAGGTCTCGAGCATAGACGACAGGGATACCACGAAGCGCCGATGTCTCTTCATCGGTCAGGTGGACGTGAGCGACAGACCAAGATTTGGCGACGACGCTTTGACCAACTTCGGGTATCAGTGTAGCGGCTGCGGCTCCGGCCGCAACAATAACCAACGCGGCAGCATGAAATTTTCCGTCCTTGGTCTTGACTCCTCGACTCTTTTTGCCATTCGGTGTCTGGTCATATACGATGGCTTCTACGGCACCGGAAATTTTGCCAAGAAAAAACTTGACACCTTGAGCTTGAGTAGCTCTGTGGACACCCCTAAGGGCATCGGCAGAGTGCATGTAGCCATCGTAACGGTTGAAGTAACCCTTCCAGCCGGGAAGCGGGCCAGTCAATTGCCAAGATGCGTCTTGGATGTCTTCTCTTGAGTTAAGCGGAACGACATGCTTAGCTAACAGAGGGTGTGCCTCGGCAGACGCTCGGAACCTACTCAAGGTATCCACAGCCTTCGGCTCAGCTTTCTCAGAGACGCAGTGTAAGAAGCCTACTCTGTGATAATAAGGCTGGAAAAGGGGCGTCTTCCACGCCTCTGTAGCTTCCTAATAGATTGTTAATTAAGCAATTCAAGAAAGAATTTTTCAAGAGTACTAACTATGGTCAACTCGGTATAGAAAGGATCTTCATACTCAGCACGAATGATCTTGTTTAGATCATTTGCTGCTGAGTAAATTGAAGGTATCTCATCATCCCGTTCAAATACTGTGATATTAGAGTAGCCACTCTGGGAAAGGTGCAAAGCGGTTGAGAGACCGAAAGCTCCAGCTCCAACAATAATTATAGGGTCTTGCTTTGAAATCGCCATTTTGAAACAGGTTTAGTAAAATTGAAGCTTAAAATCAAAATGAATCAAATAACCCTAAAATATCAACACCGATTCCGATAGTGATACCTTCAACTCTAACAGTCAAAATATCGACAATACATCGCCATTTTCTATGAGCGACGCAAATGATCTGGACTCCACGAAGTTCGCTGGGTGGAATCATACTCAGCTGACCGACACATAGACCGGAACTAGTACCGAGAGATAAAGGCGAGAGGAGACTAGATCCTCCACACTCGGATGCGGGGCCGAACGCGCAGATATCCATCTAAGGCGTAAATCGACGATTAAATATAACTTGACTAATGGGATAAATGTCAATATCTACCGAATACCGGCACCGGAGCATCTAGGTTACTATATGCAGCTCGCGTATCAGTTCCCCAGATCCTTATACCTGGGCTGCCGTAACCCCGGAGAGCCTCCAGTGGGGCATTTCCCCCACTTACGACCCCCTTTTTCTTTATATGGGTAGGATATCACCGGGTGTCCCGTATCATGCTGTTCAGGTGACAAATATCTATAGCTAGAATTGTCATTATCTGATACACGATGAAGTCGCTCTTGGTCATGAGAACATCGTCTTGCGGGGGTCGCTGTTGGCCTATCTACGGCCGTGGCATCATTTCAGGGTACCCGAGGTTCCTGAAATGAATGGACTCCGGCTCTAAGCGCCACCTCGGCAGTATCATCATCTTCCTTATTGACTACGTGCTGGAAGGGAAGCATTGACCAAGATTGTCCAGGCACTTATTGTGGTACGATTGTTCTGTTGACATCAAATTAGTATGACCAATGATTCTGAAGCCCCTTTCTTGGGCACTCGGAAAAACGAATCTTTGCAGCGTCATCTTCTAGTAGACTTGGCGGCCGCTGCCACGGCGGCGGCCTCAATATCACCAATCATCACAGCAGCCGACAGGTTAGTGATTCTTATTAACCTCAATTCACGCACAGACCTGCTCACGATGCCCTCAGAGCCGTGGTTGAGAATGTCTCTACTGGCCGTCCCCTCATTCGGACACTTGCAAAGCATCTCTTGTGTCCCTTCACAAAACCACGGCGCTTCTTCGCTACGCGGCCCGTGTTCGTCGTTTGGACGCTTTACGCCGTGACATATTTCACAGCAAACATAAGCGAAACCCTAATAGATAGATATCTGCATCCGGACAGGAAAGCCCTTACCGGCACCCTTATCTCTTCGGCCGTGTTCGTCGTGAACACGCCTCTAAGCGTCTGGAAAGATGTCAGATTCGCCCAGTTTTTCGGAAACCGCATTACTGCGACTCCAAGCCCGAGTAGGAGCGGGACTTCAGCGGTGACGGCGGCGGTGGGGAGCCGCGCGCTGGTTCCGCGGGGCACTCCGTTGTCCGTGAGCGCGGCGTTCCTAGCCCGGGATATCATCACCGTGTTCGGGACCTTCGCGATCGCGCCGCAGGTCTCAGCTATCATACCAGACTCTCTAGCACACACAGCCCAGGCAAAGGCAGATGTAGCGCAGTTGATAGTCCCCGCTGCAACACAAATAGTAGCCACGCCAGCTCATCTACTAGGACTGGATCTATATAACAGGCCAGAGACGACGGGACTCGTGGATCGGATTGGCGGCGCGAGACGGAAATTGTTGTCTACGATGACGATGCGCGCGGCGAGACTTATTCCTGCGTGGGGTGTGGGAATCATTTTGAATAATCATTTGAGATCGACGTATAGAGAAGAAAATGGGCATGGGACTTAGAGTAGAGTTTCGTATAGATGAAATGAAAGACGTTGAAATAAGTGCGCTGCAACATGAATTAGTATATTTCGTTTTACAGGCGTCTAATAGCTGATGTTAGGTACGCGTTTAGCGGGCGAGGGTCGCTAGGTAATCTCTAGGGTTATAGGTGCTTAGGCCTCCAAGGTTATGATTTTAGAAAACTTCTGAGAGCCCTTTTCTTGGACTATTAAGTATGCGATGCCCCAAAATCCATACATACGTCTGAATTTATATATAAGTAGATTCAATATCTATAGATACTAGACTGTAGGTATTGGATGTTATTATTTAGTTTTGCTTATAGAACTTCTCCTAACTCCCCGGGGCCTCTAAACCCCAAAATTTAGGGGGGTGCCCGACGCAACCAGCAAAGCGCCTAGGTACCTCTAGGGCTACTTTCAGAAGGGGACTCAGTGCCCTTATAGACCCTAGAACACAGCAAGTTACAGCGTATCTGCTAGGCGAGTATATAGCCAAAAGGGACAGTGGGGGAGATGCTCCGAACCGCCGATTCATTATATCCTCAAAAATAGAGTCTCTTGTTTAGCTCTATTTTCCAATCGCTAGAAATCATACTAGGTATTGTAGGTACCTATAGACTTTAGGGAGTTTAGTGCTTAGGAGTGCTATAATTGTAGCGGGTAGTAGATAGCCCAATGGACCCGCTTTATTGAACAGCGGCTCAATACCTAACAGCTCCATAACAGCTTAATTATAACTTCAAACAAGAGTTCATAACTACAGCAATGCTGCAATTTATGCGATGAAATGTGCTTTGTATTAATGCACTTTCTATATATGATTGATTGATAGAGATCTTTTCTATCGAATAGTAAGGCTTGTAGCTCCTTTTAACCCATCTTTGAGCGATCGCGATCATTGGATGTAGGCCCTGAAAATCACTAAATTACAGGGGATTTAGTGGTTCAAAAGTCAGTGTTAACACAGCCCTAACAACGGCCTTGGAATACCCATTTTAGCGGTTGTAACTCTTAAGGACTCCGGATAATAGGAGCCACTTGGAATGCGTATGCGATTCATGTTATATTTCATTTACTATAATGTACAATCCACTATTTTTATATCCACAATCTAGGTATTGCTAGGATACGTAAAGCCCTCCTGTCCAAAGAACTCCTCCTTGATCAACCTGGGGCTAGTGAAACGTAACAGGACATTGGAGCTACCGGCCTTGTCGTTGGTACCGCTCGCCCGGCTACCACCGAAAGACTGCTGGCCGATGAGAGCAGCTGTGGTTTTGCAGTCTACAAATATTAGTTAGTGGACTGTTCAGATACATTGTAAAGGTGTAGAAGGAATGGTTAGCTTACTTAAGTACAAGTTACCCGCTGAGTATCGCAGGGTGTCTTCCGCCTCTCGAAGAGCAGTCCGATCGTTGGCGAAGACGGCACCGGTTAGTGCGAAACCACCGCCGCTCTTGTCGACTTGCTCTAGAGTGGAAGACCATTGGCTATCGGGGTACACGTAGATCGCCAAAACGGGACCGAAGATCTCCTCGTCGAATAGCCTGTGTGTGGGCGAATCGGCAACGTAGACAGTGGGCTTGACGTAGAAGCCGGTTGAGTCATCGTACTTGCCGCCTACTAGCAGCTTCAATGAAGGGTCCTTGTTGCTGGCGTCGATAATCGACTTAATCTTGTCGAAAGACCGGCGGTGGATGACGGGGCCCATGAATGCGCTGAGATCTTTGTCGGGACTTCCGATGGTGATCTCCTTAATCTTAGCTTGTAAACTGTCTAGAAACTCCTTTGATCGCGACTCGGGGAGATAAAGTCGCGACGTAGCCGAGCACTTCTGGCCTTGGTACTCGAAGGAACCTCGGATGGTGTGGTAGACGGCGCTTTGGATATCGGCCGAAGGGTGGATCAACGTGAAGTTCTTTCCGCTTGTCTCGCCGACGACGCGGGGGAAATCCCGGTAAGTCTGCTTACCGATTCCCTCGCCAATCTTAGCGTATATAGATCGGAAGACGTCGGAAGAACCGACGAAGTTCAATCCGGCAAATTCGCGGTGCGAAAGGATGGTCTTGGTAATCTCTTCGGCATCGCCGGGGACGAATTGGATAACATCGGGAGGCAGACCAGCCTCAAGGAGAATCTTGTATACTATGGTGCTAGCATAGATGTTGGACGCTGAGGGCTTCCATAGGACCACGTTACCCATTAATGCAGGGCCGGAGATGAGGTTACCACCAATGGCAGTGAAGTTAAAAGGTGAGATAGCGTAGACGAAACCTTCCAGGGGTCGGTAGTCCAGTCGGCTCCACATTCCGTCGCTTCCACGGTCCGGTTGTCTCTCTAAGATCTCGGCAGCGTAGTTGCAGTTAAGACGGAAGAAGTCGGCCAACTCGGCCGCGGCGTCAACTTCTCCCTGCCAGATGTTCTTGCCCTGGCCGAGCATGGTTGCTGCAATAAGCTCATATCGGTATTTAGTTGCGACAAGCTCAGCTGCCTTCAAGAAAATAGCGGCTCGGTCAACGAAGGGGGTTTGCTCCCACGACTTCTTCGCCTTCAACGCAGAGTTAATAGCATTGGTAACTTGTTCCTTAGTTGCTAAAGGAAAGTTGGTAAAAGTAGTGGCATGCTCGCTAGGAAGCGGCTGGTCTATAGATTGAGATTGCGCTTGAACTTTGCCGTTTACGAAGATTTCACTCTTCAACGGAAGTTGTTTTCGCAATCTGACTATTGCCTCTTCTAGCTTCTGCCTTTCGGGAGAGCCTTTTCTGTATTCAGGCTGGCAAGTATGTTAATAATAAGCCCTTCATTAGCCATAAGACACGGGAAACTGACGTTGGGCTCATTGCGAGCGGCTGGCAACCGAAAGGGGACAGTAGCTTTGCCTCGTCTGGGAATCGCACTACCGAGACCACCCCGGGCCTGGAAAGCCTGTAATGGCTTTGACACAACAGTTCTTCTCATTTTCTGCATTACCAATTGATGAACCGTTTGTGATTTAGAGACAACTGTGATTGAAGAGGGATAAGTACAGACTCAAAGATTACTGGCTTAGGTATTAGATATTTCGTAAATATGTCTAAGAATCTCTCTTACTTGAGGAGGAGTTGATGATACTATTTCAAGTAGAAAAGCCATCTCCGCGAATAGGGAATCACGCCGATTGCGGCAATCCCTCTCTTCATCCGTTGCTATACTATTACGGAGGAATTGCTCGGTGGTGTCTGGCATTCAGTTCATAGCGGCACAACTGGTGTTCTCCTCGTTGGTAGATCTCGGGTCGCTTGCCGGTGCCCCCACTACGATATCAGGGGTTCGCATTTCTCCGCAATGGAGGAATCGGGTCACCCGATAGATACACTATACTAGTTTAGACGAGCTCCGATCCATGTCCGGTCCGGATACCGAGCCGACATCTCAGGTTCGTGCTGAACTATATCCATGCAAGTCAGTTCGTGATGTAGAATCGATGTTGAGTTGAATAGAGAGGATTATTCACTGCTTTACTTCGTTCGTTATTCGATAGGATTCGCAGATTCAACCGTTCTTTCACATTAATTCCACAGATATCAAGATGACCCAACATATTCTTCCCGGCGGCGTCTGGTGCCCCGCTGTGACCTTTTTCAAACCAGAAACAGATGAACTGGACTTAGAAGCACAAGCCGCCTATTACTCATACCTATCGCGAACGGGATTAGCTGGTCTGGTGATTTTAGGCACGAATGCCGAAGCGTTTCTATTGACGCGCGAAGAGCGCAAAGCCTTGATAGCTACAGCTCGAAAGGCAATTGGCCCTGATTTCCCTATTATGGCAGGATGCGGAGCGCATTCTACGAAACAGGTGCTTGAACTCATTAGTGATGCGGCGGAAGCCGGTGCCAACTCTACCTTGGTATTACCGCCAGCATATTTCGGAAAAGCTACAACGCCGGAAGTCATCGAGAGGTTTTATGGCGACGTGTCTAAGGGAAGCAAGCTTCCTATCGTTATTTACAACTTCCCGGGAGTGTGTAATGGTGTCGACTTAGGATCGGACATTATTACCAAGCTTGCCAACAAGCATTCGAATATCGTTGGAACGAAGCTTACGTGTGGTTCCGTGGCCAAGATCACTCGCCTAGCTGCTACCCTTCCTAACTTTGCGACGTTTGGAGGCCAGTCAGATTTCATCATTGGTGGGTTGAGTTCTGGGTCTGTCGGTTGCATCGCTGCCTTCGCGAATGTGGTTCCTAAAACAATTGTGAGGATATACGACCTCTACCGAGAAGGGAAATATCAGGAGGCTTTAGAATTGCACCAGAAGGCCGCATTGGCGGAACAGTTTATCAAGGCGGGAATCAGTGTGACAAAGTATGCTGCTGCAATTCGGACAGCGGCAGCGGCGGGGATTCCGGATGCAATCACTAAATTACAGCCTAGAACCCCCTATATTGCGCCAACGGACGCTGCTAAGGAAGCCGTAAGAAACGGCACCGAGGAGATCTCCAAGATTGAGGCCAGCTTACCTCTTAAATTTTAATTCTATTTTTGATCCTGGAATAAGATAACTCCTAGCACAAATATCGTAAATAGAATAAACAGATTAGAAGAAGCATTCGTAGTTCTCTTGGTGACTTTGTTGACTAGTGCCTGGTATCATTAACGTGGGGAACCTTGCCCATCAATCGCGCAATTGTCACAGCTTCGCGGAGGCCCCGACCGAGATGACCACGAACTCCGGCTTCTTCAAGCACCATAAGTCCACCAATCGTACAACCTTCGGGCGATGTACCTTGATCTCGTAAGACTCCGGGGTGCACTCCGCTTTGCAAAAGAGTAGCCGTGCCTAGCATAGATTGCACTATCGTCGCGGTCGCCTCCTGTCTCGGCATACCTACGGCGACCGATGCGTCTATCAATGCGTCGACAATGACCGCGAAGAATGCCGGTGTGGATCCTCCTACTGCCGTGAATGCATCCATTTGACTAGGAGCTAGGTGCACTGTCTTGCCAATGCGATTGAATAATGCATCAGTAAAATCCAGATATGCGGGAGGTAACTTAGGATCAGGCTTCTCGATGGACGTGATAGACTGTGAGACTGTGGCGGCGATATTGGGGAGAGTCCGTATCACCCAGATTTTAGAGCTGTCTTCGTCGCTCATAGTAGACGTCTCAGTCAAGAGTGCCTCGATCTGTTCTCTTGTCCATCCAGCCACGATACTGATTAGTAATTTCCCCGCAAGCGCTTCCACGAGTCCAAGCTCCCCTAGTGTCTCGCGCACATCTGCCGGGTCGACTCCGAGCAGAACAACGTCGGAGTGCTTTACCGACTGCACATTATTTCCTGTTGAAATTTTCAATGGAGTTTGCGAGCTAGAAAGCTTTCCGGACAATCGCTTTACCGAGCGCTCGCTACGGACGCAGGCGATAATACGGCTAACTGGCAAAGGGGCGGCTTTCTCATCCTGGGGTCCTATTAAGCTTTCTAGGATAGCTGTCCCGAGATTTCCTGCCTAAGTGTCAGTAGATCGCCTTTTAAGATGAAAAATACCGAGAAAAGGCAGTATACCGCAGCCTAGTATACATAGAGTCGACATCTTTTACGAGTTGAAAGTTCCGATGAAGGTTTCGTGAAGTAAGCCAGGGTATTTTCGCAGATTCACGATATTAGATGATACTTTCTCAACTCGAGTAGCATTACGGTCCAGCTCTTATGACGTATCCAGCGTCTTCCGAACTTCATTCGGGACTTAGTGAAAAACGGAAAAGCCGATAGTTCGATTGTGACATGGGCCTCGGATCAATTACCGGGTGAGCTACCGGTGTCAACATCTCGTGGGTTTCATTTCAGAAAATTGTGGATATAGTAAGAGACTAGGATCGGGTCCCTCACTGCCCTCGTAATTGTAAAATGAAAAAGATAGCGACCCCGTGGGGGTGGATTATGTCATTGTGGTTTCAGTCTTTCCTTACTAATCTTAATCAGCATACGCCTAAATTTCATATTTCGGAATGCTGCATTTTCATGCAGTACAGATAGAGATTACATAATAGCCCCGCTACATCAAAAATCATATTACTAACTCGAAAATCCAAATGTCGACTTGAATCTCCTCCAAACTTCTGTCTTCAAAGCTGAATACTCGTCCGTTGTCCGTGTCACCGCGTCACGGTTCTCCACCGCTCTCCTTAGCAAGTATGCCAAGCACTCGCCCATGCTGCCCCAAGTGGAGCATTTGTAGACATCTGGGGATGTCTGGTTTTCGTCTTTTTCAGCTAGCAGCGAAAAGCTGACCTCATCCGACATACCGTGAAGTTGGCCGAATCCAACCGGTATAGTAGGTAGACCATTCTTGATCCTCTCCTGGTGTAATCTATTCGCTTTCGTCACGCTTTCCCTGTTGTGGCTGGCTAAGAAGAGGTTGACTGAAGGGAACGGTTTACCGCCCTCCTTTCCAAACTCCCCGAGATGCTTCATCAAGGCACCGGTCGCAATGCTGTTATACGCGTCATCTGTGTCCTGTTTCGTGTCGTGGATCAAATTTCGGTCATCCGAAAGGATGTACGCGCCGCGGACTAGTTTAAGACCCAGGGTAAATCCATCTTTGCTCGCCGCTTCAAGATGCTCCGCGATGACCGACGGGGTTTTCTTGAGGTATGCTTGGTATGTGTTATAGACGACAGCAGAACCGTCGCGATTGAATTTTCGCATTAAGTCTAGACCGACTGCCGCGATTCCCTTTTGGAAATATTGAGACTCGGCATCAATAATTACCTGTATTGAACGGGATTTGCAAGCAGCACAAATCTCATCAATCGCATCCAAAAATCGCTGAGGTGGCGCCCGGCCTTCAGCGAAAGCTTGAGTTACCTTGGGACCAGCCCCGGTCAACCTGCGACAGTCTTTAGCTTATTTTTCGAGAATTATATAGATTTAATACTTACTTCACAGCTAGAATATCGCCTTCCTCGATCAAATTGACAGTCTCAAGCGTTCCAACGCGCCATTCCTCAAGGTGCGGACACAAGTCCGCGACAGATGAACTGCTTATATCCCCCGAATCAACTCCTTGCACATCCGCTTTGTTGGTTTTGTGGTCAAATACGGTTTCACGTGCATAAGTTAAGATCACCCCTTTGAGTCCGAGATCCTTGAGTTCGCGAACACGACGCCTAGTCTCCGGTCCGGTCTCCCCAGCGCAGAATTGATCGTAAAATGTCTTCTTCAAAATCCCGTAAATAAGAGGGTTCTTTTCGACGTGAAGAAGTGCAGTCCTATCAGGTTTCGAGAGAAAAGACAGTATTTTCAACGATGGTATGAGAAGCAATCGTTTTGATGATATTCCGGCTACGAGCAAGGATCTTAACAACATGCCATTGGGCAGCGGTGCTAAAGGGAATCGAGTAGTAATTTGCGGTGTCGACGGCACAGTTGCCGAAGTTGATGCGTTCCGCAGGGATGTTATGACGCGCCCCTTCGCCATGGCTGATCGCGCGGCAAAGGAACCCGATGATGTACAAATCCGATCCGACCGTTATGTCGGCTTCTTGAGGACGCCAAGGTAAAATCTTACAACAAAATCGACAAATTAAGAGCAAGTATAGAGAAATAAGCATGAGTTTGATGTTCTTGACTCTCATAAAGTCCGGCCTACCATCTATGGCCATATAGTCCATATCAATTACCATCGCTCGTGCGGGGTGCTTGAATTCAACGCCGTTTACGGTCTCGGGAGCTGAACCGATGGTGTTGTCGGGGTCCGGGCCGTCACTATATTTCTCCAACTGTCTGGTTCCGTTACCTAACCCGGCCATGAAGCGTTCCTTCGACCCGCGTATCGTCTATGGACCACATGACTGGGGATACCATCAGCCGCATCAGCTCTTGTATGAAACGACAAGACGCGACAAAATGTATGACAGCAGCAATCATATCTACCCTATCAATCTACATGATAGCCTTATCATTTGATAAGTTGTATTGAGCTGGGGTAAAAACGGACTTAGTCCTCATCCCGGCTAGCCGAGGTGCTTGGAACCCCAGCGATCACCGTCATCCTGCGATAAGAGTGGGGAATTGGCCGTCCGTAGAATCAATGCAGATGTCGGTCGGTCCAGCCGACTGATGTCTCGGTGAGTGCACCTTGCCGAATTCCCAAGACCAGGGGACATTCCTGATCTGAGCCAGCTACGCAATCCTTGGTACCCAGTAGTCCGGGCTATCATGGACCCTGGTTAACTTGCTGTTGCTGAACTTCGAGCTTTTTTTACATGCTTGATCAAACCTTCTAAGATCTTCTTTCTTTTCCCTCAACTCTCGCCTTTCATCTTCACACCGTCTACGCTATGTGTTAGCCTGATATTGTACTTCATGTTCAACTTCTACAACGACCTCGAGTAATACCAACCACCGCCGCAAGTATCACCTCCATCCTTATAAAATGGATTCCTCCCAGGAGAAGGGTGATACGGGTGACAAGTCACTCACCCGAAATGTCACTCGGGGAGAAAGTGTTCATATGGGCAGCTTCATGGAGACTACCGCGGACAATGACCAGCTCAAACGACACCTCGGAAACCGCCAGATCCAGTTGATCGCCATTGGAGGATCGATTGGTACGGCGGTTTTCGTCAGTATCTCCAGTGGACTCGTTGCTGGTGGCCCAGGAAGTTTGTTTATTGCCTACAGCATCTACTCATCGGTTATGTCTCTCGTGAACAACTCTATGGCTGAAATGGCTGTTTTTCAACCTGTCACCGGTGGTTTCATCAGAATGGCGAGTAAATGGGTGGATGAATCTTTGGGTTTCATGACCGGCTGGAATTTCTTCTTATACGAGGCTATCTTGATCCCCTTCGAGATTTCGGCTTTGACATTGGTCCTCTCCTATTGGCGTGACGATATTCCGGTGGCAGCAGTGATCGCCGTCTGTATCTTCCTATACTTGTGAGATCCCCTCAAACATCAAAAATAAGATCCGACTATCTTGCTAACAAGATCTTCAGCTGCCTCAACGTTTTTGCGGTCGAGTGGTACGGAGAAGCTGAATTTTGGTTGGCTACCGGCAAAATTGCCTTACTCGCAATCGTCTTCTGTTTCACCTTCATTACGATGGTTGGCGGTAATCCGAAACACGACGCCTATGGTTTTCGATACTGGAACAATCCCGGTGCTTTCGCCGAACATATCACTACCGGTGCTCTCGGTCGATTTGAAGGATTCTTAGGTATTTATCCCCCCGGAAACAATCCGATCAGGAGATTTAATTAATACTCGATAGCCGCCATGTGGAGTGCTGCTTTCACCTTTGTCGGGCCTGAATATATTGGCATGGTGGCCGGTGAGGCGAAGCTACCTCGACGATATTTGAAGAACGCTTTCAAGACCGCATATTTCCGATTCACTCTGTTCTTCGTAGGAAGTGCCTTGTGCGTTGGCATTGTTATTCCATACAACGACAAGACCCTAGTAGGCATTCTATCAGGATCTTCCGGGGGTGCTGGAACCGCTGCCGCTTCTCCTTGTAAGTCTCTCCGGCAAGCCCAATAACGTTTGCATATCGACTCCATCATTCCCCTTTTTTTTCCAATATGCTGACAACATATGTGTGAATAGATGTCATTGCTATGGGCAATCTAGGAATCTCAGTGCTACCTCACATTACCAACGCGCTTCTCGTTACAAGCATTTTCTCGGCAGGAAACGCTTACACATACTGCGGAAGTCGCAGTCTTTACGGACTCGCACTCGACGGACAAGCCCCGAAGTTCCTGCTCAAATGTACCAAGGCTGGTGTTCCGATTTACTGCCTCATCATCACGATGTGCTTCCCGTGCTTGGCCTTCCTCAACGTATCCAGCGGGTCTTCCGAAGTGCTGAGTTGGTTCGTGAACCTTCTTACCGCGGCTCAGATCATCGACTACATCGTCATCAGTATCACTTTCATTTTCTTTTACCGCGCCTGCCAGGTCCAGGGTATTGATCGAAAGACCCTCCCATATTACGGCTATTTCCAGCCGTATTCTGCTTGGATCGGATTGGTTTTCATGACCACCGTGGTCTGCACCTACGGATACAGTGTGTTCCTACCCGGCAAATGGGATATCAAATCGTTCTTCACATACTACACCATGGTGTTACTCGATCCCATTCTTTACCTCGGATGGAAGCTTTGGCATCGCACCAAGTTTGTCAAGCCGGAAGAGACGGACCTGGTATGGATTGCGCCCAGCATTGACGCTTATGAGGCCGCCTACGCCGAAGATGCCCCTGGTTTCTGGACTGAAATTGCCCAGATGTTTGGGTTCAGGAGGAAGAAGGTGTCCAGCGATTCATCTTCTGGCGCCGAGTTGTAAAAATATTTGTTGGATTAGATACTAGATATTGTATAGAGAGAACCACCGTTTGGGTGAGTCCCTTCGACCTCGGGGATCCCCCCTCTCACCTCGTGACGTCTCTTTTTATTCACTATTGTGCATGTTTCCTATTTAAAATTTCCTTAGGGCGTAAATAATCCACAAGTGATGCTAAATGGGTGTCTACCTAGTACGCAGTTAAACTGGGAAAATTCCTCATTGATCATTGAATGCGTTCAAGAGAGAATTTCGCCTAGAGAAGAATTGCACAAAAAAATCTTATGACCAAATATTACATAAAAAGCATTCTACGTGGGCTGGAATAACTGATTCCTGATCATTACGTTGCGGATGGCGTTGGGGCGGGAAAAAGGGTTGGTGTATCCGGAGAGTGGGGTTACACGAATGACGATTTCACGAAACAGCACTAGGCTACTTGATTCTAGGCATTAGGTAATAGTATATGCCATCTGAATTAGTACTGATACTTTAATTTATTATATGATGAGTGATCTCTATCATGACTGAGCCCGGGACCCATGCCGATGAAGTGTGGAGTAGCTCGGGTCAAGCTCCGAGTATCGTTCCGCGCCTACGTATAATGGGCGGATAGGCTATATACTAGATAGAACAAAAATTCGCATAGACATCTCAGCAGGCCTTCAGTAGCCAAGCCAAGTTTCACGAGACCGAATTATTTAAATTTCATATTAATCATCCATCATGTTCGAGAGCGCACGTCCGGGCCCACCGGACCCTATGTTCACCCTGAAAAAGCTAGCAGACGGTGATACATCACCTAACAAGGTTGATCTGGGCGTTGGGGTCTATAGAAACGAGCAGGCTGGCTATCATGAGCTAGAGGCCATTAAACAGGTAGGGACTTTTGCCCTGTTTGGTTGTACCTGACTAACAACGCATTATTAGGCCAAGAAGATCCTGGATCAAAGAAATCCTGGCCACGACTATGAAGTTACAATAGGGAACCCGACTTTTCTAAAACATGCTGCCGAACTGATCTTCGGCCCCTCTAGCCAGGTACTCCAAGACAAGAAGGTCCGCTTTTATGAACATCTGTTTCGGTTTCAGCTACTGATATTGAGATTAGGTAGCATCCGTGCAGACCATTTCCGGAACGGGTGCCAACCACATAGGGGCGCTTTTTCTCAGCCGATCGGCCGAGTTCTCCGGCAAGACCGCATATGTCGGGATCCCGGCTTGGGGAAACTACGACCCCATATTCCGTCTTGTGGGACTAGAAGTCGTGAAATACAAATACTATGATATCCAGCATGGGGTATACTTCCCGGAAATGCTCCATCTCGTCAAGACAGCTCCCGCGAAGAGTATATTCGTTCTCCAAAGCTGCTGCCACAACCCCACCGGAGCGGATCTCACTAAGAAACAGTGGGACGAGTTAGCCGACGCTTTCAAGGAGCGTGACATACTCCCCTTCTTCGATATCGCGTACCAAGGCCTCGGAGCCGGTCTTGACGAAGACGCATATGGCATTCGACGCTTTGCCGAGCTAGGGCTAGAGTTCGTCGTAGCGCAATCATTCGCCAAGAATTTCGGTTTGTACGGCGAACGCGCCGGTGTTCTTCATATCGTCGGAAAGGACCAAGATAATGCGAGAAACATTGGCGATCAATTGCGTTGCCTAGTGCGATGGGAGTTTTCTTCGTCGCCAGCATATGGATCTCGATTGGTGACGATAGTATTAGAGGATGCTGAATTAACCAAGATATGGTCGGTGTCCTATGCAGGCGAATTAATTATAGCAGGGGGCTAATAGGTGATAATTATATACAGGCGCGATGAGCTAGATACGATGAAAGAGAGGCTCCTATACAACCGACGGACACTTTACAATGCGATAGCAAACGAGCTTAAGGTCTGGATACCGCCCTAGGAAAATTCATGACCCAGACTGACTTTTCTTAGGTTCCTGGAAATTGGGAAGTAATAACCTTAACGCAAGGCCTATTCTGGTAAGAAGACGTCAAATACTCTTTTCTGGGCGCACGTTAATGATCACAGTATTCTACCCCTGACACCTCAGCAATGCATATTATTAAGGGAAAGACACCACATCCACTTGCCTGAAAGTGGCCGTATCAATGTTGCCGGGTTAAATAAGTCTAACTTCGACTACGTCGCAAGAGCCATACAAGATGTAGTCAAGAGTGAAGGGAATTAAGAATAACATCTAGGGCTCAACGGTGGTATCTTAACCCTAACCCCCTTTATTAGGTAATCAAAGGTTAGGGTTAGTGCTTAAGGGAAAAGGCCAGGGTTAGGGTTCATGCAGCCAATCATAGATGCAACCTATCTTCCTGGACTGCCACGTGGGAAGTTTGATACGCATAAATTTCGCATCCAATGGAACTGAAGGCACTTCATACCTTCGCAATTTTTTGGTTCTGAGAGAGTTGAAGGATTCTACCCCTGTTTCGGTTCAAAGCCGTAATTTTTAAGGCTGTCTCTATTTTTAGGGATATTTGCCGCTATCACGGACCCGCAAAGTCGGGTCCACCCCACGCGATGGTTCGCAAGGACTCAAACCTCGAATAATTCTCCTATCTCTAGATCTTTAGATAAGATCCATGCTACGTACGGCTAATCATACCGAAAGATGCCGGTTGTTCTCCGAAAGATTTCCTGGTCTCTTGGTAGATAACGAGAGTGTCTCAAATATCTCTTGAATTCGCCCCTCGAAACGATGGTAGCTGCCGAGTTCTTCGGTAGGACTTTACAGTATCGTCTTCTCTCGGAAACAAGCTCCGATTTCAAAGACAGAATACAATTTTCAAGCTAGGTACATATATACCTATAAATATGACATAACAACCCGGAATTTTTAAACACAAGCTGCAAAGTAGGTCGAAATTCAGGTAATGCTTAATTACGGTGCGCGAAATTGGATGAAACCGCCAAACCGCCAAAACCATGAAAAAACAGTGCGCAAGTGGCGTTTCTACTATACGAATACTATATTTTTTCACTAAGTCCCCTATATTTATAGGAAGTTTAGCGTCTAACAGCGCTGTAATTATAGGGAGCGCTATAGCGATCAATTACAGGGACTATTTTTAACCAATCAGAAAGCAGGATTGCCTTACAGACCCACTCTTATTCAACAACACCGATAATAGCTTGATAACAGCTTGATAATAGCTTCAAAACACCTTCTAGCTCTTTACAAGACGCGATTGATATAATACGACTTATATGATTTGAAAGCGCTTTGAATAAGCAATTGAATGATATAGCTTTCGACTCTATAAAATTAACATCTAAAGCCTTTATCAAGCCGTTATCAAGCTATTATCGAGAAATAAGCCCTGTAAAATATTGAATTATAGGGAGGTTTAGTGGTAAATACAGTGTGTATACAGTAAAAACGCCACTTACACAGTGTTTTGGCGGGTTGACGGTTTATGGTCATTTCGCCCGCCGTCTTAATAGTATAAGAAAATCAAGATGACAACATCTAGACATCTAATATGTACTCTGTAAGTGGTTTGTTTCACTAGCTTACTAATATATTACATAAGTTAGAATTTCTAGATCAGGGCTCGTTCAATGCTCGATTTATGTAAATAATTACTAAGATTGCAGTTTTATTAGTCATCTAAAACTCTCCAGAACCACTCGCTAAATTTCAGCAGCCACAGAGGTAAACAATCACTGAAAGTGGTGCGATCATGGTTTCAGATTGAACTGTTGTGATACATAAATTTTCGTATTTTACCATGTTTTCATATTCTATCTAATTTTCGTAACTCTCCTATCAACGCATTACGCATCCCTCGTCCTTTATGTCTCGTCCGTAGAGAATGCTGATTCGACATTACTTCAATTATCATTATAATTCAGGTCGATTGGCCACTTAGATTGTATCCCAATGTCCTTCCGACACCGAGAAAGCTGGCATTATGTCACGAAAGATTTCAATCAGCGAAACCATCGGGTCGTAATTAGAGGACTTGTCGGGTCCGCTGACAAAAGATAATGTCCAGGATTCCAAGTACCAATCCCTCACTCCTTAGTGAACCGTTCGTTTGAACGGCTTCTTCAACACTCCCACAAACTTGCCTAGAGTGCCAAAAACACGGCCAAGTCCGAAGCTCCAACCACGAACGCGTACCGTGTAGATGAAGAAGTACACGAGCATCCAATTGGAAAAGCAGAAAGCTAGGAAGATCCCAAAATCTAATTGATGTCCAATGTTAGAATTACTCTCATAAAATTAGGGAGTTAATTATATATGCAAGAACTTACTTCGCCATTTATCATCGGAATTGATGTTGAGGGTCGTGAGATATTGGTTTCCACTACTATAAGGGCAGTATTGGCAATCACTAGTGGCGTCGGGATTGAGCAAATAACCCCCAGCAGTGCGCGCGAATTCACCTGCATATGATTGGCAGGTCTGATTTTGAGGCACATCAAATCGCGCGGTTTCTGATGGGGCACATTGGACGGGAACGCCATCAAGAGTGGCAGCAAGCATACCACCAATCCAGTACGTGGCCGGGTTTGCCCAGTACATCCATGACTTCCAGAAGACATTGAGCATAGAGTAGGACTGAACCACGCCATTAAAAAGACCAAACATGACGAAAAAGAATGGCAACACGTTGGAGATAACAGTGAAGCTGGGAGCGAAAGCGCAGATCCATTGACCCCAGCTGTTCATGTACAGAAAAACGAGAACCGTCATCAAGAACGAGTACCCCGCAACCAAGCTATCGCTAGCAAGACCAGTAGGCCAGCACCATAGCGCCCAGTAAATGACACCGGAGAGTACGGCAGCAGGAAGCTCAGCGACAATGTTAGCTGTACAAAAAGCAACCCAGCCGTAAATGCGGGACGGGTATTCGCGAGCCTCCCACAAAGCCATGTTTGAGTCGAACTTAGGAACCACGGCGTTAACGACAGTGGGCGGAATGGTGACGATCATGAAACTCGTGAACATGCGGTTCTGCATGTCTTGAACTGTATATCCGAGCTTCCAGAAAGTGAAACCGTTGAAAATACCAACGATCACCGCCACGAAGAATTTGCCGTACAAGTAGGGCGGGTCGCGCCAGTATTGTCGGAACATACGCTTGGTTAGTTCTACCGTCTGCTGCCATGTTGACGCCGCGTATTCTCTCTGCTGTTCCTTAGTGGGCTTAGCACCCTGCGATACCGTGCTGCGAACTCGTTTAAGACCGTCAATTTCTTCGAGGACCTTTTGCGCCTGTTCGCTGCTTCTCCATTCCTCATTCCAGTCCACTTTAGTACCGTCGGGGCGTTTGTGCGGTCGGGCGGCGGTTTCGAGGATGAACTCGGCGACATTCTTACCAGGAGGGCAGGTAGCGCCACGGTCGGCGAAGTATTTTATCACGTCCTTTCCATTCTCTCCGATGGGACCAAAGTAGAACGTGTTTCCGCCAGGGTTAAGAGCGAGCACCATATCGAACTGCTGGATTAGGACTGAACTAGGTTGGTGAATGGTACAAACAATTGCTTGACCAGCGGCGCAGAGTTTCTTTAGGAAAGAGACGATAGAATACGCAGATTGGGAGTCGAGACCTGAAGTCGGTTCATCAAGAAACAAGAGTAAGGACGGCTTGGCAGCGAGTTCAACACCAATAGTAAGTCGCTTGCGCAACTCCACGCCAAGGGAGCTGATGATAGCATCTTGAAGGTCATTAAGTTCTAGGAGATCGATAATCTTGTCCACGTACGCGATCTTTTCAGCCCGGGGGATGGACGCATCTTGTCGTAGAAGTGCCGAGAACTCGATAGCTTCACGGATAGTTTGGGTCTTGTCATGGAGATCTCCTTGAAGACAGAAACCCGTGTTTCGCTGAAACTCCGGGCCCAGGGGTTTTCCATCAACGAACATCTCGCCAGATATTACGCCAACACGTTGGCGCTGTGCCAAGGTATTAAGCAGAGTCGACTTGCCAGCACCGGATGCGCCCATCAGTGCGACCATTATCCCGGGCTTAGCATAGCCGCTGACCTTGTTCAAGAGCTTGCGCTGGCCTCCGAGGTATGGCACAGTATACTCCACATCTCTCCAGGTGAAAATCGAGTCGCTCTTCGTGAGTTGTTCCAAAGCCTCGTTCTGTTCTTCCGGAGTAGCCTTCGAGTCACCAACTCTAGTAGCTGAAGATCCACTGCTATCGCCGCCTTCATTTTTCTCAACATCAGATGGCGCAGCAGCTTTTTGTGCTATTTCTTTAGTCCGCTTGCTCTTCTTGAAGATCAGTGCGCCACCTCCTTCAGATGAGAAGTCGAACATTTCTGTCGCAATGACCGTGATGATGATGTACAAAACCATAAATGCAATAACAACGCCAAAGTTTCGCCACAGATTTGATCGACTATAGCTTAACGCAGTTTCCAAGTAATCACTACCCGCCACAACTCGAGAATTTGGCTTAGATCCTGAGAGCGCGCATCCTTGATATTCCGGTAACACACCAGGTCCTTGAGGAACGAGCTGTTGAGGAGCGCATTCCATGATCCGGTTTGAGAGCTCGTTCGTCAAGACCGCTTCGAAACTGTAGGATATCGGATTTACCCAATAGAGCCAACCAAACCAGATATAGTCATTTAGCAGTTGCGTCTTCGGAAGAACATAACCTGTATAAATGACGAGCAGGTTCAAGGCAAGACTAGAAAAGCGCACAGCAGTATTGATCTCGGGCGCCAAACTGGCGAACATTCGATACATAGCTGTAATCATTATCGTCGTCGTGTAAACGAATAACATGTAGATCCAGAACTTGCTCACGTCGACATCGAGATTAGTCATGAAATACATTGCTACTCCAAATATGCAGACCTGCACGAACACTACGGGGATATCCTGGATAACTCGGGCAACGACAACAGCAGACGGGCGGTAAAAGGCGTAGTCTCGATGGCGAGATACGACTGTCCGTCCCGAGACCGCTCTCGCGAGCTCGGACAGTTGAAGCCAACCAAGGAAGACAATGGAGAAGAACAGTGCACCGCCACGTGTAAAAGCGCCGGCGGTCGTAGCAGGTTGCTTATAATAAATCGAACCAACGATAAACCCATTCGCAACAATGATGAAGAATTTCGTCCAAAGAGTCGCCGTATCGCCGAACAGCAACCAGAATTCTCGTTTCGTGCATGCCAGCACTTGACGAGTGAATGAAACGGTATAGGGAGATTCCTTGCTAACATGCCTCGATTTAGAATCGCGTACCGCTCCCTCAAACCTTTTCGCGTCGGCGTAATCGGTACGCTGCAGATGCTCCTCGTAATCTCGAACGTCGGCCAGTAGCTTTTGGTAGTTCGGCGAATTGCGGAAGGCCTTCTCCAGTTCTTCGGCTGTCTTCGGCGCTCGATCCTCGAACCCAGGTCTGAACCTCCTCTCGTTAGGGTCGGTGACCGCAGTCAAGAAGTCTGCCGTGGTCTGTCTCTCCGGGCATTCGAAGCCGAGGTCGATGAAGTACTGCTTGGCATCCTTAGCTGGTCCAGAAAATATCTGTCGACCTTGATCTATGACCAAAACTTTGTCCATTAACTCATAGATACCCTCGCCGGCTTGGTACAACGTCACGAGAGTGGTGCGATTGCTGATGTCGGTCATGATACGAAGGGATTTCGCATAATCGAGAGCAGTCGACGCGTCTAACCCACGAGTCGAATTGTCCCAGGCCATGACAGTCGACTTTGATGCTAATGTCTCAGCAATTGACACTCGCTTACGTTCGCCGCCAGACACACCTCGAATATACTCGTCGCCGATGAGGGTGTACTTCGTGTGGCTGATGCCAAAAATCTTCATCAATGCGTTAGCAATGATTGGTATCTCTTCTTTTGCTCCTTTCTTCGTTTTGTTCATGAGGGCAAAGGTGAATGTCTGCCAGACGTTGAGGGAAGCAAAATGAATATCATCCTCGGGGTTATAATTGACTTCACCCCGGTACATCTGCTTCTGTTTATCTGCCGGTATGCCTCCGTACGATATTTCGCCTTCAACGGCTGCGAAAGATTCGGTGTTGTTGCTGACGGCTTTGAGGAATGTGCTGCACCCCGAGCCCGGGCGGCCCAACACTAACATCATCTCGCCATCTCGTACGCAACCGGTGAAATCGTTGATCAACGTGCGGGTTGGCGGTTTTCTCCCAAATCGAAGAGCGGGTATATAGCGCGAAAGAATCTTGTACAAGTCGGGCCCAAAAGTTCCAATTATCGCGTCCGGGACAGTGCGGACGAAGGAAGATGTGCTCTCAACCCCCTTTACATTAAGATTTTTATAGATGACGCCAACTCGTTTCTCAGATCCATCTTCGGCTCGCTTTTCGAAATGGCCTTCTCGCATGAATTGTCCCAGCTCGAATTCATCTTCCGTCTCAGACTTTTCATCGCAATGGATATCACCGGCTTCATCTTGCTTCGTCTGCCGTCTGGATAAATTTCCGGCTGCCTCGCTACGGCGACTCCGAACTTGGGTCAGGTGAGTTTCCTGGGTCCTCGTCTTATGTAGCTGCGATAGGTTGTGCCGCAGTACTTCCAATTCCTCTCTAGCCTCATTTTCGTCTAAGCCGCCGACGTCACGTTCACCCCATGTGCCATCTTCGTTTCCAGTCGTAGAGCCGTCAGGTCCGTTACGAGCTCCTTGCTCTCCCGCACTCCCGGCCACGGGCGTTATGTCGTCTGGGTGAGTATCGCCACGATGCCACTGGTTGGTCGGCATCCCGACCTCTCTGCGGCGGAGGGCATCACCACCTACGGTGGAAGCCCACATGGCCTTGAGCGTTCGTTTATATTAAGAGTCCAAAAAAAGAAGTTGCTGGCTCGCGGCTTGGAGAGGGTACAATGAATAAAGAAAAGGGACGGGCGCCACTAGCAGTTCCCGTCTACAGCACCCAGCGCAATCGCAATTAAGTAAAAAAGGTTTGACAAGCCGTCTGTAACACGACGCAAATATGGCAATATAAGGTTGAAGAGCAGCGACCAGAATCCTACTAAGGGTTTGACAGTTGATCTAAAGAGACGGTCAATGGAGTTGGTTGGTAGGTATTTAAGAGGTGGCCCAAGAAACTTTTCCTGTCTCCATAGGAAGGTTGATTGTTAATCAAGAAATTTTTTAGCAGGAGATTAGGTTAACAAAGAATACGAAGGGGGTGTACGGATATGTGAGAACGAAGCATAATGAAGCCCGATCCACAGCCGTCATCCACCACCATCCACCACTACACCCTCAACCGGCCGGGGTCCCTAATCCATGAATATTCCAGTTACACAAGCGATGAACCGAGCGTTTGGGCTTTCATTCCTACCATCCATTACCCAATGGGTATGGTGAGACCCCGTAGCCTAATGCCACATGCAATGTTGATAGGTCAAAATGTGCGATGTGGTTGGCCTTCACGGCTGGCAGTTGGAGTTGACTGATAGCAATAATACCTTACACGACATGTCGGTGAGATGGGGTCAGACCGCTCAACAAACGCTACCGGGTATACGGGCTAGATCCGCGCATATTAGCACCCTCTCCCTCCTGGAGAACGTTTTATTTGGCTGTCACGGGCATTAGTGCCGCAGCCCGCTGTGGGAGTACGCAGAAGCACGATATCGGCGATAGTATGAATTTCTTTTCTCCTAGCGGGCAATCTATGAATCACCTTTGCTTCAAGAACGCTCTAATTTCTTCCAAAAGCTAGGGCCACATCGGTGTTAAAGTATGGACTTTACGGCGCTAAGACGGTAAAGATCCCGGACGTATACCCACATCCATTAGGTAGGCATTCCTCGCTATCTCTATTGCTATGCAAGGCTGACTCATTATATATTATTTGGGAACTTTTGGTTCAAAAGGACCCATCCCAACTGTACTTAAGTCCTGGATCCCCGTCGTGGGTCCTGCACGTAGATCTCCTTGAGAATTCATTCGGCTGTTCAAAAACCTAGCGGCCAATAAAATCTACGATATCGGGCAGAATAAATGCGACCTCTATGCCGCTTACAAACCCAGATCCAGCTGCATCTTGGGAAGCCCCCCACCCAGGTCTCTGGAACTTCCATTGCGACTGTCATGTGAATATAGAAAGGGATGGCGGCCTATGGACAATACCCAGCCTTAGAAATTCTAAACCACCCCCACCTCCAAATCGCCGGTCCCCATCGGAGTGTCAAAATCACGTATCTCCGTAATAAAACTAATATCTAGCGGCCGTGAAAGCTTTGATATCAGCGCTTGAGGTTGACATTACGTTGATAAGGTCACAATAGGAGCTGAAAAGTCGGCAATTTTACCAATCAGGGATTACATATACCATTGCCTAGATTGGGTACTCCGAATATGGCCAAAATGGCCGGCGAATGACAATTGTGACGATCGGGTCTAATGGGTTCACATTTCCCCATATTACAAAGGCAATTAAGATCAAATTGATCCCCTTTTCCTCATGCCGGACAACTCTACCATGCTTACAAATCACCAATTTCAATATTCCCTCAAGACATGGAACAATTGATCGCACACTTAATACGCCGACGCGCCCAGATAACATCACGAAATCCTTCCACATAACCGTTCCAGAAACTTAGGACAACATTCACGAGATAGTTTCTCGCATTTTCATTAGACAAACCGATAATATCAGCAGAATACGGACCAAGGAATTACTGCACTACCTCCGAGTGATATCGGGAGAAGGTAATTGGCTTACTCATTGTCACATTCTTCGCCGGAGTTCACAGCTTGTATATCCGGAAGACAGTGAGACGTAAAGCTATCCGGGCGTTACGCATATGAACGTATTACGTCATTGCGCCATTTCCCACGGCATCACCCTTTCGGTAGGGTTTGTATGACACCGGGAATTACTTCAAAGTGATCACATCATGCGATGACATGTTGGAGGTAGCCTATCTTGTACGTACTCAGAGACCACACACTGATCGAATTCGTATGCCGAGTTGAGAATGATATTCTTGCGCGATATGACAACCCCTACTCACTTCTGATTACCATTATCGCATGAGAACGATTTCGATCGCGAATCTCACGTATCACGCTACTGATCTCGGGTTTTTTTGGAGTAATGACCTCGATATACCTACTCAGAATGCGATGTACTATCATTTATTGAACTTTTTTATTATACACGCTCATCAATGATTTTCTTAAAAGGTCGCGAGTAGGTAAATGAAAACCATGTCACTGGTGTTACACTTATAACATGATATGCAGAATATTGTAGCCTCAATAAATATGTTCTACATAGAATGACATTTCTGAAACATCGGCTTACCATTGACTCAGGGGTATTTCTGCAAACTGAAAGCCACGATCGAGGCTCCAGCTGCAAGAATCCTCTATCGCGACAGAACACTATATGTCTTTTATTTGTTCCCATACGGATCTTCGTAAGCTCCCACTTTCGAAGATACTCTATAGAACAGAATAATTTCAGTACGCCCAATTACTTCCATAACATAGAGAACGTCACAGGTGATCGTATATAGGCAGTATCTTGCTCATCCAAGGTCTATCCCTGTTCTTCTCCACACTCCCATCCACCAATCAAGTTGGTGTAACTTTCCGCATCGGGAAGTTCTTCTACCTTGGTACTTGGGTAGGGAAGGGGAACTCGAAGGGGGTAATATCAGTCTTAGCTCTTCAGGTGGTATTGATATCATCGGGCCCTTGAAAGTGCAATTTGATGGTACTAGTCACTGCCTAAAAGAATATCACACCAGACAGCAGAACGGGGAAAGATATCGAACTACCCTAGGTACATATATGCTAAGGAGTACGAATTAGTATCGCAATAACTTATTCGCTAGATTTATCAAGTTACTATAGGCATTAAATGATACAAGCTCTTCTCCAAATGTATTGTCCTTCTTATATATCCCAAAGATCTAACTAGAATGGAAGCCAATGATCTAGGTAGTTTTAACATCAGGTAGATAGCCCAGTAAGCTCAATGGGAAAAGGGACGCATCCTTAGAGTTTCGTCATCCTCGGGCTGGTTGAAAGGAGGAAAGTCAATAAAACGTGGTTCGATGTACCAAGCAGGATCACCAGCCCATTCATTATCCCCTTCCCCTTTCATGTGAGTGATACTTGATCCATTACCTAACCACCTCATCCTGTTCTTTCCAGCACCTTCAATGCTTTCAAAGTCGAAGTCTTCCCATCTTGGTGCCCTCAAGGCTTCAAGCGCATGAAGTGTGCTTCCCGGCCATAAACCCGTAATACGGTCTCCCGAGCCGCCCTCACTCTTATACCAGCTGTGACAGGGATCCGTGTAAACAGTATTTTTAAAATACTCGTGACAGAACTCAGTCCAGTCGTTGATACGTTCAGGCTTGATACATAATGTAGCATAGTCCTCCTTTTGCAGCTTCCGAATACACTTTATGATATAATCTCCCTCGTTCTCCAGGATCACCGTAAGGGACCCAGACCCAATTGCCGAGTTAGGCCCCAGCATGATGAAGAAGTTGGGGAAAGAGTCCACTGCCATTGAGAGGTAAGCAGTAGGAAAGGGCGTGAAACGTGACTTTAATGACAAGTCACCACGTCCGTAGATAGAGAAAGGCGGCGCAGATGAAGCATTGAACCCGGTGGCACAAACAAGAGCATCGACCTCGACCTCGCGGCCAGATTTCAGGGTCACACCTGTAGATGTTATAGCCTCTACGGGATCCGTGATGAAATCCACATTGTCTTCAACCAAAGCCTCGAGATAGCCCGGCCCTGGTGAAGGCCGCCTACATCCGATGCTAAATGAAGGGATGAGGAAATCTGCGATTTCTGGTTTTTTCGATAATCGCTCCTTCATTGCCACCCTAGATTCGTTGACAGCCATACGTTGTAAATCCGAGCCCCTCATCGAGACTTCGTGTATGGTCCCGCCATCCAGCTCAATAAGTTTTCGAAATTTGTGATATATCTTTGGGTTCTTGGTCCATTCTTCGCGCTGCTCAGGCGTGACTTGCAGGGTTTTGTTAGTTCACACTTCGGATCCAAGTTCTGCACGATCGACACTTACAGTCAAGTTCGTTCAGATCCATTCCAAGTTTCCTCATTATGTCTATGAGCGTTAGCACAGAGATCCTGAAAATCTCAAAGAGGGGCACGCATACTCTCTCCAAATGGACTCATAATCCATGCCTGGCTTCTAACAAAGCACGATAGTTTCGCTCCCTCAATTTTTTGTAGGTTAGGTACAATTTGTATGCCACTAGATCCGTTGCCGAGGACCCCGATCCTCTTATTCTTGAAGTCGTAACTAGGGATTGGTGAGCAAATGAGACTACAATGCGGTTTGAGTCTAGACGGACCTTTCGTTCCATCTTGCTGAGTGCATCACCTCCCCCTTGAATGACTTGAAGCCCGGAATATTGGGCCATGCCGGATCACTCAAATTACCCCTAGCCGCGACGAGCACGTCGGCATCATCTTCGAAACTCTCATTCGTATCCGTTCGTACGACATTCAAAATCCTGCCCTAGGTTAGTACTACGTATCCAATAGTATATATGTGGAGGTAATCAACAACCATTTCTTTCTACTGTCATCCCAACGACACGACTCTACCTTGTGTAACAGCTTCACATGTCTAAGAACTCCATATTTCTCAGCCGTACTATGGAGGTATGCGCAAATCTCGCTTGCGGGGGCATAGAAAGCGGACCAATTAGTATTCGGGTTGAAAGTGTATTGGTACGAATGTGCTGGAACGTCGCATGCGCAGCCTAGCATGTGTCAGTTAAATGAAATGCACGAGGCTATTTCTGCATATATCGTCACTTCTTACCGGGATACCTATTCACCCACCACGTGCCACCTACAGATTCCTCTTTCTCGTAGATCCGGAAATCGACGTTTCGGATGCGCTGTGGTATGCGGATGCCGAGGTAGATCCCCGAATAGCCTGCCCCTATTACCCGGACCTTGATGGGGCGCTGGCCCTCTATAGGGGTATCTTTAAGCTGTAAGCCGGGCGCTGAGAAGTCTGTTGAACCCATCTTAGTAAATATACCTCTGTACCAATGTAATCGATAATTAGGAAGAAAAAGAAGCAATTTAAAAGACCGGGTCTTCCAGTTAATCTATCTCTCACCTTTTGCTGTTGTGCCACGCCGTGGCGCCGCCGAATCCTACGATACCGTTTCCCCGCACCCTTACTAACTCCGAATTTGGGCATGAGAGCCGGCACTTGCAACATATCGTCCGGTCTCGAACGAAGAAATTATGTTCCTCAACGGCGCATTATACGTGGGGAATTAAATAGAGCTAGTACGTATGTGGTGTTCAGGATCTAGAAAACCGGTTGATCCTTTCTCATTGATAACTATAATATTGCCGAAAGATCATGAGATGTTTTTATCAACTAGGACAATGTGTTCCTTCAGACTCCTCACGACTCCTCATTCGGAAACTCCTCACACGGCCATAACTTTGGGAATGGATAGTCGCTGGCTTTATTTCAACTGGGCTCTCAATTGATTCGCTATGATGATAACGACCAATTATATTTATCATGTATTACCATGCTTAGAGTCGCAAAGGGACGTCTCTCTCGAAACCTCCAGGACAACCTCCATTTACAATATCTGGAGCAAGAGATATCGGCACCTGTACCTATCTATAAGCACATCGCTACTAGTTTTATATCTTGGACGAATGCTGAAGGTTTCTTACCTCGGATTTCCTGAACGAAGTCATTGCCGAATCGCATTGGAAAGTTGAAGACTACGGTATCTCCCCGCATCGGCAGTTTGTTTACTTCAAAGTCCCATTTTACTAAGAGATAGCGTAAGTGAAGCAACGTAAATATTATAAATATCCCAATGTTTAAGAACTCAATCGTGAAACCAAACATCACATTCGTAATAAGTACCTACTAGGTAGCTTAAGAATTCTTAGAGAACATCTAGAAAGGCAAAATTTCTTGAGCGTGCTTAAATAGGAGGATACCATGGATATGTCTGGCATGTCTTTAACTCAACGCTTGCTGACTAAAAATGAGCTAGATTGACTCTAAATTGAAACTGGTAAAGGTATTATAGAACTTCAATTTGAAGATATACACACAGGTACCTAAGTCTCAAAGTAGAAGCTTTCTAGGCAGGCAAATGCAGAAACGTCGCGATAGAAACATTTAACCGTGCTTAGTTGAGGAATAATTCGTATACTTGTATCGGAGGCTCTGAGCCTGGTGAGATTTTAGGGAGAATTGAATTATGTAAGGTTTAACGACACCACACACAACTTGAATGATGTGCGCCAGTGTTCTCATATAAATTTCCAAATAAGCTAGAGAATAAAGTTTTCAACTTAAAGCATCATGTGCATGTCTTCAAAGCATATTGATACCGTGGGTTGACATGTTGACTCATTACTTGACCATGATGCTTACCTGCCATTTAAGCAAGTCCAGCAGGTAGGTTCGAGCATGAGCGATATTTCAATTGTAACCAGAACTTGGAATGACTCACCGCTCCCAAAGAATGAGCGTCTTCTGACGGCCAGATACGATATGAGACCACCTCCAGTTTAGAACGCTCTCTCTGGTATGGAAATGGACATGGAGAATTAATTGAAGTCAAAGGGATAATGTCCGCTTAAGGGGCATGAAGATTGAATAAGCTAATTAGCCGTTTTCCCTAGTCCGAGTCCGTGGGGTTGGCAGACGACCAGAGGACCGGAAACCGCTCGATGATGGAATTGGACCAATGGGGAACCAAGATGGCGGACCGTGTTCTGTAATACAATTCCAGTGGTATGGTCCTTTGTGGTTCTTTGTCGACGCCGTAAGACGAGACTGGTCGGACGAAGACGTGCGATCGCTGCAGGGAGCGCTGAGGGATCGGCGCATGTGTTGTATTTAATATTTCTGATTCAGTCATTCGATATACACGTGTACAAATATTCTGTTATATTTTGGTCGATGGACGGACGGACGAAACTGCGAACGTGGATGACATCAGCGATGCGTGTCTGAGGCGAAATTCGGGGATCTCGAAGCGCATCATTTAGAGGCTTAGGGTCCTGGGGCTTAGGGCCATGTATTGTACCTGGGCAGTAAGTTTGGATCTTACTAGGTGCTAGGTACTGTCCGGGTACATATCTTCGGACGAAAGACCCTCGAGCCCCTCGAATGAACCCCTCAAACCCCTCCAGGGCTCTTAGCAATTTGATGACAACATTTGGATGACGTGCATAATGTTATCTCGAGGCGCGGAATCAGGAAGATTAGAACATTCGAAAATTGAAAGATTGGAAAATGAATTGCCTTATCAGAAAAGACTTACATAGACGGCGATACGCACGTATATGATAGTCTATTAATAGCGAGCTCTCGCATTATCATGAACCTGGACGGTCTTGGTAGTAAGAAAGTAGTATAGTGCTCTTTACAGTAGTACAGTTACTAGACTGCTACGGTATCAAAATAAACGAGATTGAAAATTTGAGAAGTGATATCAGTTTAAATAAGATCCCAGGGTCTCAATTCGATTAATTCGATTCAATTGATAACGGCGATATGCGGAACCCGGATTTTCATTCTTTTCGCTCTTTTCGCTTGCACTTGCTAGTACTGGTTTTATGTAAAAGAAATATTGAAACTGGAAATGACGACAAGGACGACGTCAATTCGAACTTCCGCTGCCCGTTGCAGCCATAGAGAAAGATGTACCTGTAAGGGGTACTTGAAGCATCTTTAACTTTTCCCCACCTCTCCTGCCCGTCTTTTTTGTGTCCGTCCCTACGGACTATCTCTACTTGGTCTAGCGCCGCGCTATCTCAGGTACCTAAAGTAATAGATGGAGGTAGCGCGTACATAGCGCCTACCGGGTCATCGCTGAACTGTCAATTGTCCAAGTTGTCAATTCTAAGGTTCTGGCACTTGCGATTTTAGCAAGGTACCAGTAAATTTTAGAGGGGGACGGACCTCTCTTGGGCAGCTGGTACCTATATAGTCTCAGTAGTAAGTCGATGCTGCCGCCTGTTAACTGGCCATCTGACCATCTCACCTGCCTGGTCTTGCTGGTTCTAGGTACTACTGTACCGCTGTACCTAATGTAAATCGAAATTAGAATCGGGTCACCCCCCAAAAAATCATTCAAACAACCCCATTCTGCCAATCCAATCCCTCCAATCCCTCCCTCTTAAATCCCACGATATTGAACCACTATTTTCGTACGTACCTTTCGTCCATCAATCTTCTTTCAACAACACCTCTCTAGGGCTTTGCGACGCCTCGCCTTATGTAGGCTGTAGGCTGTAGGCTGTAGGCATCATCATATCACTCGCTATTTACCTATCTTTCGCTTGTCTATTCCCGACTTCGAGTCGCCAATCCTTTTACTGTCTTCCTTGTTCCTGTCGTGCAACAACTACGCCCTTATCATGCTCAATATCTATAATCATCCGTCCTCCAGCAGCTCTAATTGGAATTGCTCTAATTACCTATAGATACAGTACTAATTTTTAATTATCAAGGTCACCCCACACGCGATATCGCTGTGATATCACAACGTCTTTCATCACCTTTTTTCTTTCTTCTTGGGACAGTACACACAAGGCGTATTGTATTGGGCACACTGAGCACTTCCAACTTCTTTCTTTGTTCAAACATACAGACAGACCTACGGACCTATATCTTACTGTACATTACGTACCTAATTTTCATGCTCCCCGCCGCACTGTCATAGATTGTCGTAGTTGAATGCGATATATGCATCATCTTTAAAACAAAAAGCAAGAATCTCATTCGACCACGAGGCGACGCGCATAGTACCCTTGTTGCAGCCAAGTTCGCCCGTGCTGCGCTCTACCTCGCCCGCGACCCCCCAAACTAATGCAGTCTGAGGTCAACGTTACAATCCACATAAACAGCTTTCCGGAGAGTGGTATTAGTTCCGAGTTCGAGTTGTTTTCAAGTTGAAAATCCGCCTACCTCTGCCTACCTCTTGCCTTTTTGCGCCTATTATTTTTTGCTGCGCCCTACAATTTCCGCAGTTCAGGGTTCACTTCTTAAGAGTCACTCGCCTTTTATATGGCTCTAAAGAAGCTAGTCGCATAGTCACGCAACACAAGCCACAACATAAGTCGTGGTATCCTGTACTTGCCGCGTATACCCTTCGCAATACTTCGCCCATACTTCGCCATCCTCGTCTGATCGGCTTGAAACAAATCCTCTCAGCTCACGACTTGTCTCTCGCCGGAGCCCCGTTCTCTACAGGTAATAAGGTCCACGGTGTCCACGGTGTCTAGTCTGTCAAACTGGAGAGTGCTGAGACCGGGTACCGCGCCGAATAGAGAAACATTTATTCCAATCATTACTTTCCTAATAGTGGAGTCTGGACCGACCGACTGCCGCCGCCAGTTGAGCAGTCCCCGCTGAGATTCTGTACGTATTATTTCCAATTTCGCTACTGATCTCTGCCCTTCATTCGGTATCCCGTACTTCCCTGTAGAGGGAAAAAAAGGTTACCACCCTTGACACAAACGCTTTCCCAATCCTTGTTAGTTTGATTCCCTCCGACATACATATCGCTCTCGGGTCGAGTCATTCTAACAACAGATCCCGTCTCACCGTTTCACACCGTCTCAACGTGTCGAACTAACCGCTGTCAACCGTCCCTGCCAGTCAATCTAGCAATCAAATATGACCAGTGGACAGTCCCAGCCCTCCCAACCTCAGTCTCACTTCATGCCAGAAGGCATTCTCGCAGACCACGACCGTTTAACCGCGTCGCAACCACATTCTATCCCTATCCACGCCCACGCCCACGAATTAAACACCCAAGGAAGAACGCATGCCTTCCTAACCGCTGCCGACGCACTTAACCGACACAATGTGCAAGAGAATCGCATACCACAGTTCTACGACAGCCTAACAAACGACTCGAATACTATATGCGAAGAACCTGAGAGCTCGATAGTTCCCGTCCCGATCGTCTCGCATAGTCAGATTCAATTCCAGTCGCATACAATAGCTCCCTCCCCACCCTTGCCACAGCACGCGCAGGAGGATTCTGCCTTTCCTGACGTATCGCCTTACTCGCCCTCGCCGCTAGGCAGGAATACCGACCCTTTATACATCGCAACCGATGTGTCACCCGCAACGCCGACACGGTCCGATAGCCTCAACAGCAACCCTAGCAGTTTTCCAGCCTACCGATCAAGTCTAAATTTGCAGCGCAAGACTTCCTCGCCGAACCTGAAACCCGTCTCGAGAACCCCCAGCTTCAAGCAGCATTACTCGAGAAGTATTGGGTCCGCTGCGAGTTCCACCTATCCAAGTCCTGTTATCTCTGCTATGGGCGATGTTACGCCATTGCCATCACCATTGTTAGGTAGTGAGTCTCCTGGTCCGTGGAAACGTCTCGGTTCCCGTCGACCATCGCAAGCGCGGGAACTTTTACCACCAGTCATGCCAGACTCGGTGCTTATAACTTCTAGTGGGGAATCTGTGGCATCTGCGTTGGCGCACCAATCTAAGCGAAAGGTCTACGCCGGACTCAACGTCAGCCATGCTGCAGAAATCAGCAGTGGTAAAGTCGAACATACTCGCAATCGAAGCATCAGCGAATACATACCGGATCCTAAGGGAATCCCTAAACGATTGAATACTGTTTCTGGAAAGGTTAAAGGGACCGACGTAGATGGTACCTCCGATCCCCACTTACGCCGAGAACCACACCTATCGGAAGCAAGAGGACTTCTACCAACTTCCAAACCACCGACCCCGCCTCCTAGCGAGTCGTCTCAGAGTAGCGATGGCTCCGGCTCTAAGCGACCTCGCCATGAATATTTTGAGGCTCACGGTCGACATGACAAAGTCCTCAGGCGTTGGCGTGCTATTAAGGAGCTAGGCCAGGGAACATTCAGCCGAGTAATGTTAGCAACAAGTCAGGTTGCTTCTGACGAAGACGACACCAACGAAACAAGCCAGAACAGCTCGAACGGTCAGTTATCACCAACCAAGATTGCTCAGCTAGATCGTAAAACCTTGGTGGCTATCAAGGTTTGCGAACATGGACCCCGCGGAGGGGCCTCCGAGGACCGTATCGAGATGAGCCTCAAACGAGAATTAGATATCATGCAGTCGATAGATCACCCATCCTTGGTCCACTTGAAGGCTTTCAACATCGAACCGACAAGGGCGCTATTAGTTTTAAGTTACTGCCCGGGTGGCGACCTCTTTGATGTTGCAACGACCTATCGCGATGCCTTAACGCCGCTGCTCTTGAGGAGGATATTCGCCGAGCTAGTAGGCGCCGTTACATATCTCCACGGACGTCGGATCGTTCACCGGGATATTAAGCTCGAAAGTAAGTTTCCATTTTCTTATATTCTATCCCCGCTCCCTTTTTAACGTGTATCATTTTGCTAACTATTAATTGCAGACGTGTTGGTCAACATTCCTCCGGCCGAGCTTACGAAGTCCGACCAAGATTGGGCCGTGTATCCATACTCTGTGATCACGCTTACCGACTTGGGTTTGTCACGACGAGTAGCCGATGACGAAAAGCTGGAGACTCGTTGCGGATCCGACGACTATGCTGCTCCGGAGGTCATATTAGGACAGCCGTACGATGGTCGCGCTATTGACGCCTGGTCTCTTGGTGTCTTGCTCTACGCTCTTCTCGAATCGCGACTTCCTTTCGACCCTCCTCCCGGCGCCAGCGATGTGCAAAGAATGCGAAGTAGAACCAGTCACAGAATAGCTCGTGTCGAATGGAGGTGGATCAAATACGCAGGTGACGATGGTGATCACGACGCAAACGAGGCGAAGTTCGAGAGCGAGGGCTTGAAGGGAGCGATGGAAATTACCGAGGGTCTGCTCAAGCGGGCCAGGAGTCGCTGGCCTATGGAGAAAGTGGCAGGACATGAATGGGTCCGTGGTGGTATTAAAACCGAAGGAGGCCTAAAATTTAGAGAGGAGAAAGAGGGTGAGGAAGTCTTATGACACTCGCGAGATTTTGCTAGCCTCACTCAGGCTTAGGGGTGTGTATCATGGAATACACGTGTGTTTAACCTACTTTTCAACCTCGATTTTTTAGATGGTCTAGGGTCTAACTAGAATCCGGTTCAGAGGATGACCCCGCCGAAATAAATACCGGAAATTCCAAAGGCCACTCGACTGATAATGGGGACGATTGAAGACTAAGATTTTTTTGACGGTGTTCCACGGCTCATACACGCGCAGAAGGTTTAGACGGCTGCCGCACGGGGAACACGGACATTTTTTCGAGAGGCCGGAGACCGTTTTATTTAGCAACGGAGTTTTCAGGGAGCGGTTCCTGGCCATACTTTGTATTACAGAGAAGGTGTTCAGAGAGAGGGTACCGAGAAAAGAAAAAAGAGCTCACTTCAGATTACGGAATGACAAGACATGACATGACATGATATGGTGCAATTTCAATATTATTGGGTGTCAGGTCCCTGTTCAGATGAGGTGCTCGAGTGCTTTATTTTGTGTGCTCTAGATGTGTGGATGAGATATCACGTTACACCACGATGTCCGGCTAAATCGTAGTAGATACCCCTTACGTACGAGGAAAGGGGAATATAGGTACGGGGCGGGACGGAATATTATAATGTAATTTGACGAAGCCTATCTGTAAAGGGGAAAGGTGTTGAAAGTGGGATCTGGACATAAGTATTCTGAAGGACTTGAACAGGTATTAGTGAGTACCCATGCACTAGAGATACCTATCATAAATGTTAATATATTCAAGAATCCCAAGTTTGGACTCCCAATTCCTATGCGAACGCCCGGATCAAACATCTACGCAACCAGTTAAGGGTGAGCTTTCGTGCATTTTTCCGGCGGAGTAGAAGACACCTGTAATCATATAAGCTTGGTAAATTTAGCATTCTTAAGTCTCGTCGTTGAAGTTGCAAGCAATGTGTAGAAGAAGGGGTGGATGAAGTCAGATATAGTGGAAAGAGAATAGTTGCTAGACATATAGGAGACGTAAACCTCCGTGGATATACATATCACAATATCACGATGTCTACACTTGGTAGCTTAAGTTTAGACGAGAAGTAATCCATTCAGAAAATCAATGCCAGCCTGTTTTCCGGGTATCTTTCCCAACGCCATTGACATGACCCCTAGTGAAGTCTACATTATGAAGCAAGTAGATAGACGATCGACGACGAGAGAATTACGTCTCTTATCCTACTGCTCCTCTTACTCGTTCCTCTTCATCTTTCACGTGTTCTGCGGTAACTCGTGATAAACATCCGTTGTCTAATGGAACCGGAAGCATCGCGGCCTCTCGATATCATAGGAGACCAAAGATACAAGTCCTCCCAGCTATCGACTCAAGCTCTCTACCCCATCTTTCCTCTTCTCCTGGACCTCCTTTCCCGTCTAAAAACCACTGATCCCAGCCCCTCCATTCTGGCTCCGGGCAAACAGTTCCGTAACGCTGAGTTGCCTTCCAGCCTCCTGCATAGACTGCGCCATCTCGGCCTCCTCCTCACTATTCGCGAGCTCGGCATCACTCGCATCAGCAGCTCCGTTCCGGCGCGCCACAGCACGGCTCTGCTGCCACATCTCATGGACCAGGGCATCCGTGATCTCGCGCTCCCTCGCGTTCTCAAAGTAGATAAACATGCCCAACGCCGTCGTCCTGATACTCTCCCCGTTTTCCATAGGCAGGACCACGGCTTCCTTGTCCAGCTTGAAAATCAGCGTTTCGTTCGACAGCTCGACGCGCTCCACATCCGCCATATCGACGATTAGATTGGTTAGGCCCTTGCGGTTGAGGATGAAGACGCAGCCGTTGGAGAGCGCGGCCGAGGTCTCGGATTGCGGGGCGGAGGGGGGAGAGGACGGGGACTGCGCGCAGATGAAGAGCGTGCCTTCCATGTTCGCCTTGTCCCATTTCGTGCTGAAGCTGTAGACGACGGCGTTCGCCGCGATCGATAGGATGTTGGTTATGGTAGGCCGGTAGCGACGGAGCACGGCCATGTTTAGCTCGGTGTTGGTGCGTGTCGCGAGGTTGACGCGTGTTGTGCTGTCCGGGACGTACGTCGCCATGTCCGAGTCGTAGTCCGAGCCTGTTGTTGTGCCGCCTTGCTCTGAGTACTCGGCTCGTAGCTGGTGGGAGCGGTTGCGCGCGTGGCCTTGCGGGCGCGAGGAGAAGTGGTTGTTCTGGTTGTGGTGAGGCTGTTGCGGATAGTTGTGGGTATGGCTGTGGGTGTGCGCGTGGGAATGAGGAGATTGGGATTGAGAGTAGGAGGATTGGCTCTGGTGGCCGCGATATTTGCGGGGCGTTGTCTGAGACATCTTGGGCGATGACAGACAAAGGAACAGTTGCGGACTATTGAGTTATTGTCGATAAACGTTGAGATAAGTTGAGATGGAGAGGGTCGAAATTGAAATAGTGGGCTGTGTCTTGTCTGTCTCTGACGTTGGGTTTGGTAAAAATAGAAAAATAGCGACGACGGAGAGATGGAGAATTGGGAGCTCTGCTTTGCGCCGACCAATCAGATTCCGTAAAGTAAGGTAGAAATACCCCGCCCCCGCCTATTGTAGAGTGAATGCCGACTCGAAAAGAGCTATCAAATACCAATGCTTCAGCATGTAAAGTATGTATGCCAGACCGTTGTGAGTAGAACGAGAGAATATTTTATAACTGAGAAGTTTGGTTTCAAATATATGGATATTATGTATCCTCCCTACTTTTTAACTACGGCCGTGTGCAAGTCCCATTTATCATACTTTTACTGTGTTCGACCAGCGCCTGCTAATCCACTGTAAAGCTATCAAACAGTGGGGCAAACAACTGAGTACCACTTTCCTTTCGTATTCTGGATCCATATCGACAGAAAGGAGCCTTAAACCAACAACAGCAGTTAATTTTCATGGTAGCTCTTTCTTGTGAGCTACTTAGACGGCGAAGAATCGCATGTATAAACTTTGGAAGGTCCAATTGCTTATATAATTGCAGGTCACTATTTGCTATAATCCCACCAAGAACCCAAAGCAAGTGGATGATCTCCAGTCACATTTTCGCTTGAACAGACGCCATTTACTACGAGATAGAAGCCGATTGACAAATTCATTAGTACCTAGGTAACTAGCTTACTATAGTCATCTTCATGTTTATCATTGCATCTGCCGGCTTGCTAGTAATATGTATCGTCTATTATGTAGTCAGTAACTTCATCTTCAAGGGGGACGTTTCATTTACAGTGTATAACTTCAATTTGACGTTGAACTAGGCTCTCATAATGATTTATCAGATTCATGATATTATCATTTCGACCTACTGCTCTAAGGCTAGCTTTATTAAGCTTATGTCGATAGATAGGTTAGGTAAACAATGAAGCCCAATACAATTCCTTGCCGTAGCTAGGACATATTATCGCTGCTCAAGATATGATAATTCCTCTTAGACAATAGCCAGATCTTGTGTAGCTCCTGGCCCTCCAAAACCTCGCGTCTTTTCACAAGCAGACCCCAAAGCCTGCGGCACCGGAAAAGGCTTGTAAATACTCGTTCGCTGTAGTGTTCGTGGCGTCGTGGTTAGGTATCGAGGAAGAATATTTTAGGTCGATCGCACGTCTATTCTTCGAGTATGGGTAATTGACTAACGCGCTTCGTGATTCGTTACAGAGATCGTCCCTATATGCCTTAGCTTTCACCATCTCCAAATATGCGATTGCTACGAATCGTGGTTCCTTAGACAACGCCTAGTCGCCGCTCACAGATAGCCCGACCTTTACCCATAGATTCACGTAGGAGAACATATATACCCTAAGATGTTCCTAGTTCCCCAAGAAGAAATTACCGTCTTAAGGCTGGAGTGGCATGGTGGTGTGAGCATCTGATCCTTTGCTATGGCACTGGTTCAATAATGTGTGCACTTGCTCGGGGGTTCGATTCCCTCGCCAGTCGAGTCAACTTTTTTTCAAGTGTTCTTTTTCCCGATCAGAACCCCGTTGTGGCCCATTGGTAAAGGTGAGCGCCGAGTTAACCAGAGGCTTCGTGATAGATTCTGCCACGTCTAATCGGGTTGCCTCATTCGTATGCCTCCCTAGCTGAGGGGTTTCAAGCCTGCGCAGCTAGACGATGAGAACACCATCCCATTAGCTTGAGGACAAACGCTGCAGGGACCCGACAGTCAGCTTCACTTTAGGGATGACATTTTGCAGAGCAAAGCCAATCTAGGCTCAATCGATGTATCCTTTTGAAGCTCGTCATGGGTTTCGGATGCCTGGATAGGACCAAACTGGGTTCATATTGGCATTGCGAAGTCCATATAAGCGCTCTGTAAGATGCTGCACAGTTCGGAAAGGTTGATCCGGTCTGGAGAGATGCTCAACAGACTTGAAGCTATGACCGGCGTAAGCAACGGCTTTTATCCCGGGATTGGCACGTGCATCAACTACCGAGGCAGGTGTATCACCCGTACCGTCTAGAAGCAGCGCTCGCGTGCCATTCTTGATCTGAGGCTCTGTCAAACACGGAGTTGTTCAACTAAGGTAATGAACAACACAATAATATTTCCAGTTCTTTGTTACTTGAATCATATCGTGGTATGTCGTTGTGTCACATGTGTCTTGTAAGTATTGTAAGAATGATAAATGATTAAGAGTTCTGGAGATTAGCTCGGAGAGTTTAATGGACCCCAATGGAGGAATAGTCTGATAAATCGGATGAAATGGAAGCAGCGACTGCAGTTAAATTGTAACACCGTCGGTCCGCACGGAGCCGAATAATCCGTTGAGCCAATCAAATGGGGCAAATCCGACCAGGTCGCGTCATATCTGTCTAGGTACTTCCATGGAGGTAGCTGTGTAGCTGTTAGCTAAATGCACGCTTAATTGTGAGTTGGAAACTCCAATAGGTGGCATTAACGATCCGCCGCCAGCTCTTTGAACATTTGAAGTTTACAAACTTAGAACCCTTTCGCAATCCACCCATCAACCCATTTACAAACAAACCACCTTTCAAACGACCTTCCTCCTATGTCGGGAATGATGGGCACCTAGAGATCCTTAAGAAATTTTTTAATGAGATTTCAAATCATTCTCTACATTTCCTAATTATCACCAAGAATTGCCACGATGCGACTTCTTTGGTACGCAGGGGTATGTTGAGCTCTTTATACTATAAACCCATTGACTTGTAGATGTAGTGATATAGTTCTGGTCTGAGCTACTGCAGCTTCAAGCTAATTTCATATCATGTCATGTCATATAATGTCATTGCTAACATCAATGCGCAGTCTTCAACGGCCCTCGCGGCCGGCGTAGTCGCTTATGCCTTCAACCAACGTGCCAACTTCTACTCCGCCATGGTCTACCTATCGCAAAATAATCTTAGTCTCATGGTACGATCGCCTTACCAACTCTATCACCGCATTTACTCCGGCCACCCACTTTCGTATTGAATTGCTGACCTTGGCTGCTCTACCATAGATCCTCATAAATCTTGTTCTGTTAGTGTATGGCTCTTTCGTCTGGGGCCTGCAGCGATTATGCTACGGACCCCTCCGACCCGTCGAGATCGAACAACTATACGAGAAGGCTTGGTTTGCCGTGACTGAGACGTGCCTTGCTATGACTATCTTCCGAGAAGAAGTTGGAGCCTGGTTCCTCGTTATGTTCACAGCTTTGGTAACCGGCAAAGTGTGGGAATGGATAGGCGAAGGTCGCGTCGAGGTCCTAGAACAGCAGCCCCCCGTTAACCCACGACTCTTCCATATGAGACTCAGCATATCCCTCTTGCTTAGCATCGTCTACGATACCTGGCTCTTTTCCTATACCGTAAACGCTGTCATTCAACAAGCTCGCCCCAATATGATGGTTATGTTCTTGTTCGAATTTGCTATTCTGGCTACGTGTTCCTTCCGTACCGGGTTCCGATATGTGTTATCGCTGGTTGAAGCTGACATAGTGAAGAAACAAACCCGTCAGAGACTAGAAGAGCGGCGCAGGCAGGTCCGGGAACAGCGCGCTGAGATCATGAGACGCCGCGAATCTGAAGACGTCGCAGAGGCCCAAGCCGCGGTGCAAGAAGAACTACCACCCGATGATGAGGATATCGATGAGACCGACATTGAAGTGCAAGGATGGGAATCTAAAGGGCAATGGGTGTTGAGCTTGGACCTATTTACTGGTAAGCAACTATCTGGCTGTTTGCCTGCTATGTAGCTCTTGTCTAACATGCGCCTAGATTTCGTTAAGCTCGGCATATACTCCGCTTTCTTCGCCATCCTCATGATATTTTACGGCCTGCCCATTCATATTATGCGTGATCTCTTCTTAACAGCGCGATCATTTGTTAAGCGCCTTAGCGCTTTGATGCAGTATCGCAAGGCTTTGCAAGGCATGAACAGTTATCCCGACGCTACCGCAGAAGAGTTGGCACGCGAGGACACATGCATAATATGCAGAGAAGATATGCGGCCATGGGATCCAGCTGCTGTGGGTGCGGTAGAACGTTTTCGCCCAAAAAGACTGCCTTGCGGTCATATCCTTCATTTTGGGTGCCTTAGGAGTTGGCTAGAAAGACAACAAGTGTGCCCAACATGCCGGCGCCCAGTCACTGTCGAAGGTACCGCGCCTAACGGTGGTGCCGCTGCTGCAGGTGCGAATCCTGCCGGCCAGCCCAATGCCCCAGGTCAACAAGCACCGGGCGATGGAGCCGCTAATGGCGGTCAGCCTGCGCAGGCGCGCGGGGGCGGCAATATGAGAGTATTCCAGTTCGGACCTATTAGGTTGGGATTTGCTCAGGGCAATGCTCAGAATATCCACGAGATGGCTCAACGGCTACGTTTTCCCCTTGACGCTCCCAATGCCCCTGCGATACCGGCGATACCTGCCCAAGCACCTCCTGCTGGCACTGCTCAACTCGGCGGTAGCGGCAGCATTACTGATATTCAAACTCAGCTTCAAGATATCTCACAACGAATTACTCAGGAGATAATGGCTTTACAAGGGAGCCAAGCCGAATTGCAGCATCTGTATGCTATGACGATGGAGCTCAACCGCGTCCGTCAAAATCTACGAGAACCTCATCCTGCGCCTGTCACCCAACTTGGACAACCAGGTGTCAACGCTCATCTGGGTCCCTTCCAGCCTCCCGTTCCACAACCTGTACCACATTTCATGACTTTACAGGAACAGCTCCAAACTATGACGCATATCCCTCAGGTTTCGCCTTTCCCCCCTCGCGTGTCATCGCCAACGATGGTTAGGCACGGAGGTGTTCCTTACTCTGCCTCTGTCCCCGCGGGTAGCCCAGACTTGCCCGAAGGAGTTGTAATTCCTCCCGGTTGGTCCCTGCTGCCCCTTCAGCGTCTTGACGGTTTACCATCACAATCGCAAGCTCCTCAGCAATCTACCCAACAGGCTGACACCAACATTCAACAGTCCCAGTCAGCCGATGGGACGAATGGGAGTACAGTGACGAGCAGCGCTACTGGAATTCCCCGCCCATCAAGCACTAGAGCGGGCGAATCGAACGCTAGGACTTTTGGACTTCCTAGCGGATTTCCAGATGGCTCCAGTCAGACCACTTCTCAAGCACCAAGAGAAACTCCAGAAGTAGCTGCTCCAACACCTGTGATGCCCAATTGGGGCGGCCGCGCACAACTCTTTGCGAATAGCGGGAATACCAACTCAGCTGCCGCTAATGAGCCTGAAGCCAGAACTGAGGAGCCCTCAACATCTGAAGCTCCTCAACCCCAGAACTCAGGCGACGAACAAGAAACGTCAACAGGTAACGAAGCTAAGGGTAAGGCCAGAGCTGCGACGGTTGAAGATGCAGAAGATGCAGAGGATGAATAAAAATATGTGGTCATTTCTGAGTCATCCCCGGCTCTGTATTCAAAGGGGAAATTGCATCAGGGGCAAGGCGTTGGTGGCGTTGGAACTTCATGTCCCTAAAAATACACATTTGAATGGTATGCGTATCTGGTACGATAAAGGTTTTATACCATGAATGATTACCTAGGAATAACTCCTCTAATATTGGTCGTGTTGGTCGAATATTGTAGATATTAGCGATATTCTCGTTTTGAGCCCTACTCCAAACGCGAGGAATGAGTAAATACCAGCGTACCTAACATGACAGAAAAGAGAGGCAATGTTACCTCGAATGAAATTACCTACCTAGCCAGCCGTTGTTACATCTGCTAGTCGGCGGGAATGATGTTTCCTTAATAGGCTTTCAAACTTGTGATCGTACTAATAGGAGCTAGTTTAGAGGTTTTTAATCGTGAGCAATACGAGAGATTAAAATTGCCTATACAGAGCTCTGACATTCGGATCTTAGCTGCCGAGCTTTCTAGCGTGTCGAAGAGATACGCGAATATCTGCCGCTTACGCTGTGCCGTCATCTTCAATTGGTGTTCGCCGGGGCATCCTATGTCGGATGTGAGCTGTCTATGATACGTTGGCAGTTTGTTACCTGAACACACGATGGACCATGTCCAACGTCGGACAATCTCTCACTCACATAACCCAGAAGATCTAGAAGGAGGATCGGTCATCTGTTCGCCAACAACTTCAGACGTGTAATATTGTAACATCTAACACCAAATTTCTTTTCAAACCGCGCAAATCATGAAGTTGGCGGCACATTGTTTCACGGCATCCAGATGCTGAGGTCCTAGGATTAATTGCTTGCATTCTGTAGGACTTACTCCGTCCCATCTCCAAACCATAGGGCGAATAGCCTGAACGCCGCCTATTTTTAGACTAGAAGATTGAGACTTATAAGGGTCATTATATGGCATCTGCCTACTACCTCCTACCTAGTTCGGGCTTATATGTATGGTGCCCAGCCCTAAAAGGATCCATCCTCCAGTTCCTCGCGATGGGGGCGGAGTGGTAAGCACAGCCGCGCCTCGTACCATTGGGAATTTACATATTAAGACCCGAGATCCCCCTCCAAAACCGTCTGACGGTTTGACAAGCAATTAACTTTCGACATTCCGGTCCTTTAAAAATTCGGGGAAAAAAAGAGGACACATAAAAAGAGAAGGGATATATATTACGCGCCAAGATGCAGGTTTTCATCATCGTCGCGATATTCCTCGGTCTCGTCTATGGCGCCGTGGTCGACATAGTCGGAGTAAGTCCTACCACTTTTTCGTATTCTCGTATCTCCAATACGCTGTCGCTAAGAACGGTGCCTTAATTTCGCACATTTTTTTCGTCTCATCTCACCTTCATTCTTTATACTGACCAGAAATCACAGGGCTGCAATGTAGCCACCAACGTGTGCTATGCAAATGTAGACAATTCGGAGCAGGCCTCCTGCTCATCCAAAGCTCCTGTAAGTGAAATCTACCTAAATTCAACTAATACCGAACTACGATGCCGCTTCTCCCGCGGATATCACGGCAATGATATGAGAGCTATCGCTGACGCGTCGGACCAGTGCACTGATAACGCGAAGGCCTGCACGATACAAATCGTCGCCCCGATAGGGTTTCCGGAGAGAGGGAAGGCGACTTGTTCATAGCGGGATGCTACCTACCTATCTATGGGCCTTTTGCTTCTGACAATAAAAAAGACATTCGTTAAACTACCTCGGGCTTCCGGACTTTCCGTGATAGCCTAGACTCCTAGTATAAGTCCGTGATATGATCCCGCAACGCAATATGTCCGTCATCGCTCTAGGTTCGGATGAGAACATAGTGTGTCACCTCTGTCTTAAGCCACATTTTGCTGTCGAGTTGAACTTGCTTTTTTGCCACTAAGGATGTCTTAGGCTGTCACTGGATTTCATTGAACGGGAGTTGAGGGGTGGTTGGACAATGTGTCACCACTATGCTGCCAGCCAGAGACCTGGTGTACAGAGACCTTCACTGGTGGGTTTGAAAGGCAGAGCACCCTTACACAGAATACTGTTGTAAATCACAAGTGTTTTCCGCTAGCTTGAATCCAATTGACTTCACTTCTACAACATTTACAGCATACTAAGATCCGATATTGTCTTAAAGGTGCCTCATTTTATAGCGTCTGTTCTCACAAAGAAGAGATACAGAAGAAGATGCCTGCCTTTCGAGTCTCTATTGATAACTCCAGTTCAGTTTTCTCAGTTTGTTGTGTACCCAGCACTCTAATGGCAATCATAACGACTACTTTTACATATCAGCAGTGTCCCTAACTCGAATCCGCCTAGTACCTAAGTGCTCGGTATCTAGATAGCAACTTCGCCAGGCTGAGAAGATGAGATCTCATCGGGCGGGCAAATTGGCAGAAGGCAGAAGATCCTCTGCCGGCCGCTCGTTTCCAGATTTGGCTGCCTGGCATTTCCTGACATATGCTTCTACCTATCGCAGGTTCCACAATAATCCCCTGACTCCTTCAACCACTTCCTATCAACCGAATGGTTGCTGGAGCTTTTATGTCCGAGCATACTATTGAAGGTCTTCAGTCTTCATTTCTCTCCATGCGCGAGTCGTTACCATAGAGGACAATTCTTCCAATTATCAGAAGCTTGCCTTTAGCTGACGAACTTGAGCTCGTAAAGCTTCGAGTTCGCTCACGTCATTATCTTTGGTGATTGCTCTCGTTGTTCTGTTGACGGCCATCGTTGATATTTCTTCCAGAAATCGAGATCTCGGGCGATGATAAGATATGTAGTTGCTTATCACGTCACTATATATCGTCCGAAATAACGCGCCCACCACCTGATGCGTGGGTTGTTTAGCCAGTGGATTCGGCCGTCGATCACCGAGTATCGTATACAAGCAACCCTAAAAGATACAATTGGACTTGAACGTCTTTCTCGCCAAGCTGGTGCTCGTACTCTGTCTTTGCTCGTTCGTGCTGAGTTCGGACGTCTGCTAGTTCAGCCTCGATCTGTTGCGTTCTCACTTCCCCTCGATCGATGGTGGCTTTGAGTTGTGCGATCGTTGGTCTAGTTGGCCAGCCAAGGCCCTCGATATGTGTAGCATTTATGCTCGTCATGACATCCAAGGCAGATGACACCCAGTCCAGGGAGCCCGGCTCAGACCGAGGGTTGACGACTTTGTTCAGCACAGACTGAAAGATGCGATTGAGGGCTTCCGCCGATCCCACACTCCGATGGGATCCAGATGGAGCGGGGACGACAGCAATTACTCTCTCTTTTAGGAAGGCATCCATCTCCCGGGAGATGCAGGAAGACCCTGGATCAAGGCAGAAAGCCAACGGACGATTCCCATGTTCGCCATCCACATATCGAATGCGCGCAAGGTAGTCACTCTTGAATAGCCATTTCGTCCGGTCCCTAACCAGATCCATCCGACCAGACGACGAGAAAGCCAGGCCGTGCCACGTTCTTTGATAGTCTCGAAGGTATATGAGGGTTTGCTCCAACCAGGCGGTTTCTAGCAAGTTTATCACGCGTTCCTAAAAGCTATCGTCCAGGCAGCTCGAGATTCGCGAAACATATTGTCTCGAGTCTTCCGTGTCTGAGCGGGAGATCGACGTAACCTCCTACGTGGATGTTCACCATTGTCTCAGGTGCGATCGTGACATTACGGGCCGACCTAAGGCATTTTCTTTTCTTCGGTGTCACGTTGTAGGTAGCTGCTCGGGTCGGGGTAATCGGGGGAGATCGCATCGCATCTGTAATTCGAGATAGATGGCTGTTCATTGTGCGCATTTTCGTAAGATCTTGCAGCGTTGCTGTTATTGCCTCCGTAACCGCCGCAAATTCATCTCGACCGCCTCCGACTTAGCATCGTCGCCGTGGTCTTTATAGGTATTCAATGTCAACCCCCCCAGGCACGGATGAGATCCACGGCGAGTTTCCCTCCCTCTTGTCTTCCAACAGCCACTCCAATTTGCAGTATACCAGCAGCTTTTCCAACGGGGCAGGCATTGTCCCAAAGCCGAGCCTGGCGTCTCCCAGGATTCGGATTGCCTCCAGCGCCTCCGGGTCCGGCAGTGATAGGCGTTCTGTCGGCATCTTTGAGTGGTCCCAGTTCGCATTGCCTCCCATCTGTCTGATCTTGTCCAAAGACTCCTTCGTCTTTCTGTAGACAGTTGTCGCAGTCGTCTCTTATATTATTAGCATGTCCGCAAGAAGGTGCATCACCTTGTGGATATCGAATTGTGGTCGAATAGCAGTCAATTAGCAGGCAACTAGCCCTCTTATCCCGGGTCTATCGCCATGACGATGCCGGGGCTTCATGAGACTCGCCCATATTGATTGTGCGGCACTTCCTTTCCAAAGAGCGCGTGGCCTTCTCTACTTCAGTGTACTCAAGGTATCCACAGACTCTTTGTCAATTCGGAAAGCAACTAGCACTACCTTGTGTGCCTTGCTAGCTATTAGGTATGCCAAGTTACTGTGACGGACTGTTGATTGTGAAAGATAGACCTCTCCCGTCTTCTTGTTGAAATTCAATTGATTGACACACCCGAGGTCGCATAAATGGAGAAAAGTGAAACCTCTTTGCGAAAATTATCTCCTGTGTTCATTTGCTGGTGTTTTTGGACCTTGGGCATGATCAATTTCAGTTCGCCGTGTACGTTCTAGAGAGCTGCGTGAACCTGTTGCAACCTCTTTTAAGGTGACGTACCCCCTGCAATAACTTAATATTAATGTTCAGGTGCTGATATAGACTGATAGTGCTGTTGTGGCTGTATTTGTTTTCGCTGTTGTTGGTTCCCTGTGCTTCTTCGAGGCGTCAATCACCTCGCGTTGTAGGGCTGGGTCCGAGGCAAGTTTGTCTGACTAGTCTTGATTTAAACGTCCTTCCATTCGAAATCATCGAAACGAGACATCGCGCTTGATTGTGTTGGGTGTGAGACTGTGCAGGGTTAACTGACAAGGAAACTTGCCGTGAGGTTTTGTCCAAGAATTTTTTATCTTGTACGCCCAGAGGATATGGATGTCCTGATTTGCATGTCTTTTCCCATCCTTCTCTCAACTGGATGGTCATTTTCAACTCTTCCGGTAAGTCGATGATGCCTTTATCATGCCAGAAATCGTAGGTGGCGTTTTTCGAGTATCTTGATTAACCATGAAGGAAAAGCGCAAGGTGTATAAATGCCCATTCGAGGTTTATGAGAGATATGATTGGACTCAAAGCTGAGTATATGAGCTCGTTCGCTCAGTCATAGAGAACCTAGCTGTTTAGGATCCCTACGGTATTCGAGTCGGTTGCAATTGTGGGAAGCCTAGTAGGGAAAACACAAAGACGATGTTGACGCGATCCCTTTAGCCCTTCTTCCATGTCTAAGCTACAATTGTGTCTTTGCTTCTTCTGTAAAGAGTGCTTACAGGGAATGATAATGGTAGAACAGACCAATGTGCAAGTGCTCCCGCTTTCGTATTAAGTAGCTGGTCTCTTATGAGACGAGCTTGTTAAAGTATATCGGACCATCTCTGAGATGCCGGGGTAGAGTAGTGTTGGGAACGAAAGATGAGAGTTAATTCAAGGTAAAGGAGAGGTGCTATTAGTTATTTCGGTACACGCACACGAGCGCGTTTAGCTCTGTCGAGATAGTGCAGGTATCTTGAGTCAACGCTGAGACTGGATGTTCAATCTCAAAGACTCTTAGGAAGGTGACATATAAAACTATTACTGGTGCTAATCAGATAAGAATAATGCATTGTGAATTTGCTTGTCTCGTGGATTTTTCAAGGTTGCCCGTGGTGAGTATAAGGGTTTTCATGTATAGGAGCGCGTCTCTAAGAGCGGCCCCGAATTTGTGACGACCACTTCTCCAGTCATGCGAGGTTGGAGATGGCCTTAGTGGTGAGCCGAGGGTACATGCGTTGGTTGTATTGACGTTGCCGAGGGTCGTCATTGAGGAAGTTGTCGGATGCTACGATATTATAGCACTCACGAGACTCGGTATCGGACTCTTCTGCCAAATAGTCGGCATCCTTAGGCGATCTTAGTAGGCACGACGCCCCAGCACGCGAGTACGGAACTCCGCGCTGCAATCCCGGTGTGATAACTCCGTCCATGAAAAGGCATGTAGATTGGTATATTGGCTAGTAAGCCAGGGCGATTCCACTCGAGTCCATGCGAATTAATAGACTTAGTCGATCTTTTATATGCCCATTAAGGGGTTAATAGGACGAAAACCCCGTATGTTCTAGCTCATTGAAAGATGATATTTCGGTCAACTTATGGAATTTGATGTAAAGCTTAGAGATATAAGGCAGATGTCTGGGTTGTCTTGTAGGCTAGTTGAGAAATCTTCTCATAATAGCTCCTATAGTCTGAACCATAGGAAAGTGCATACATGTAAGTAGGTCCCTATTAGGTTGCCATACTCATTAGATGTCATCCCATAACAAATTGCGCAAACTACCTCACGATAAGAAGTGTAGGGAACGTAAATTTCTACTATATTATGTAGCTAGAGAAAACTCAACCATCTGGAAAATTCTTTCTTAGGATGACTGAGCCAATATATCACACAGTACCTAGGTAGGTAGGTACCTAGTAACTTGCGCGAGCAGATTAATTTCGCCTGGTAGTACACAAATTATAGTTACCTCTATTTATGTTTAACTTTATTCTTAATCTGTGAGATTGAGGAAGAAAAGGCAATGCCTTCTCCCTTCAAAGGGGCTATTGAAGTGGAGATGGACTGAATAGGGGTGCACATGAATAATGTTAATAGGCATGGAGCTATGACATGTGTAAGTCAACGTCTTTAGATAATCCTGAAGCGCTCTGTGGTCTCGTAAACATGTTAATTATCATTGTATATGCGTAGTACCATGTTTGTCAAGTTATTGCGTCTCGCACTAATCCTCGAAAAGGGGTTATATCGTAGAGTCCCAACTACGCACATGAAAGTGGTGTTAGGCGGTCATTCCATTTAAATTCCTTCTGCCGTGAAATTCATCTAGGAACGTAACGTAACAATATGTTGTTTATACGAGTTGAAAGGGACGTCAGCATATATTGGAATATCATCCTTCCAACACAATGCAAGGGAGAAAGGGCGGGAAGAAAGCGCTTCGAAATCATCTCACGCCTCGAATATTGACCAACAAACTTCTGTAATCAGATCCTCCTGCGATATCGTGAGCCTCGGTTTATTACCAAGATAACTGTGGCGCCGACCTTGTATGTAAAGATGCCGTCCAGATTAGGACAAGCATCCAGCTATCCAAGATGAAGTCAGATCTTAGCTACGACTGCTCGACACTAACATCGACGCAAAAGAACCTATCAGTAACCACTCGTGCGATGATTCGGAGCCGATCACCCAAATCGAGCAGAATATTCCAGCATCCCACGCCCATCTTATATAAGTCCTCACGCCTTAGCGCTCACCCTTTGCTCTCTCCCTCTCACGTAACCCGACCCAGCAGCCCGGGTCGTCCGAAATAAACACACGCAACCCACGTGCAGAATCCCTCACCCGCGCCCCCCATGCAGGATGAGCGGTCAAGCCAGCGATTATATCGACCGTTCTATACCCGTCCTCGGCTCTGCATCTCGCGTTATTGGCTTACCGCCGCTCTCTTCGTCCGCTTTGGGAATAAGAGTCTGGGTTAGACCAGAGAGATGCAGCGTGCTGATGCCGGTATGCCACAATGGGAAGCCCACTTCTGCATTACGCGGACCCGTCGTCGTGTGACGTTGGAATCCGACCCCCCTTGCTATGTATGTGTGTATGTACGTACATAGAAGACGTGCGTCGGGGGATAAGTCAGCGTAGGGCTGGGCTGGCTGGAGAAAGCACAGCCTCTGGGGGTAGCGTGTGCTCGCTAAACTAGCCTCTTAACGAATTCGGAACCTGCCACACTTTTTTTTTTCTTCCTACCTGGATATCTTACCTCACGGGCGAGGCTCGAGCCGAGAAGAGGAAAGGCGCGTCCGCCCGGCTCGGGCAGTTTGTGGATCTGATTGGACGGCACGAACGATTGCTTAGGTAGATACCGGGTTTAGTATCTGGTAGTAATCAATGTGATATCGGGATAGATGAGGCGCGGGATGGAGGACGAGTACTGGTGTGCTCTGCGCCTTGCTTGGTCGCTTTCACATGCGTCAGCGAGACGTGATAGTGATGAGATAACTGACGAGTATGCCGGAAATGTTAAATTCTGATGGTGGTTGGATGCTACGCGATCGGCGCTGATTTACGTTGCAGCATGCGTAAGCAAGATGAGGAGATCCCTGGTTTTCGTGCTCACGATTACCATGCAGCTAAAAAATGACTGAACTTCTTATGAATCATTTCACACGATGCAGGAAGGCGAATATTGATGAACAGTACGTATGTAAATTAAGTAAAGTTTGTTTGTTATCTGCTTGAACCTCCTTATGAGTTATGAGCTTCCATCCCGAAGCCACCCCCCAAAGCCCAAATTGCCCGAGATGCCAATGCTAGATATGCCCAAACACCATAGATATGCAACCGTAATTGTAATGAAAATGAAGCAAATGCAAGAAACCGCAACGCCGCTTGTATGCAATGATATATGCTCGTATGCTGATTTATCCCCCTCGGGAGACGATGTAGATTAGAAGGAAACATGCTAGTATTAATCCTTAACCGGTAACACGAACCGAACCTTCTTCCTTGGCTTTGCAGCCGGTATGTCTATTGGTAATGTCTTTCCTTCGTGGCCGTCGATAAGATCCTCGATGCTCAATCCCATTTCACTCATCGTTTCTTTTTCCGGCTCCTCCTCGATGGAGTATACATCGGGGCTTGGCTCGCGCCACGAATGGCGTCGTTGAAGCGATTGACTGGCCGATCTTCCTCGGAGAGATCGCCGCGGGGGTGCGAAACGCCTTGATGGGCGCCCGCCTGGTGATCCGACGTGGAATGAGGCGGGTGATAGTAAAGCCTCCGTAGTTTGAGATGTTATGGTGGAAGGTGATCTTGTCTGGTCAAAGAATTTTTCAAATCCAAATGGTAGAGACGTGTGGCCGTGGGGATGAAATCGAATGTAATCTTCGTCATCATCACTATCATCATCGTCATCTAAGACTGCGCAGTCTGCCATTTTGTCCTTGGGTTTGTATTTCCTGAGACCATCAAGGGTGGACGGGGAAACAGTTCGGATGATTTCCTCAGGCCGACTAGAGTCTTCAATCCCGGCGTCAAACTCGAAATCAAATTCGAGATCGTCTTCTTTCGGGGTTGGCGGAGTGAGAAAGTACATCATGGGATTCTCATAAGAATAGTGGGCGTCAAGGTCATCTTCATCTGTTGAGTTGGTATCATAGTTTGTATCATCCTCCAAAGACGGGGGAAGGCGGCTTGGGCTCGGCGGCCAAGTCGGCTCCGGTTGTCCCCGGATGGGAATGTCTGTCGGCAACAAAGGCATGGTGGTAATAATTAGAGGTCGTGTGGTTGAAGAATAAAAGGATTTGGAGATAAAAATCGGATCTCACGGCGCTATCATTCTCAGGAATTCGTGTTGACAACTAAAAGGAAACTAAAAAGAAAGCCTTATGTTATCAACGAACGTTGCCGGGCTCGAGCCGGCTCAGATACTAAATATCCTGAAGGTGGAAAATATGAATCCGGCCTACCACCTCAAAAGAGAAAAGTGACGAATCGTGAAACACAAAAAGAACACGAGAGGAGAGGGAAACGTGAGCGGCAAAATCGTAATATATATACTGGCACTAGGCAGAAGGTGTGCAGTAATATGTTAGTCACCGGTCGGATTAGAAGGTTGCCTTGTGGATCGGTTAGGCAAGCGAAGGTGGTGGTCATGCCTTGGAGGGACCCAGCTGCAAAGGTAGCTCTTAGGAACCTTGATGGAGCTCGTGAGCGGAGACGCTCTCTTGCAAATTGCAACAAGCCAGCCAAGGGCTAAGCCGTGGAAGGGCTCAGACTACGATCACCTCCAAGCTGGTTTCCATAAAGAGCATCACGCGTCAGAAGATGGTGTGTAGATTGATTTGTAGGCTGGTTAGGTGAGTGGGGGTCACCACGGTTTTGCTGCTCGGATCACTAAAGCTGAGAGCATAAGCCGGGTTTCTAAGACATCGAGGACGCTAGCACCAAACCCATCTCGGCGAGATAACCATCTGACAATGCTGTATGCGAATTACCAGCCGAAACACCCGCATTTACAGAGGGCATTTTGCTATCCGTATGGATCCTGGAGGGGTATCTGCATTTGTGATTGCGACGTCTTGAGGCTCGTGGGCCTCCGTGTGATTTGAGAATGGCTCAAGCTTGATCGAATTGACTCGCCCTTGGATCGGTCAATATGTAGGCATCGTACCTTGCATGAAGCTCGACTGCGGCACAGCCAACGAACACGGGCTCTGTAATGATGCTCGAAAGACGATATCTTGACGCATGTTGGTTCGCGATAAACCAGATTATGTGACGATGCACCCCACGATTCTGGGGCGTCGATCATAACTGCTACATAACCTACCCACATGGGTAGCTATCTTTGGCCCACAGTTATATATTGATTCTATTGTGGTCGGGCTAAAGCTGAGATTAGCGCTGTAGGGAAATGCTCGCCCTCAACTCCGTCCCTAAGAATGTTTAAGGAATATACTATCATTAGGACCTCGAATGATTAATTAGTAGGCTGTGATACGCCATTCCGTCGATACCGAAAATCCACACTCTTTTCCATTTTACACATTAATCGTAAAGAAAGAGTCAAGGGGCCCTCCTCTGTGAAGGGAAGTGGCTTATTCTTGGTTTAGGCTGGTTTGGGGTAGCACCAGCAACCAAACACGAAATAGTGTTGGTGACTCGGGTGTTTCTGTGAGTGTTAAGGTGTCAGATGACGCGAGACTTATCAACTGAAAGACCCATTGTCTTGATTTTGGTAGCAGTGAGGTCGCAAAACATTCCCATGCCGGCATCGAAAATTAATTTCAATGCAACCCTGGTTAATGCCGGTAGAAGCCACCAAGGGTCATCTCCATCTTTCGCATTGTGCGCATTGTCAAGAGCGGCATTATTGGAGATGGGTTTCTTTTACCTGATTTCGAGATAGTCGATAGTTCGAAGTGGTTGCCAATGATACACTGGATCCGGATCTTTTGACAGCTCCAACTAGAGATGTAGCCAGAAATACGACTAAATTGGATTTGGTGTGGTCGGAACTCGCCTCTTCCATTGCTAGGATGGGCAAATAGATCTGGGTTTAATCCATATGTCTTTGACATTTGCCCATGTGATCCTATTGATGGAGTAGAAACACGGGCCACTCATGAATCCAATGATGTCACCGTGTTCATTATCGAGGGCCAAAGGCGCAAGAGGAATTAAAAAAATTATCGGAATCCAGCAAAGAGGATTGAGCTCCATAACTGCAATATCGACGAGGGAAATAGGGACTTGATCTAGACAATTCGATCTCCTGATATCCTGAAGATAGATCTATTAGTAGCAATTTAGGCTAATGCGTCCCTGTAGATCTCCCTTGAGTATGCATATCATGCAGGGAATGGATTCGACAGCACAATTGGCGACATCGATTGACATTTTAAGATCTCGATTGCTTAAGTGCAGTGGACGTAGCGGACGTGTGGTAGGGCTGAAAGAAGGTTCCAAGGTCGCTAGACCTGTTACAAAGTCCCAACGTTACAGCTAGAAAGGCAGCTAAGCTAGTACCAGCTAGGGGCTATCAGTGCCGACAAATAAGCACTGGAGGCTTGTGGCTTCCAGCGTTGTGGCTCAGATACCCGACACAAACTCAAATTTCAGTATCACGTGTATTTAGAGTTGTAGTCCAAAGTCAACCTTAATTCTATTTTAATTGTCACCATTCTTTAGGCATCGATTTCTGGAGAAGTGCAGTTTCGATTTTTCATTCCTACTCCATTCTACTGATCGATCTATACGATGAAAAACCTGTTCCTGTTGCCACGTTGTTGACCCGTTCTTGAATTTTAATTTCCGAAAGGCTGAGAACTAGGCAATAGGATCCATTGTCACCTTATTTCAAGTCTTGCTGTTGAAGCCCAGGCAACACCCTACCAAACAACATATACTCGAACAGGGACTACAGGGTGCATCTAAAGGGTCATTCGCGACAGTATGTTACGGTGATTCGTGAAAAAGGCCACATTTTATAAAAATGACGCATGCTATACCCTACAACTTCGATACCTCCCTCCGAGGTGACCGATGTATCGTTGAGTTTACCCTGACGTGGAAAATCTTAGTCGAAAGATTTCCTAAGCTTTACATCTTCGTGGGTTGAGTCAAAGTGCAACTTTTCCTGCCTAAGCTGCCATTCCCAATTCAAGGCAATGTGGATTCCAAACAGTGCGCCATTTAGACATGGTTGGGCACCTACCCCCTTGACGACAACAAGGCCGCAACCATAAGGGAATTTGGCCGAGTGTGTGTAAATTCTTGCATTTGTTTACTTCAGCAGCGCAGGGTGTTTATGGTACCCCCTGATGACAGCACGACCTTCGGGAAAGTGGACATCGTCAGGCAACTTAGTTGTTTATGTCCTTACACGACGACATGGAGATAGGCCGGTCATACTCCTATGTGGGAAATTCCTGCCTAATGATGCTCGGGGTTTGAGGCCAGACCTGAAAATGAGATCAGATTTGAAGAAAATTCTCATCGGTTCCATTAATCGGAAAGTATGAGCTAAGCAATGGGCTTACTCGGTGACGCCTAGCGAAATTCTACCAAGACGACTTGGCCAATAAATCAGATTGAGCGTTGGACTAAACCAACGCCACGAAAACTGTTCATTGTCAAGAAGCGGACAATCGCATTCTCTAAAGGTAAGAATTCCCAGGGTGTGTTAATTCTTTGACTCTGTAAGCTGTCTGCTGGTCGCGATAACCCTAGTTAGTAGTCTCTTTGACTGAACATGTCTTCTCAGACAAGCACCTAGTTTAGAGCTGGTTTAGAGCTACATGTGTAACTCAAACAGCAACACTCCACAGGGAATTTGAAATACTTCTCTCAGCTAGCCACTCAGCTAGGCACAGTGTAAATCGACGTCTGAATCAATTTGAATTGTTGTTCAATGCTTCGCGCGTTGAACTGCCAAATAAGGTGAAAGATGAGGCGCAATGAACCTTTCGTCGTAATCTAAGGGTCTCACATTGGATAGGTCGCTTAGATGATCTCGCTTCGAAAATTCCTCCACTATTCGCATTCTAACTGCATGCTCCAAGTTGGTGATGTAAATAAGGACATATCGTTGTTGGTATTGATTCCAACCATGCTTCCTGAAATCTGACAGTCCGCGCGTTTGAACATGGCCGATTCGACTTTTGCGAATTCGTGTTACTAGGCGAGCTTGAGTATTCTCATACCCTGCTCTATATCATGTTGACAGCTTCTAGATACCAATTAGGTCGACTGCATCGATATTTTGACCGGCATCACCAATCTGCGAGAGGAATAATTCCTGCTCCTGTTTACTACTCAGTCCTTGTAGCCACAATTGAATTGGAATCGCACATGGCATCGACTAAGAGGGGAAAGTCCATAAACTGATCCGAAGACGGTGACGGCAGGGCCTATGAATCCTATCCGGAACTTCGGTTCCTAGAACGAGCGCTCCGTACCCAGTAGTATATTTATGGTATATTCCAATCCATGGATCGCGAGTAGAATTGGCTATTCATTGTTGAGGCGTGGCGGACAATTGTACAGCATGACTGACATGTGTTCGTCTTCATACGGTCCGCCCCGAAGACGAAGCACGTCGGCTCTCTCATCAACCTCAACAAGCCGTGTTCTTTGGGCGTATCGGAAAATATGACAGTGACCTAGGATGTCGACCTCAGTGGCGTAGTCCTCCTTCATATGAGGTCCTTAAGCAGTGATGCGAGGTCCTTAATTAAAACAGCGGTCAAGTTCATAGCGATGTCTCAGTCGAATAGAGAAGCTTTAATCTCTCCAATGGCATCCTCCCAATTGCCAAGGGAGACCCACTGGATGGCCAATTTGGATTTGTTCGTGGAAATTTTGCCGGCCCACAATATCAATTGTGTTTCGACTTGGCGTCGAATGCCCTTCCAGTCTTTCACCGAAAGACTGCTGTGCTGTGCTGCCGACCGGCTTACAATATCAGCTCAGTCGAGGCACGCGTCTCTCCTAGTGGTGTGCTGTCGTGTATGTGAGCCTCACGATGACATTGTACCACGCCTACCACATTCCAATTCTCATTTGCTTAGGTGTGGTAGCTAGTTTGGAGTCTTTGACGATCCAGCTCGTAACGGACAAGTACCAACCCATGGGAGGATCACGCATCTACCCGTATAGGTGATAGAGGAGGTTGTGCTGCATTTGCCCGCATCAATGCCTTGTTTCCATGTATGCGGCTATGTACCTCCTCCGTGTCTTTCTCAACCGAGCCGAGAGAGCCACGGCTCCTACAGCGGAGAGCTTGGAGTGACTCATATCCATATGTAGACTTGCTGCGTGATGGCCTCGTCACGCTATGATAACGCGATGCATTTCATGCTATATGCATGCTGTACCTATTGTTTATAGGCAGTGTGAATAGTGTGTTTGCTGCTAGGTGATGCCGATTTTCTAGAATAATCGAAATCTGCTAACGCAAGTAAGTGAGAATCAAGAACTCACGATTAAAATCGTCTATAGCGGAAAACCATTGGCGATCATGTAGATACATAAGCTTCTAGCGGATACTCTGACGAGGTATAGAGATACAAGAAGAGACATACAAGATTAGTGTCAGTAGTACTCATTTGTATGCACAGATAGGGTTTGGTCTGTGTGGATGACATGCGTCGCTGGCACGGTCCCCAGGCAGGATAGATTCACAAAGAAGGAGGTCCAGAATACCTCTCAGGTCAACCCAGAACCAATCAACCTGCATACACTGAACAGAGGTGAAATCTTTGCCCCCCTTCCAAGCCTAGATTTGAAAAAGATCATCCTTCTCATTGAATGGTGTTCCCTACCGAAGAACCGTATCGTTCCGAGACTGTCCATCGTCGCGATTCCTGGAGTAGCAGTTGATATTAATTAGCGAACTTATCGCCCATCATTTCGAGGTCGCCTAATAAGAGGATGAGAGATATCAAGTGAGACATCAAGTGACGCCGCAGCGCTCTATCTTAGCCTGCCAGACTTATCTGACCTACGCTTAGGGAATAGACGCACATCTCACGCCCCAAGCGCGTTGATCGCCAGTCATGCTAATTTATAATATCATAATATGTGCCTTCTATAAAATATAGATGGATAGGTATAGAATTCATGGAGAGGGTATACCGGCGCAAAAGCGGGAGCTACTCGGTGATAAGAACCTCGGATCCCGGGAGAGGACCGATTTCTTTGATGAAAGCACCGGGTAGGAAATCCATCTAGCCTTGGGAATCGAAAATTTTATGCCGAATGGTGTAATCTTACATATTTGGTATCTTGATTCGGTAATGTCGCAGTGGACTAGGCGACAGCGAGGGTTACCGAACGCCTGCATAAAATGCTGAGAGAGAAGGCAGACGATGGATACAATGCTATCGCCCAAACCCGATTAGTCCTATGAGAGAACGATGCTAGTTCTGAGCTTATGCACGTGTATGCAGACCCCTACCGGGACAGCCCAATGGCGTCCGTAAATTTAGGTATCTCAATTCATTTGCAGTTAGAGAATGGCACGAGATGAAAGATGTGCGTTGGCGTCGTTGGCGTCCCGCTGTTGCCTGCAACTCTGCTCGTCTGCCTGCTAGCAAATAGCATTCCACGGGAAGAAGAAAATGGACGCCATCGTCATCATCATTGCTACTCGTCGTCCTAGAGATCTCTTCCCAATTCTACCCATTCTGTTCCATTGGCTTTTGTTTTACTTCCAAGCCTGCTTGGAAGAATTACAGACGAACGTAGTAATCAAGGCCATAGCGAGAATATAACCCAATTTGGACACGGTTTGCCCATTGAGATATTTCTTATTTCTCGACGCCTTATTGGTACCCAAGCAAGACATAATGTAATCGGGCATTAAACCAAGATACCCGATTAGACGGATTAGCAGCACTACATCTAAAGTCTTGTTAGCGGATCTTCCTTCATCGGTTGCTCTTTTTGCCTCTGCAGCTTTGAAGATTCTCTGTCATATCTCGCGCCCACCTACGCCCCAGCGCCCCAGCGCCCATAACGTTCGCCACTGTACCAGTTGTCAGTTAATTTGGAAACATCGGTATCCAACGAAAGACTATCGTGGAATACTAAGATCTACGGACCCCAGGACTCAGGACCAACGGATTGGCAACATCAGCCTCAACCAATCGATCTAAGACACTAGCCGTTTTTTTATCTGTGAAGAGATTGAGAGAGGAAAGTCGAAAAGCTCAACGGAAGCTGGCAGGGTTCGCCTTGCCTTGGGACGCCGCGTATTTATTATACTATCGTAATATAGTAATAGTAAAGAGCGGGTGAACGGGGCGAACGGTGACCAGCGATTTGACGAGGCGGATATCTCGATAGGCCATTATTGTTCAGGAACATGCTCGATTAAAAGAGATTTTTGTGGAATCCTTCTTCTCTGACGCCCGGACGCCCAGACACTCTGCGGGTCTGCGGGACCTATCTGAAGCTTGTCTGCTTGTGACGGCAACTCGTGACCCACCGTTGGGTACCGTTACCGTTCCTTTCTTTCACCTGGATTCGTGGAAACGCTGAAAATTTCAACTCCCATAGCCTCAGGATTTGAAGCATCTAAACTCCGTACTTGTCCTTCTTGGCCAAATCAATATCCTAGAGAGAACAAGGTGAGCCATAATACGTCAAAGCTATTTTTAACACCTCCCCTTCTCTTTTCTGCGAGCACGCAAGGGCAAGGGAAAAAAAGAAGTGAAGGGTGGGTTCCAGTGTTCCAGTGTCGTACCGTGAGAAAGGGAACAAGAGTGAAACCCTTAGGTACCTAAGTACCGTGAGACAGAAAGAAAAGCCCTGGATTAAAAAAAAAAGTCAATTCCCCAATTTTTTTTCACCTATCGATTATTTACCATCGCGTATCGATAGAAGCATCACAGCCGGGAGACCCCTCGTTTTAGTCGTCGCTCGCCTGGCTCGTTGCCCAGGTGCTTGAGGGGACAACGATCTTCCCTGCTTGATCACCAATCCCCAAATTCACAATCCTACCGACGCTCGGTGCCACCTTACAACCACCAAGCAGCCAAGTTACATACGGCGGTAGCGACTTAAGCAACATACCATTCGTTTCCTAATAACATTTGAACCTAATCAAATCTTGGAAGCTCCCATCTGCCATCTCCCATCTCCCGACTCCTATCTGTCTTCTCGCCTGCCGTCCTATTACCATCGGCCGGTTACCGTAGCTACATACATCACATACACCAAATACCTATTACGAGTAAGCGGTTACGCATTAACCGTTCCAACAACATCTCATCCATAGAAGTCGGTACTTGCACTTTCTCTGAGGTTAGTTTGTGGCTTTGCTTTCTCTTTTTTTCAGCGTCGAACATAGCATCATATCCAATATCCAAAATCCTCATTCATACATTTATACTCGCATACCTACATACATCTACACATACGTACATATATATCCGCAGCTATCCACCTGTCGGCCTCAACGTCCATTCGGATAGGTATGTGCCTAGGGGTATGTACTTGAATTGTGCAACAGTATAATACGTACACGTATTGTATTGGATGTACATGACAGTAGACTTACAGCGAATGACTGGAGCAAGTGCAGGCGAGACATATGGTTAGCCAGTGGTTACCTTACAGACAAGATACATCTCCAGGGTTGGAGGTACAACGCATTAACAAGAGGAAAGCACCCCTTAAGTACCTGCGAGTTTCTCCTGGGCTATCAACCCGGCAACTCCCTCCTCGCTTTTCCGTTTCCTACCAACATTGAACCTTGGAACCTATGCAACAACATCCCCGATTCTTCTTCAACCCCCAATCATAAAAAAAAAGAAGTCTTAAATGAATAGCATTAAGGAATAAGGCAAAGAAAAGAAAAAGGAAGAATAAGAAGAGAAGGAGGTAAAAAGTTGACCATCTTCACATTTATTCATATCTATTCATATCCATCTACATATTTCTTGGCTTTTGGTCTTTAGTCTTTCTGATCCTTGATCCTTTTTTGCTTCTACTGCGGAACATTATTGCAGTGCCCTCAAAAACTGCAGCTCTTAGTCGAAGACCAAAGTTATCGCAACATTCTATTGATTTTCGAATTCTCCCATTACGAAGATCTCAGCCTCCTGTCAAGGTCAATTATTACCTGATCGAATCCATCATCCCGACTTTTCTGACGCTACAAGTCTCGCCCACAAACGTCTGTTCGCGCGGATCCCCACTTGACACTTGACCAAAGTTGGGAACTTGAACTTGGGTGATAGACTGGGTCGACTTGGGTCTGACTGGGTCTACCGCATGGTGCTGCTGCTCGTGCTGCTCATGCTGCTTCTCGACCCATACAAACCCATACAAACCCATACAACCCATACAATCTAGTCTCCTTACCTCTACCTACATTGGATCCTACATCCTACCTGGACCTACCTACATACATAGTATTGCTTTTTTCCTTTTCTGACTCCTCGAACATTACTAGGTTGTCCACACTATCAGCACTGTACAAGTAGTAGGACACACAACTGCCACGCATTCGCGCATTTGGAAACCCACTTCGTTGGGTACCAGGACAGCTCCGCCCTTCCTGATCCAGTGACTGGATTCACTTATCAGGCACATAAGCCCTCGCCCTCCGGCATGGCGAAGAGGTCAGCACCTTCTGTTGCATACTGCGAGGAGGAAGACAGCGACGGAAATCCCATTGGCGAACCTCAATACGCCCGCTCCACCGCACACAGTAGCCCTTCAAAAGAAAAACCCAACACCAGCAGAACACGAAGAGATTCATTCCGTCGAGAATCAAAAGATTTCAAAGATTTCAAGGATTTCAAAGAAACAAAATCTCCCATCGACTCCTCCCTATCAGATTCCGACGACTCAACCGAACTAACAAGAAAATTTTCAAAAATTAAGATGAAGGGAGAAAAGAAGAGACGAGAGGACCCTCTCGTCAGCCAGCAACGGCCTGTTCCTCGTTCCCGCAAGACAGCACCACCGCCTGCATCCCGATTATCTGAAGACGCATCGTACTACGGAATACATCCACAGCACTCCGTCTCCTCTATACCAGCGAGACCTCGCGCCCGCACCAGGCCCGAGTCATACTATGGCCAGCGCCCGCCTATGTCGACATCAGCATATGCTCACCAACCGCCGCTACCACCCTCATCAATGCCTCCCCCCTCCTATCCTCCACCTCAACAATATTGGATGGGAGGGCCTCCTCCTCCTTCAATGGGTGCATTGGTTCATCAGCCTCCAATGCCCCCTCCTTCAGCATATGGAGAACCATTCCCTCCTAATAGAGACTTGGCCTCGCGATTCGGACGTCCTCAGTCGGCCATGGGATTCGCACCACCTACCAAGGCACTCGATTACGAGCCAGTGAAAGAAAAGTCTCTCACACGGAGAGCTTCGGCGGCAAGGAAGGCTAGCAAGGAACACGACGATAGGCACCGGATGCCACCGCCTGCTCGGCCGGCGTCTACGCAGCCAAATCGATTAGTTATCCGCCCCTCACCGCCAACACACACAGCTCCTCCCTCGCAGGCAGCTTCAAGGAGGAAGTCCGTTGGGTTCACGGCAAATGAATTACAGTCCGGCGACCCCTCTATGTATAAAGCAGTAACTCGACGTGAAGTGGAATATGGAAATGGTGCTATTCCTCCCCGACCGAGACCTCAGAGTTACGAAGCTGAGTCACTATACGACGACGGTTATGAGATTGCATCTCGTGGTCGACGAAACTCTATCTACCAATTTGAGGAAAAGCTACGCGATGCATCTCGGTATCAGGACGACGTAAGTGGAGGAACTGGCGCAGCCCTGACTGCTGATGCCCTCCGGCGCGTGAAAAATGGAGGCAGCAGCCGTTCAACTCGCAGCAGTGCAAGTCGTGATGAGAGCGACTACAAACAATCGGCCACTACCCGCACTACTCGATCTGGTAGTGGAGACGATGATATTACCATTAAACTTCCAATGGGTGCCGTCATCGAAGTTGGGAACACCAAGATCCATTGCAAGGATGGTGGTAACATGAACATCGGCCGTGGTAATGGAACTTCTCGTGCCGGAGGAAGCGAACATGCGGCTCCTTCTCACTACAGCGACGAACGGAGCGAACGGAAAAGCCGGGCAGATCGATCGGAAAGGCGAACCAGAACTGGGTCGTACTCCCGTACACGTTCGACGGGGCCACCTATGTACCCTCGAACCCCTCCTGACTACGCTCATTACGATGATTACGATGATTATGATTCTCCCCCTCCTCCACATGCGCCATACATGGGTTATTACGATGACCTTGACCATGATGATGACGAGGACAGTTTCTACGAGTGCTAAGTCTTCAATTTGGAAGATGTCGGCGATTTCTTACCATTTTTGTTTTGATTTACCGGAAAGCGACTTGTCATTTACGTTTTGAATATTTTAGCACGTCATACTGCTCTGCGTCTTTTTATCTTGTTATATCCTAGCGTCTAGCGTCTCACCCCTTGGTGGTCAAAATGCTTCGTTGCCGAAAAATAGGCCAAAATGGATACCCCAAAATTGGATCAGAAAAGGGTTTACAGGATGGGAACGCACGCATGCTCCCACGCCTGCCAGATTCTCCGTGGTTGGTTGAAGTTCAACATTGTATACGAAGATACGAGTGGACGAGGATACATGAATGACGGTCGGGTTTACGGACTTGGGACAACTGGAGGGATGGTGTGTAGGTGGCTGTGTGGACGGTCCCATCGAGCGCGTGTTAGCTTACGTTCTAATCTCTCACGAACCTTGATTCTCTCAACCCGATTAGGGAATACGGGGGAACGATGTTCTATTTTTGTCTTCTTTTCTACACTACACACGAATTGGCCGTGCCATTGCTGTTGTGCGATACCCTTTGAGCGCTTCGAAGCCGAGTCAATTCGCATTCACATGGCGTAAGAGTTGGACTAATAGAATCTAATCTGCTCAGCAAATGAAGTTCGCACTTCTGCTAGCAGCAGGACACTTGGTCCTTTATCACACGCAAAGGGAGGAGACTTTTTGCCGACTTTCTTCGGTACGGAGTTTTTCTATTTCATTTGGATATGTAGTAGACTCGAGTGTTTGGGGAATTTGTTTGTACCTTAATCAGTTGGGCTGGTCTACTATTGCTTGGAGGTTTTGCTCGAGGTGAGCTAAGGAACGGTCGATCCGTCTTAGCATTCATGCTAAAGCCTCGCCTGGGATGGGATTTGACTGGTGGACGGCTAACACGCGGAGGAATTCGTCATAATGGCACGGCATTTTTTGGATGGCATCTAGGATTTTCTTTAGTCGAAGCGTCAGTTCATCACCGATCTATAGATACGTATCTACTTATGTGGACATCTAGGTAGTATCTAGGTAGTATCTGTTTGGATTATGATATCCCCCTTTATTAAATCAAGGAATTGTCCCGATATTGTGATTTTCACTGCTGAATAATTGACCTACTGTAAACATGACTTACTATAAACTATCTGCGTATCTTAAGTACTCTGACGACATAGCATGCTGTAAGGGAGAGTGAGCTCTTGTCTTCAATCGACCCATCATCTTTCTCATCTTGAAGCCGTCTGGTCCTACCGCCGCGGAACGCAGACCGACGAGTCGGCAGGCTGGCAGGGTATCCCAGCTTCCCCACGTAGATCGTGCCACGTCTTTCCGCGTCCCTGTATGAAACTTACTAACCGGGCGTTTCTCGCCACTTCGACAACGCATTGGCCGAACGGTAGGTAAAGTACGTACATATTATTGTCAGACACTACTATAACATGTAATATTTTCAATCATACCTTGTCGTATATGGTATCTCGTAGCGCGATATTTTTCTTTCCCTACATAATCTTGATAGTGTCGACTGGCTGAGTGGCGGCTGATTATCTTCAGACGTCTGTTAACTTATCCACCGACGTTCCCGTTGGATGGGATTTATTGGGATCGGGGCTGGTTCTCGTTTCATCGCTTGCCTTAGTCCGGGCTGTCGATCCGGGGCTTGGGATATTCATATCTTGTGGACATCCGTGGGCTTTCCACGTCTTTGCCTATCTGGGCGTTCAGGGCTTGCAGACGGCGTATCCATATATTGATCCGTGGGCAGGTTAAGTGCTTATAAGTGCTTACCTTGGAGGAATATTGGGGGATTCGATCCGGAGGTTGGGATGGAGACTATGGAGTTGAATGTCGTTATGCACACCTATTCTATCTGAGAGGCATGTACTTCTCAAAACGGTGCTTTGAATGTGCCGTAACTGAACTCCGTATTGCCGGTCTATGTACATGAGGGTGTCTAGACTAGATGCAATGGAAGCTATAATTATTACCTATCACCACCACCGGAGTCTAAGCAAGCTTCGTGTCCTCGCTAAAGGGCTGAATTTCCGCTGGTTCCGAGCTGTCGGTACATTTATCCAGGCTGGTGGTAAGAGAAGGATTTTTTGGCGGTTGGGGTATTGAATTGTATTGAATGATTACATAGTACATGTGTGTCCGTACTGAGCTTCCCTGCCCTGTTCAGGGGGAGAGCGGATATGAAACAAGAATATCTTCTCTTTTTGTCTACTACGGACGTAGTGTCATCCCATTGCTGACTTATTATTGCCTAATAGCGCAAGAGATACAACCAACTCTGGCGGTACGCAGCCCATTCGCTGACTTCGTTGATTTTTGAGAGCGGCTAGCGATACCGATTGGGTTTTAACAGAGCGTATCGTAGATTTCGTACATACATACTTTGGTGGGTAGATGTATGTACGTACGACGGCGGAAAGGATCGGGATATTGAAGGCGGCGCATGAAGGAAATCCTTTAATCTAATACACCCAATACATAAGCCATTACGAGTTGTTCGATGCGGTACCTGCTTAGGCTGGGCGCTAAGAAGATTGAAGCTACGCTGATGAAGCAATCGGCAGTGTGGTTCACCAATGGAGACCCTAAATCGCCTCACATTTCTGGACTTGGTAGTCGTAAGTGAGATGGAAACGTCGCAAGCCTCACCTGACACTTCAGACTTGAAGTGCCAAGTTTCCAGGAGATAGGGGCTATTGGGAACATTGGGGCTAGACGGGTTTGATGATTGATGAAAGATGGAAGATGGTCCATTTAAGAAGACCCGCAAATTGCTGAACGGTCGCAACGGCGGGACGGGAAGTTTAACCTTCCCTTTGAACCTTAGCTGACAGGATGACAAACCTTACTAACCTAAAAATGTCCCTCTATCCTCTTTCGGACGCATTAAACCGTATACCTCGGTACTTCGGTGATAGTCGTTTTATCGGTTATCGATAATCCGATACCGTTATAGTGGAGATTTCAACGTTGCCGGGTCAATTTCCAGCTTGTTGACTTTTGACATCATTTGCCAACTTTTTACCAACCACCCCAGCCACAAATTTCCATGGCCACACCGTGACCCATAGAAACGACCGGACAACCAAGTTCGTAACAACAGATCATTACTTTCCTCTCTTCCATCACAATCAAAACAAATATCGGTTTGCATCGTAACATTCCACCACGGTGCATCGTCGAAAGCACCTACCATTATCGACTATATCGATTGCAATTTCTGTCTCATGCACTTCGAATTGTGAGGGGAGTGAGATTGACCACGCATTTGCAATAACGCCCGCTTGGCTGGGTATTCCAGTGAAATACCAGCCGAGTCTAAGTTTAGTCTCGACAATCTTATTTCCATTCCAGACGAACACATAACCGCAACTACCATCATATAAACGCCATCACCATGGCCCCCGTCCTCCCTAACCTCGAAGCCCACGCCCGCACCCTCCTCACCGCCGCCCGCGATGCAGCCCACCACCTCGCCGGGCGGACCTCCACGGCGCTCCCGCCCACCGCCGAGACCATCCGCTCCGCCGGTCCCGTAATCGCGCACAACATCCTGCTCAGCCGCGACGACGTCTCCTCGACCACCGTAACCAACAAAGTAGACCCACACAAAGGCGTCGTGTCCCCGCAAAACATAAACAACACCTTCGTATTCGTGCTCTTCGGACTCATCGGTGCGGCCTTCGTGTGCGCGGCCATCTGGTTCTTCTTCTGGGCTAAGAACGGGGGGTTCCACTTCCGCGACAACGACTGGGAGGACTACAAATCGACGGTGTTACGCCGCAAGGGACCGAATGGCACGATTTTGTCGGGGGCGACCCCGAGTACGCAGTTAGGCGGCGGATCCGTGTATAAGGACGTGGACGACGGCATGACTGAGTACACGGGCGGACTGACGCAGATGACGGGGGACACTGGGAGCACGTTGACGGGGATCACCGGGGGCGCGTCGGATGTTACGGGACGGGAGCGCAGACGGCAGAAGAGGGAACGGAAGGAGCGAGAGCGCGAGAAGAAGAAGGATCGTCGTAACCGTGAGAAATCTGGTCGTCGTGTGGGTGAAGATGGCGTGCTGGTTGATGAGGAAGCGGAGGCTGCGGCCAAGGACCACTTACGCGCGTACCGACATGAGAAGGCAGCCCGTGTTGGAGGTATCAACAAGGAAGCCGAGGGTAGTCAGTGGGATGGTAGCACCAACCGCGACGACTCGACCACGGCTGGTAGCGAGTTACTATCCAACCGCCAGAGCACGCCGACGAACACTCCCACTAAGAGCGAGATGAAGGAGAAGAGCCGCGCTGGTGGAATCAGAAAGGTATACAGCACCGCCGACCGCAACGCAGACCGTGAGGAACGCCGCGAGGCACGCCGATTACGTGAGGAGCAGCGCCAGGCCGGTAGTTCAGGCATCAAGCGCGACTTTAGCTTCCAGCGCGCCAAAGCGGCCCCTCACGTCGCTGCTAGCGCCGTCTCCTCGAGCATCCAGGCCAGCACTATCCAAGAGGAGGGCGAGAGTGCCGTGGGCGAGAGCTCCGGCGCGAACAACAACCGTTACCTACCTCCTCCCGGCGGCTGGGCTAGTGAAGTCGGCACCGAGAGCGATTTGGGAACGAAGTCCTATCACCACGTCATCCCTGGCATCTCCCCTAGCACGGTTAGTGGCAGTGCGAGCGGCGTTGGTAGCAGTGTGACGGGTACGGATGTCCGAGACTACGCCGATGAGAAGAGGAAGAAGCGCTCCCAGCGACACCGTCGGGAGTAAGACCGAGTAGTCTTTGGTATGGAGGGTTATGAATGGAGAAGTTATCGGCGGGGAGTTGGGGGCATGTATTGGGAAAAGACGGGGCTTCAAGGCCGTCTTAATACCCACTTCATACCCCTTTTCTTAGTTGTTGCTTAATACGGGTGATGCGGTGGGCGAAGAGGAACCGGTCCTCGTTGACGATTTGTGTTTTTTTTTTTTCGTCTTAACGTCTATGGGTTCATGGTTACGGCAGGCCTGCTTGTTGTTGCTTTTGATTTAGAGAAACGAAACGAATACTAGCATGGGTGGGTGAACGGATGGATGATACGAAACACATGTATGTAAATGGCCAATGAGGCAAATCAAGGCTACTTTATTATACTGTTTGGGCTTGGGTTTTGTCTAGGTGATGTGTGTATACGTCATGTTTGTTTGGGGGTGGATGTACTAAGACATTCTGCTTCGACAGCAGCTAGACGTTCATGACATTGAAGTATCAATAACTATGAGCAATAAATGGTCAATTGAATTACACGATGACACTTCATAGAGACACGGGATGGCATGAATTAGTTGTATAGATAATCGAGTATTGTATTTTTCTCGGGATGCTAAATTACTAGATGGCAATAGAGTAGGATTGTATAAATTGTAGTCCATATAAGATATTTTGAATGATTGACGCCGAAACCAACAAGAAAAGTAAAAAGCAAGCCTGGATAAGCAGTCAGAGATCGTGTTTCAAATGGTTTCTTAGCTATTCGTGTAAGACATCGTCGTAGCATCGTTATAATCGGTAAAATTCGTTCGTCATTCTCTGTCCTTTTGTTTTTTGGTGACCGTCCTGTATGCCTGATTGTATGCTTTGTTCTGTTCCGAACCTAACGAGATTTTGGGATATTCAAAAATAAACCGAGATACCAACTCTTGATGCTCGTCGGTTCTTGCGTACCTGTGTGCTGTTTTCCGGGTTTCTATAACGTGCAAAGGTCGCTTGGGAATGTTGGGGCAACGGTGCGTCGTTAGAAATAAAACGTGATTCGTTAAGGAGGATATACTACCCAATCTCAGCTAATGACCACCAACGATGGGGATTATAGCTATGAGGTAGAGTTTCTGTAACGTATATATATAATGTGAGCGTCTTTCGACAATATCCGTGGATGGCCTTCGGCCGTAGAAGAACGTGTGATAAGTAGGCCAAATTTTAATTAAGGCAAGGGTGGCCTATCTCCTTGACTTTCTTGATGAGCGGTGCAATTTCTTGTTCCAGCATTCGTTAACTGCGTAGCGGACGTTATCGAAATCGTCTTGAGCGATCGACCCGATGAAAAAGACCTTGACGTTGTGTTCGATAGTGACCAACTTAGAGTAGTTAACCCTGGATTCCTTGGCGAGCGTCTCGCCCTCCGCATATACCTGTAGAGCAACCGGGGCAAATCCAAGTTCGGGCTCGTTCTTTAGAAGCCTAGGTTTGTGTCCAGCCATGTAGATAATGCCATGCTTATTAGGCCTGACACCTTTCTTCAGACATCCTCTTCGATCGTAGGTCAATATCGGCCTATAATGATGATTAGACATGGTAAGTTGGGAAGCGACAGCTATATTTTCACTTACACGCATGTACTGTGATGACTCTCATCCGTAGTCACGATGATAAACCGACGGAACCCGATATAAAATTTACTACCAGCCGCGGTTCTCCTTTTCGTGACATCGGAGATTGGGTCATCAGGACCGATTTGCCCGACTTGACCGAGAGGTTCTGACCACAGTATCTTGAACACCTAATTCAACTAAGTTAGTTTCCAATGCTCCAGCTAGCCAAACATATGCGAAGTCGGCACTACTTACCTCGCCTGGTTGGAACCTTGTTGAGTGCTCTACCCTGTATCCTACCTATTCCTCAGTAAATTACGGAGGCTTAGAAGGGTAGAGATATTACTTACGATTGTCTAGCACTTCTTCCTCTCCTGGAGTTCCTTGGATGTAATTAGGATAGGCTGGGGCTGCTGCGATTGGCCCCCCTAGAACCGGCGAGCCACCGCGGGGCGTCGGTACATCCTCTCCATTTGCCATTGGCGGGTCTATTTGAAACGTTAGCACCAGACATCTCAAGGTCTATGAAGCACTTACTCAGCTCATACGCATTAGGATCGACGGCAGAGGGCCAAGAAGAAGATGTTCCTGTATCTGCTAAAGGTGTAGAATACGACGTCTCGCCAACTTGTTGAGTCCCATAATACTCGTCACGACTCCTACGGACGGCTTCCTCATATTCGGCATCAGCAACAGGATCCCCTTCGGGCGCATAATCGTTTATATGCGGCTCCGCGACATGTCCCGATGATCCAGCTGCAGTAGCCTCGACATTCGTGTAATTTGCGCTAGGATCTGGAACTGTTAGTCTCATTCAAGTGAGCAAGTAGCTGCTAAAGCTCACATTGGGTATGTGTTCCTTGGGTATAGTCAGTTGTCATTGGTAGCTGACCCCCCGCCCCAGTCATGGTGCTACCGTATGATGGATTGCCATATGGATCAGTATGTTCAACACCAAGTGATTTCCCTTTCCCCTTGTCGGTGTGTTGCTGTGGTTGCGCATGGTCGAGATAACCTGGATCCTGGGATTGGTGAGCATCGTGGGTATAGCTAGCGTCGTCTACAGAAGCAGTTTGTTGACCCCCATAATCGGCGTACTGGTTCGAGTCGTAGACGTCTTGACCAACATTCAAATTCTGGACCTGCTCCGTTAAACTATCAATGGCATGGTCGGACCGCGGGACCCTCTGGTCGGGGGCACTGGGGAGGCTTGAACCAATCCATTCATAATCTATGGTTCCTGATCATGGCTAGTCAGTACGAGCCAGCCGGAATTTGCGGAGTTATTAGAGCTGGAGACGTACCATTTCGACCTACTCGCTCTACATACCACTGTTGGTATTGGTCGTGCCACTTGGGATCGCTCCAAGCGCGCGACGAAGACTTTTGCTTATGTTTCGATTTGTGCATCGTGACATTTTGTAACCATATTTTTCATTAGGTATACCAATGTGCAAGGGAACTCGCGCGGAATTAAGCCGTAGGAAACGGCGGCATTCACAAGCAAAAAGCAAAGTGATGTAAGCGAATAGAACTGAAGCGGACCGAGCCTTAAATCAGCTATGCGGCTCTGTTCACGGAAGTGTTCCCCTCGTCTTTAAAGATATCCCTAAGCTGTCATAAGGACGGCCTTACTCCAGAGATTTCGGAACGGCCAAGTGTGTGGGACAACTTTGCTGCACACATACGCCAACGCGGGTCAAAATGTTCCTGGGGGCGCAAGCAATCTATCTAATTTGACGGCTCGATCACTCTTTATGCCTCGTGATGTAGTGGGTAAAAGATCATTGGCCCTAGTAACTTCGCGGCAAAAAGATATGCAGTGATCTCGTGAGAAATCAAAATGGCGTCCGATAATGTGGGAATGGGAAGACGAACTGGTCAGGGATCGTAGACGAGCTAAAGAGCTAGAAGTGGAAGTTGAAGGCCTAGGTAGAGGTAGGAAGAGACTATCATGTAGGCTCGAGCTGTTGGGCCAATCAGCGTGGAGGATGGTAATGGCTGCAACCTCGGCGTTGTTATAGCTGACGGACGAGATTCTCCCCAACTTCCCAGGATTCCCAGATAAGAGAGGAGGGCTTCAAAGTGAAAATTGGTCGAGTATGAAACCCGAAGATACGGGCGAAGCCGGAGGAAAAGAGGCAACAAAGGCGGAAGGGCTGAATTAGCGGTCAATAATCATGGACGGAAACACAGAAGAAAAGCGAGACATGCTGTCGCCACGGAAAGCGACATGAACAATCTTAAACTTGGTCTTGATCCTGGAATAATAATATTATTTCGAAAAAGATACTACTAAGGTTGGAAATGGTATGGTTGAAAACGTAGAGAGGGGGTGTGGTGCGTTCTTATCAACTTTTTTGAATAAGAATAAAAAAAAATCCAATACTCACTCCCCCCTGAAGACTCGGCCCACCTATCTTGTCTACCATTATCCTCACGCTCGATATTTTTTTTCCCTCTCGTTACTTTGCCGTTGAGAGGGAAAACAGGTAGAGAGTGTGAGCGAGAGAGAGTCTGGGTCCTTCAAGGGTCCCATTTTGCTTTTGGACAAGGGGGAACAAGGGGAGGCAGCTCTAAACCTCTGCAACCCGACGAAAGGGAACAGAAGATCAATCGTGGCCCATCAAGCGGCAGCCACTTGGCGAGGGCTTATGATGTCCACTAAGACTACTGCATAGTACGTTGTAGGGTTCCGTAGGGTTCCGTAGGGGTTTGTAGGTCAGTATAGTATGGTAATAGGCCAGTAAAGGCCAGTGTATGCTAGAGGTAGGCTTATAACAGCCGCAAATGGCCTAGCTAACGATGTAGCGAATGCAGCCCATATGCGCCCATATGCATCGACGGATCCCTTCTCCATATTCTAAACCACACACCCCACGGACGCGTCCGTGATGAGGGGTGCGAGGACCGGAGGATGGTACGTGAGGATTCGGCCAGATGCATGTGTGATGACAAGATGAGGCTCTTATGAATGTATTGATCATCGTGAGTACTTGTCGCTTGTTGCTAGGTTGCAAATGTTGCGAGGTGTGTGGGCAACCAAAAGCTGATTGCCGGACATGGGACACCTTTGCCTTGGGCGATCCAAAGGCGTAATCGGGCTGACTTTTGAGGCCACATCCGAGCACTAAAACAGTCGCCTACGAATCCATCTTGACTCTTGAAGCTGTACGACCGTACGACCTACCTAGCAGCCTAGGTTGCTCTGCTAGCGTAGGAGTTCGGAGCTGACCAATACCTTGCCTGGTGTTCATGGTGTATATTCCGTATGTATATGTAAGGTGTGTGAGGGCCAATCCACTCAACGTACATAGCACGGAAGACGTTGTAAGAAACAGAAGACATTTATTACTTTGGGGTATTATTTTAATATTTTCAAAAGTGGATCTCACCGAGGCCGGGGTCTAAGGAACTCGGGAGATGCTTCCTGCTTCGTAGTCGCTGGTAGGTGGCCTTTTTGACCAGGGTAAGGTACAGTAAGTTTCCGATCAGGCGCCACGTGCTTACACTTCCCCCTAGTCCCCCCTAGTCCCCCCTAGTTCCCCCAAACCTTACCCAAAATAAAGCGTGGGTAACGTCTAGTTACAGCGGAAGGTGCAGAAAAGGGTGCAGAAAAGGGTGCAGGAAAAGGTGCAGGCTGTACAGGGCAGTACAGGCATTTTGCAGCATTTGCAGGGAAGCTGGGGGTGTGAAGTTTTGTGTAACTTACCCTTACCAGTCTTACCTCGAGTCTTGGACCTCTTGGACTCTTGGGTGCTTTTCTTTTGCCCTATCCATAGAGAATTCCATCTGCATCAAAACATCGTCTCGCATCACTTCCGCGTCACCTGCTTACCTATCATATCAATATCTGTCCTTACCTAGGTACCTTAGGTAGAATAGAAAAATAGCACCAGCCTCGTTTTTTTTCTTGCTTAAAAAAACTATTGACTTCGTTCCCCCCATTTTCTTTTATCTAAGATGCAGTTGCGGAGTTGCCGAACAACACATCCTGAATGGCTACTACAGTCGATCATCGTTGTGTAAATCTGGCTAGAAATAATACTTTGGCTCTTCCCGAAAGCTTCAACCCTTCTTCTTCCGATCATGCCCGCCATCATGACGTATACGGTCTTTCTACCGAATCTAGTAGTCGAGCTTCCATTATGTCTACCGAGGATATCCCCTTGGAATTATCCCGTACCTTAACCACCGGATCCGAAGGCTGGTCCGACTCCGAAGACGACGATTCCTCCGTTACCTCTGACACCTCTCACGCCCGTATCGCTCGCCGACCGCATTTCCCCCCAGTTCTCCCTTCCGTAAACTCGTCTTCTAGTATATCCAAGAGCCTCCCCCAGAAGCTAGCAGCAACCATTTCTGCTGTTGAAGGGGCTGGCTTAGCTCATCGCCCGCAAACTCCAAGCAAGTCTCAATCACCATCTAATCGCTTTCGACGCGTGAAGTCACCGCCGCTACCTTCTCAGACTCAAAGAGAGTCGCTTATTTCTAATGCCCTCCGAGCCCAGCACCCATCAGATTCCCAAAGTTTACCAACCCTTCTTCACGTACCCCAAAACCGGCCGACACGGCCAATACCACACGGCATCGACGAGATTGTTTCGGGACAGAGACACACCCCCGCCGATAGGGAACCTGGATTCAAACAACATATCTGGAAGGGATTTGATGTGGAAAGTGAAGTGAGCGACGATGAAGATGACCAGTCCGGATTAGTCAGCTTCGATGACGATGACGATAGCGATCAGGACGACGCGTCTAGTCGCGTTTCTCGTAGCTTTCAGCGACTAACTACTCATTTCTCTAGGCTTAGAGACCGGAGAACTAACCTACGGGAAATATTTAACGGTGTACAGCTGAAACGGACCCAGGTCCAAGAAATGCGCCATGTCAAGGATGACGCTACTCTCGCATTTATGACTGCTGTGCAGGCCCTCCTTCCAGAGAACCCAGGACTAGATCAATTCTTCAAGGATATGCGGGATGCCCAAATTAGATGCCAGGAAGCGGAACAGCGCTTCGACGATATGCTAGATGAGCTTCAACACGGCGAGGTTGAGCTAGAGCTAGAAGAACAAAGATTCTATACTGCCGCCGCGGGTATTGACAGCACCGCGTCCGAGGATGGTTCCAATGATGATAATTGTCCCCAGGTTCCAGAGAATCCAATGTTACTCGGAATTTCCGGTGACCGCCCTGAAGATATACATCCTTTATTTGAAGAACTTCGAGAAGCATCTCGAAACATCCAGCTAGCCCGAGAGCTTTTGGTGAACACTCAGATGAAAAGGAAAGCCCTGAGTGCAGGCAAGTCTCATTTGTTGTCCCCTGATAGTATTGAACTATTAGAGAGTTATAGTGAGGCCGGGAAAAAACGAGCCCTCGAACTCAAGCGATCGGGGGTCATGTCGCAAGACGACATAGAAATGCTGCAGGACTACGACTATTTGGAGCAGAAAGCCCGGTTTGACATTGATCATTATACCAAGGAGGCCATGCGTTTGGAGAATGAGTGTCGCGAGAAACGGGTCATGCCCAAGAACACTCCATTTCAACAGGAAGGTTTTGGATTTAATCCCGTGTATGCAGACGAGATTCACTTAGGACATGAATTATTTGATAGACCTCCCAAAGGGCAATCTAAGACGCTCGCACATCCCGTGTTCCCAAAACTATTATCCAACCCCACATACCTCCTCGGGGAGTTCCCCCAGACAGCTCAGCAGTCGCTCCGACAAGCTATTTCGTTGCCCCCAAGCTTGCCAGCCCGTCAAAAGCATATTGATACTGCAGCCCGTGAAGTCGCCATTCATTCGCTCCTCAAGGATGTCGGCGAACGGGATGGGGATAAGAGAGGATACATCAACCGTTGGCTACTTCACAAACTTCATCTATCGTCCATGGAAGCTGAGCTCCTATGGTCTACCTTTCATACCCGTCTCAAAGTTCGCAATGTTGACCGATGGCAACAAGATGTCCTTCATATATGGTGGAAAGATCAAGCTGCCAACCTACCACCCGCTCAGTTTGAGGGGGTCTACGAAGATCGCAGTTCAGCCTCGATCAACCCAAGACCGGACCTGCCGTCAAGAGCCTATTCGGATTCCCACCAGTTAGATCACATGAGACTCTGGGATATTGAAGAAGCCTGGAGTTGAATATTGTTGTTATTTTTTTTTGGTGTATTGCATTATCTTTTTGTATATAGCCTACACAGTGGCTATTATAGGCTTGGTTGGCCTTGTTTCATGTTCCATGTTTTGATCAGGTCGGATCTTGGTCTTGCGGGGCGCAAAAAGGCAGCGAACCGCATCGAGATTGATTTATGGACTTATATACCCCATTTGCGATTTTATATCATTATGGAGTTTTAGTCACCGGATGGGAATGGCCGAGGCCGGTTTTACTGTTTTGTGTCTATTATCAATCACTGTTTGCGGGAAGAATCTTGCGGTACAACTTCGATGGCGTTCGATTATACATACCCCAAAGCTCCTTGGTCCAGGACTTTATTACTCCGAGCAAGGTAGTCGTCGCGAACTATCACCTATCCTTTTCGGAAAAGATGATTTTCGATCTACCGTGTCGGCTTTCCAGACCTTACAATATACCTTCCTCATCTAAATACTATACATACATGATACATCATTTACCTCGTACTCACATATATCATACCAGACCTACTATAAACTGTGGACATCCAATATGTAGGTCCGTTAGGCTTGTGATACTTCACTAAACTAAATTTCAACTAGTTCAGCGGGCCGTCCCACTCGGATAGAGCACCTATACTAATGTGCTACGTAACCTAACCTTCCTAGGTAGAATTAGCCCTAGAGCTCCAGGGCTATAGACCGGAGTCGAGCCGCTTGGGTAAGGCATCCCACTAATTATTTCAACTATCTCCTCATTATCTTCCCCTCTCCGCCAATGATTCTGATGCGGGGAGACAGGAAACAATGTATTACGAGGACACAATCACATCCAGTTTACCGACCTACATACGGTATACATATACTATGTATGTGCCTTAGCAAACCTTGTATCTTTTTCAAGGGATACCTCGGATTCTGCTATGTGCTATGTGCTATGTAATGCTCCACGTCGCACACACACGAGCAGTTGCATTAACATCAATCTCCCAGGTCGAATCTGGCAAATCAGAACGGAGTTTGTTAGTCTGGAGGGCGGGTAAGCATGGTAGGCTGAAGCAGGTTGAGGTCGTTTGAGAAACCTCAAAATGCTATAATCTCCACGACTCAAGCGAGAAACTGCTTACTTTGACCTATTATAGCTTATACCTACCTAGAGGTTGTCTAGGATTCTAGGTGGTCGGTCAGCCGGTCTACCGTAAGAAGCAATGCCTAACCCGGCGGTCCTCTAAAAAGGCAACACTGCAATACTGCAGCCCGACTCTTTTCGCTAACAGCTCCGAGTCAAGCGTGTCGAGCGACCAGCTCCCGAACGGCAACGCCAAGCACCGCAGGATTCACCTACCCAGTATATTCCTCCAATCCCGGTCGACCTGCTCGCCAGACAATAGGTCACCTGGTCTTAGGTCCGGAATGACTCCTCTCCAGGAGGGTCGCGGCACGACACAATACGTCCATTTTCGCCCAGCGGAACCCCGAGCCTGCATCCCCTAGTGGAGGGTTGCGACCGGGACTAAAATCTAAGACACATGTATAATATGTTGTCCGCTACCTGCTGCTCTTCCCTCTCTCTCTCCCGCCCACACGTGTATGTCTCAGACCAGACTATAAACTAAGGGTAGCCCCGATAGCTCCACGCCCCCCTTCAGCCTGTGCGACGGAAGATGCAAGAAAATAAAATAATTATGATTAGTGAGGGGTCGAATCGGAAAATTCGGCTTTGCGAGAAAATTCGTTGATTGGGAAGGGCGAGAAAAAATATACAGGGCTTAGACCGGGTCGAGGAAACGGTCGCTAGGACAGTAGTTCGCTGCCGGCCTCGACGCACCTAGCCCAGGTGTGTTGGGCCGCAACGTCGCTGCTGCGCGTGCCTCACCACGGTGTGGTGGTGGGGGAAAATAGGGCAGGGCAGGGCGAGATATATGGGGGAAAGGGTTAGGTTAGGCTGGTTTTCCCGCGCAACAGGTTATTACGATGCCGCGGACTACCCTAAACTACCCAAACCCGGGCTAGAGCTGGTTCGAGGTTTCATTCACGACCGGTTCCTGCAAGGTACGCGCGCTCGGTAATGCTCGTTGGCCGCTCCCGAGCTGCAGATGTTCGAGGCCGCGCCGGGTATCTGGCCTCGGCTGCCATTCCCAGAGATGGCCAAGTTCGATCTAGCGAGAATTCGCTACGCCCGGCTAGAGTGAGGCAAGCTTGACAGGCGTGATAGCGCTTGGCTTGCCCTAACATAGGGAGCTCTTATATAGAAGAGTGCCTCGCCATCAATCAACTTGCGAAATAAGTGTGTGGTGTTTTCGTGGTTTCGATATCAACCACCTTCGTTCCCATCTCACCCAATTTTGATATGGATGCAAGTACTGCGGCGTCGCATATATTCTGACCAGTGTCAATATTCGCCATAATTACTTGCTGAGAATGAACTTTACCTGCGACCTGGGGGAATGAGAAATCTCGGCTTGTAGCAATTGAGCGATATGATTGTACGGTGAGCTACTCATCCCGGTGATCCTTTTCCCACGCCAGGTATCGTCAGACTCAATCTCACGAGTTCCAAGCAAAATTATATCGTCTTGTTATTTATCGCCAATTCACACAGGTCTTTCTCAGAGCCGCATCACAAAGACAATATGGTGTGCGGAGTGAACAAGGTTCATCTACGTGCTAGGAATGATACCTACCCAACCCTCGACTCTGATCGTGACAAATTTCAAGACAACAACAGAACAGACGTTCTCTCAAATCACTACCCCTTTAAACAAAATTTCTCAATTCACTACCAGGTATATACACGACAGGTTTTTAACATTTACTTGTAGATGTCATTACACTTTAACTCCGCGCTTAAAATTTACCTACCAATGAGCTCTCTCCTCTAGTGTCCAGATAGTCACAGCCACAAATATTTACCAGTGCAATTAGTTCTCTTCCGTCCCAGTGCTTATTTTATCCTCTCTCTTCAAAATAAACTAAGCTAGACGGCCCCGGCTCCATTGATAGCTCCTTAACCAATTCTCACCGTGTAAACCACTATAGGCTTTATATACACCGTTAAACAATGTGCGATTTTCAAGCAACCAAAGACGCCCGTCCCCCGTCTATGCCTAAGTAGTCTTAATTTCGACTTCCTCTCCTTTGCCCACTGTGTACACTTGATCTTATTTATCGAGTCCTGGTCAATTTGTTGATGTCTCATCCATACTTAATCACCTCTTGCAAAACACCTTCATACTCCAACTCCAACCCCAACTACCAATTGCCAACTACCAACCACCAACTTCTTCCTTCAACTTATCAAGCAAACAGAGATGCATAGCTCGTAGGTTTTATATATACCAGAAAGCTCAGTGAGCACTTGGTGATATTCTCGAAACCGGCTATACTATATAGGAGAGCACCAAGAAAGGCTGTGGTCACCGCTCACTCCTAGGCACTCCGGTATGTCTCCACTCGGCTCTCCCCCTTTTCTGCTCCTGGGCCTCACTCCGGCTCCGGCTCTCATGAGTGAATCCAATGCCGTCGACATGTTAATTTATACACGTCGTCGGCGTCGTCGTCTTGAAGAACCGGCAGTGTTCTGCAGTCCTTACATAAAAAAGCCTGATACCCCACTTTCAATTTCTGACCTTTCCATCTTTCCATCTTTTCATCTCTTCCAGTTCTTCTGCTAACAGAAAAGTGATCAGCTACCACAACTTTCTTTGCATCCAGCAATACACGCTCGCTTAGCTGTCATTTCTTTTCCTTTCGATACCTTTCTTTATCTTCTTTGCAATTCAGTTGCGAGTGTCTCATACGCTCGCTATAAAGCTTGGCTACTCCGGATACCTCAAGCAAGAAAAGAGCCATCCTTGATCAATCTCATATACCCTGTATCTCTGAGTTGTGCTGCTAAGCAGCCACTTGCTTCATCGCCATGGCGTTGCAGCATTCGCCCAAAGCAGGTAAGTCAATTCCATTTTCTAGTTGTCATATGTCATTCGCCTTGTGCGAGATTTTCTTCATCCTTCATCGAATCATCGAATTTCCTCGAGTCTGTTGTCGCAATAGGAAACGGAATGGCGCTGTAACTTGCTGGATGATATCGCATCGCTAACATTTCAAAAATAGGCAGCCCCGTCTGGCCTGCTAAGGCTATTCCTGTTGAGATCTTCTTGAAGATCACATCACACTTGCCTGACCGCAATGACATCAAGTCTATGCGTCTCGTCAACCGGGAGTTCAACACGAAGACTATGTTGCGCTTCATGAACCAAGTTATCTTCAGCTTTGGCCCGGAGCAAAGCCTGAAATTTGCCAAAAGCCTAGCTCTTCGCGGAGATCAATCTGCCTTCGACCTGGCAGAAGTAATCATGCAACGTGATCTCTTCAAGGAGTGCGCACCACATATCGAACGTCTTGGACTCGCTATTGAGGTAGGAGAGTCTGAGCTTGCTTCTCCCAATTTCGATAACTCCCATGATATCTATCTCCGAACGTGGGAGACCCCTACTTCGTCCGTACCGCCTGACCAATTCGAGCTTCAGTCTCAGACACCTTTGGGTCAAGTGACAACGGCATTGGAAAACCACCAGGGTATTTATCGTCTCTTGACATCTGCTACTGCGGTTAGAGAGTTGGCACTGTCTTGCGACGGAGGTTTAGGCTATCTTCAGGGCCCTGACGTGAACCCCTTCCAGCCTCCGGGAAACCTGCCCGTATTCAGCAAGCAGCCCGCTGTCCTAATGTTTGAGGACACATCTCACCAAGTCGAATTCGATAAGCCGTACAACATCGAGATTTTGGAGAATAAACTGGCGGCCATTGGTGTGAAGCCCGCGGATATCCCGGACAAGATGAACGAGGTCCTTGGAGAATTGAGCTTGAAGCAATTCGCTCGCGAGCACCGATCTAGACCTCCTCTACCTCCCCGTCGGAATCGGGAAGACATCAGACGTCAATTAGTACACAACGATATCATTCGCTTGCAGCCGGATCAGCTGACTAGAAACCAGAGATGGTACCTGCAACGACATTTGACGGCCCAACATGCACTCGTGCAGTCTTTCATGATGACGATGATTGACCGCGGCAATATCTTTGAGAACTTGACCAAGTTGAACCTCGCTCGTATTCCGAGCTGTTATGTTGATAAACTATGCCGTATGGATTTTTGGGAGTCTTTGCCGCAAGTTGAGGATGTGTCACTAGGCGTCATCCCCGACTGGCGGGTCTTGGTTCAAGAGAACCAGGACGACACCTTCGTTGCTGTGAAACAGATATACCCCACCAGTGCGATTCCCAAGGTCTTTAACCTGCTAAAGGATTACATTGGCGTACAAACCAACATCAAGCGCCTTCATTTTGAGTGGCACCGCGGCGGAGAGTTCGCCGCCGGTATCTTGCATCGGAACAATCATATCCTCCCGGCACCGTTCTTGAAGCAGCACCGAATGGTAATCGACTCGAGAACTGAAAATCTTCTCATCTTGCCGCATATCGTCGACTTGTCTCTGAAGAACTGTTGGTTTGCGCCCAACGTTTTCTATCGTATCGTGAATACCATGATGAGACACCACAAACTAGAATGCCTTGAGCTAGAGTCGGTCTCGCTCAGCGGCCCTCCTATACTTAGGGCTACCATGCCAGACGTCGACCTAGCACGACTCAGGTCGATTCGAATTGGCGATAGTGAGGATGATAGCCACTTCGTCCTACGAGAACCCCCTAATCTATCTTGGGGAAGCATCATCGACGCGCTTGCCCCGGTTCAGGGTATCACCGAATATCTCATTCAGGTGAAACACCGATGCATGCCCATCCAGATGGTGAAAGACAACAAGCTCAAAAAGATTGTCTTCAAGTCCTGCGGGTATGTTACCATCCCTGACAGACGCTTTATCTCGGCTCGTCGTTTCGAAAACTTCCTACTGCCCGCCACGCTTGCCCTGAAGAAGCTTAAGTTCATTGAGAAGGTCCTAGAGAAGATGGAAGAGAGGAACAAAATCGTGCAGGTCTCCACGGACAGACATCTAGGCTCGATTGTCGGCTTCGTTGATCCTCTCGAGTTACCGGCTCTGGACCATGTGTATGGATTGAAGGAAGGATGGCCTGGAGTGTACGACGATGCCATGATCAACGCAGCCGATTGTGACGGCATCTTCTCTCCTGGCATGGGACGATTTTCCGGCACGATCGAATATAACCCAGATGACGTGTCGAAATACGAAAGTGAGTTAACCGACTTCGAGATCGATACTAGCAGATTCGAGCATGGCTACGATGACAACTTTGGTTTGGAGATGCTGCTCCGTGAGATTGAGAAGAATAAGAAATACGGCGAACAAGACGAAGATGATGAAGATGAGTAGGTGCTTTGGGTAGACCTTTTCACTGGGTACCTGCCTAGGTAGTTAAGGTCTCTAGTTCCAGGTCGTCTTTTCCTTTTCGCAAATCATTTTGCACGTTTTCGACTCGCTATTTCCTTCTCGCATGGTCGCATATGCATCGGCGGCGTTTGGAGTTTACGAGCACACTGATCAATACGTCATCACACGGAAAGAGCTTCAGAGTGTCCTTCCAAAATGCCGGCAACATGTCCTTTCCTCTTTCTATTATGGATTTGATACCCCAATCGCAAACTCAAACGCACTGCCTAACGGACGATACCCTTGATTTCGTACTACGGCGCATTGACTTTCTTACTTTACCTCAAGCACCAATGATCCACCATTCTTGCGCGCAATCTGCTCCTTCTCCTTGTTCTTGGAGAACGTGGCAGGACAAGCTTCCGCTAACTCGGAATGGGGTGGATGAACTTTGACATTTGGAAGTTGGCGTAGAGGCATGGGCGGGCCTCTGTGTATACTAGGTAGAAAAGGTACGGTGGAACGCGGCGTACTTTACCTAATTGTTACCTCTACTACTATTAAATTCTGACGAGACGTGATATTGATGACTGCATGATAGTGACTGAATGAACCCCTTACCTCCCTACTAATTGACCTACCAATTGAGAGTCGTAGGAATTTCCGGGGTTGTCATAATTACTTACGTAGTCGTGAATATTGAAGGCTGTGGTGGAATCTTCAATCTTCATATTCATATACGTGAGTCTCACGTAGTTTCGTGGACCATGTTCAGCTGTTTCCCATATGGTGAAACTCATGACCACCACAGCCATCTAATTTCGTAAAAGTCATAATTCGTCACACGTGAGAATAAAATAATATAGCACCATCAAAAATTGTTCAGTAACTTTTTGGTATTTGGGGAATCACGAAGATCTTAATTCGCGAGTTTGCATGCCAGAAACCTAGACCCATGCTTTACGACCGCCTTGACACCAGGAGGAAAAGCACTAAAACCCCGAACCTTCTCAATTAATCATTTCATATCACCTGCCCCGTTCCCCTTGGAAGAGAATTTACGCAGCAGTGATAGCCTGGCGGATACGAGCACCACGTTGTCGGGAGCTCAAGTGTGCGGGGTCACGAACGACAGCCTCAGACTTCTGGACAACCTCCTCACCCTCGGTCAAGATCAATTCGACGTGGCACGGGTTCGACATGTAAGGGTTGATCTAAGCATTAATGTTAGTTGGCCATAATTCCATAATATCAAGAATTGTTCGTAACATACACGACCGTGCGCACGGTAGGTTCGTCTTCGCTGCTTGGGGGCCTGGTTGACTTGGATGTGCTTGACGATCAGGTTGCTGGTGTCGAGACCCTTAGCATCCGCGTTCGACTCAGCGTTCTTAAGGAGACCGAGGAGGAACTCGGCAGACTTTACGGGCCATCGAGCCTTGGAGACACCGAACTGCTTGCCTATTCGTACCGGATATGTCAGCCTATTTGTCCATCATAACCCTCGTGACCATAGAATTGAGTTCCATATATATATATTCCCAGAAATATCCGGACAAAGGGTTCGTACCTTGGGCGGTTCGGCCAGTGCTGCCGGCATATCGTCGCATGGGGACAGCCTCAGTCTTCTCCTTTACATTCTCTAGGAACTTAACAGCGCGGGTTAACTTCCAGCCGTTGATGGCCTGAGCGGTTTCTCGGGTGTTCTTGAAGGAAACTCGGAGGTAGGCACCGCGGGCGCGGGCAGACTTCGCCGAGTCAATCTCGGTAGCGGCGTATCGGACCTGTAGAGAACATGATGTTAGTTACCATCGCCCTCAGAGACCATTTTTGGCGTTGATAACAGAATGTGGGATGCGGGAGGCAAGATGCGACTGCATGATTGATTTCGTGTCGTAAAACGGTACAAAAGTTTTCATGATCATCGCGGCATTGAGGATAGTTCGAATGTGTCTGATCGCATGGGATTTTTGGACATACCATCGTGTCTGCTGGTGTGGCGTTGAGATAGATGATGGACTCGGTAACGTTGATTGAATTGAAGATTTTCGCGAAGTCAAGTTCGGGAAAGTTCAAATTGTGGAAAATGTTCAGTTGTGTGGCCTCGCTTAACCCTGAATGGAGTGTGTGGTGCTAGGAAGATACGTACCGCCGTAGAAAATGGAAAGGACTCACTTGACTAAAACGTCCTTCTTATCGATAATGATTTTTGAGAACTTTTTTTGACGGCGAATCCTCGGTCCTTAGGAGCTCGGACCATGCTACTTTCTCAATGCAAGGTGGATAACGAAGGTAGCTCCAAAATTTTTTTCTTCTGAAGCTTGAGGCAGGATTTTTTTTTTTGTTAACGAAGCTTAACGCTTGACTTGAAAATTTCTTCCAATTGTAGTCCGCCAAATACTTGACGCGACACACGACGCGATAGAAACTCGTCGCAAGCACCTAGCAACATAATCTACAACAAAATTCATATTTAAATATGGGTTTTGTGAGAGGAGGTCGAGGCGGTCCCCGCGGTGGTGGTGGTGGCCGAGGTGGCTTTGGTGATCGAGGTGGTTTCGGTGGACGAGGAGGCGGTCGTGGAGGTGCTCGAGGTGAGTTCAGATTGAAGGACTTCTAAGGTTATATATATACAGTTTGAAGTATTAATCGGATTCCTAGGCGGTGCGCGAGGTGGCCGAGGTGGACCTGCTGGTCGCGGTGGTCCCGGCGGTCGAGGACGTGGAGCTCCTCGAGGTGGTGGACGAGGAGGTGCACGCGGCGGCGCAAAAGGTGGTGCCAAGGTCGTTGTCGTAAGTAAACACTATGTATTCATATTCCTCCATTCCATTAAGCTAATTCACCTTTTATAGGAACCCCATCGTCACGAAGGCGTGTTCGTCTCGCGGGGTAAGGAAGATCACTTACTCACCCGAAGCATTGCTCCTGGTATCGAGGTCTATGGCGAGAAGCGAGTTTCAGTCGACTCTACCACAAAAGGAGAGGATGGTGCTCCTATCACCACCAAAATTGAATACCGAATCTGGAATCCTTTCCGAAGCAAGTTGGCGGCTGGTATTATTGGAGGTATCGACAACATCTACATGAAGCCCGGCTCCAAGGTCCTGTACTTGGGTGCTGCTTCTGGAACTTCAGTTTCTCACGTTGCCGATATTGTCGGCCCTACTGGAAACGTCTACGCCGTCGAATTCTCCCACCGCTCTGGCCGAGACTTGGTCAACATGGCCCAGAACCGAACGAATGTCATTCCCATTGTCGAGGACGCCCGGCATCCTATGAAGTACCGCATGCTCGTACCAATGGTTGACTGCATCTTCGCCGACGTTGCCCAGCCTGACCAGGCTCGTATCGTTGCCCTGAACGCGCACATGTTTCTGAAGGTTGGCGGTGGCGTGGTTATCTCCATCAAGGCAAACTGTATCGACAGTACAGCTGCTCCTGAGGCCGTCTTCGCGCAGGAAGTCCAGAAGCTGAGAGCAGAGCGTATCAAGCCCCAGGAGCAACTTACACTAGGTATGCTATCCTCAGTCCTCTCCAGATTTCCCAGTACTCACCTATACTCCTAGAACCCTATGAACGAGACCACTGTATCGTCATTGGACAATACCAAGAGGCGAAGTAAATATCTTAGAGATTAGAAGGCAACCTGCCTTGTGCTAGGAGAGTCTTGGTGTGACGTTCACGATTCGCATGGTTCATGGGAAGGAGTTATTCCCAACGGGCAACGGCGACTAGGCGTTATGGGGGTCGGGTTTCTTGCTAATTCAATTGTGTATAGTTCCCTTAGGAACTAGTGTCTGGTCAATACCACATAGGCAATTTGGTTCGCGCATTAGTCTATTTCTCTGATATGAAAAGTTTTCCTTCACGACTAACAGCATCTCATTCGTATCGTAGCATCTTGGAGGTCTAGTTACTAGATTTCTCTGTCTCGAAACCGTGCTAACCTGCCAGTCATGAATATAACCTAGAGGCGGAACAGCGATTTGCCCCTTTGCACACCGCATAAGCCCCTTGCACGAAGCTAACGACACATACTGAACTAGGTAACAGCAAGCATCTCTATCTCGAACTTATCCAGCTCGAGGCAATACACAGACGCCCGCCTACTCGCCACCTCCTTTAATCCTTCACCTACTGCGTTCCATAACTCAGTACAACCCCTCAGAATCCCTCGAAGCAGACCGCCCCCTATACGCAGCAAAATTCTGGCCTAACGGCCGCGTAGACGGTACACCCACCCTCGTGGGCCCACAAGTGCTCGTCACAGCCGGCATCTGCGGCGGCTCCCAAGCCGGAACAGTCGGCTGCTCGACCGTCCCCAGCCTCGCCTCCCTTTCCTCCGCCGCACACCCAGCACAACCCATCACCCCGGCTCCCAGCATCCCAAAGCCTGAGACGGGCGTCGGGTTGCCTATACTGGAGTTGAAGCTGAAGTTACTGGCATTGGTATAGAAGTTCGGATTTGGATTAGGATTAGGACTGGCGTTGGTGTTGGTATTGGAATTGATGTGGACAGAACTGACATCCGGCACCGGCACATCCTCCAACGTCGTCGGCAGCTTCGGCAGCCCCGTCGAGGGAACACGCGCGGAAAACGCTGAGATCGTGGAGTTCTGGTTCGGGTCCACGTACGGAGGCCAGGGCCAAGGGCCGGGACAAAGCAAATCTCCTCGTCCCGCATTCTGCTTTAGAAACTCTAGATACTGCTCCGCCTCCGCCGAACCGAACTTGGGATTCCCCCCTGGATTCAGATTTGGATTTGGATTAGGTCCCAGATGAGTATTAGGTAGATGGAACTGTGGATGGGGAGGAGGGAAGTTCGGGTTTGAGGGAAAAGTAGGGACAGCAGATCCGACGATCAGGACCCGCGTGACGGGCTCCGGCTGCCAGTCCATCTCGTCCGCGCTCTCAAACCCGACGCCCGCGTCGTCGGCCCACTCGCGGAAGCGCTCGTTGCACACGCGTAGGGCGTGCGATGCCCAGTTCCGGAAGCGGATATTCGCGCGTCGGACTGCGCTGCATTCGGTGCAGAAACGGCTCCTGCTTCCCCCACCTCCACCTCGGCCGTGGCCGTCGTTGTGAGAGTGGTGGGGGTTGGTGTTGTTGTGGAGAGATGAGAATGGGGAGGAGGTGGTGGAGGGGAAGAGCGGCCCGGCGAATGGGAGGGGTGGTGGCGTTGTGAGCCGGATGTCGGAATTGGAGGACTGGTCAGAAGATCCGCTGGGAGCGTTGTTGTTGTTGTTGTTACTATTATTATTATGGTTGTTGTTGCGGCGCTTGCGTTTATTCACATTCGGGTTAGGAGCGTTATTTTGGTTGTGGTTATTCCTTTGCGCTTGACCGCCGCCGCGTCCGGAGCCACGATTATTGTTGCTATTACGGTATGGCTGGGCTCCTCGGCCGCGAGCTGGGAAAGATTGACCTCCTCTCCTGTTAGCCGGGTTACGGTTTGTCGGGGGCGGGTCGACACCCTGCATCGGGTGGTCGCCGTCGAAACCTACGGTTCCTGGCCCCCATCTATTATTTCCATGGCCATTCGGGCGCCGAGTTCTATTCCTCTTCCTTGACATTACGTATTGCGGTTTCTCTATCTTGGACGTAAGCTCTACGCGTGGCTTGGCTACTCGTTTGAGCTCTACTAATGTCTAGATTCTTAAATGTCACTGAGGAGGTTCTAGGGGAGATTTATTGATGCCCCAGGGCTCCGGAAGACCGAAGGGAGCCTGGAACTCGTTAAAGGGAGCTTTCTCCATCTTAAAGTTCTGCTGGCTATGGTAGCTGAAAGGGGCTGGTACGGCAACATTCTCGTTATGAAACTTCTTCGGACGTTCTAGAAAACAAAGGAGAGAGCCATCATAGATAAGGTGACGAGCTTTCCCTCAAGCCACGAAGGCTATCCATCGGAGTCTGGTCTCGTGGCAATGGCGGAATCTAGAAGTTTTCTATGGCGAGGATACCTAAGTCGTCTTATTCAAGTTGTCCTACAAAGAAATCGTAGGCATTTGGAGGGAACTCGTCGGTAGTCATGCAACCGTTCTCAGAATCTACGAGGGAGACAATGATGGATGTGAAGGGTCGAAGAAACCTGGTTGAACACGCGAATAGCAGATGACACAAGTGTCAATTTCTAAAAGCCGTGGGTCTTTGTGAATTTCCACGATGCTCTTCCGTGAGACCTGGTTTCAATCTTGGTATGTGTAGAGTCGGTGAAAGAATTATTATATCTTCTGAGCTCCGGAAGAAGTATTGAAATGGCCGGTCAATTCTATTAGTTCAGGGTTGAGAGGAAAGCTTTAATATAACCTCACGTCAAATATTCTTGACCAACCCGTTCGCTTCTCTGATTGATTGAGAATGACTTGGCTAGATACCCTAAGATGTTGTCCTAAATTTTTAAGCTTTTCACATAGCTAATTTGCAGAAATTGATTTCCAAAGCAATGAGTATTCATAGGGAATATTCATATTTGGCGATTATGAACATCATATTAGCTAAGACGAGGACGCGGTGTCGAGTCAAGCTTAATCATTTCCACTGTCGTTGGTTAGCGTTACATTGGCCTCGACACGAAGGATTCATCTAACATTCGTAGTATTTGAAGTGGATTCTAGAAGGGTATGAGGCTCTAGAACATCCCGAAAATGCGATTAACCTGCTTCTTTCCACTGTTTCAATGTAGAAAATGGTCGCTGTTGTTTCTCTACCTTCAAAGTCACTGCGACTTTGCGGAGGTAGTGGGGGCACTGGAATGAGTTTGCGATACCCAATACGGCCGTTATACTGTTTTGGTATAAGGAGCAAAGACCTCCAGCCAAGTACGCTTTGACCTTGGAGACGTTGAAAAACGCTTGCTAGGCTGGCAATTGGGCACCCAGAACTTCCCCGGATCCCACGTTAGACTTTGACTCCAAAAGAGGGATCACCGGGGCCACTGAATTCGGAACTATCCTAAGGCTAAGGTAGTAATGAGCAATGATGTGCGTTATGCTCGGTCAGGAGTTTGCAGGAACTCTCTCGTCCGAAATATCTCCTTAGACGCGTTTCCGTATATGTATGTTAAATGAGGGTAATGTGAGTTTTCTCCAGAAGATATCTACTTTTCAAAAATCTCGAAGATCTCGGACCCGTGAAGGATTGGATCAGGTAAACATTCCCAAGTTAAGTGCAATATCAATACGTACCTACCTACCTAGGTAGGTACCAAAATCAGTTGATAATTCTAGGTACTTTCAAGTATTTAGTTTGCAATTTAAAAAATTTGAACGCTAATCCAGCAGCGTTGCGATGGCACGGTGCATGAGACAGGAGAAATTCGTTCCACGACAGTTCGGTAATGCATCGTGGAGGGTAAATGCCGGACGTTTGCTGATACTCCGGTTGGTTGCGCCTGTGGGAAACATTTTGCCCGCAGGAGATTAGGTGGGTGTCATCATAGACTGAGTGGTTCAAGTTGTTAATTGAACTTGAACATCAATAATGACCATCATCAAAACCCAAGTTGCCAACCTGAAAGACCAGAACACCCGACCGATATTGACGAGTAGCGATTAGCTAGGGCAACCCCCAGCAGTTTCCGCGCTCGTTGAGGTGCAGCTAGCCAGGCGAAGCTCGGTGGCTTGCAGAGAAGAGACGGAGAAGCCTTCATTGGAAAAGCGGTAGCTCCGGGAAGTATCCAGGATGTAAGCTGACGGGCTTAAAGCAGGCAATCAGATATCTCGGAAGCGGTGTAACGTCTACCCCTCTCTTAATTGCTGAACGCTGAGTAAGTTGATCCGTGGAGAGAAATGATTCTGGTAGATCAGTTTATGAATTTGATCTGATCTGATCTGAAAAACCGAAGAGTGGGTGTGAAGATTATATAACATGGAAGCTTGATATGACGGAGGAGGCAAGCTGACTGAGTAAGTTGTGTTCGCGTAACAGTGGGATGGGACGGCGTGACGGAGATAACATTGGAATTGGAAGTGCTCAGGTGTCATGAATCACGGACGAACGATAGCGTAGGGTATAGAGAAATATTCGAACGCCACATGTAGAATTCGGGATTTCGACAACGTGGTTGACGGGATTGGCACGGATCAGAAGGATCAAGATCTTTGATGCTAAAAATGCTGATAAAGCTTCGCAACATTTTAGCGTCTAGAACCCCTAAAAGTGCTCTTTTTCTCTAATAAGCACGTGCCTCATTACTTAGCATTTATGTATTTTAAGAACAAGCCTTTAGAAGGAAGTTAGAAGGGAGTTTGGAGGAAGGATCGATGAAATGAATCCGCTTGCATCTATGGATATTGATAGTTGCAGCTTACTTACAATGCTCAACTGCTGCTTAGCGTATTAGAGTCGTCGACTAAAGCTTTTCTTACCACATCTTTTGCCTTTTCATCTCACCTTTTATTACATATTCGCGTCAGCACCTCTTCTTTACTCCACATCCTTCCTCTCACCTTTTTCTTACTACCTCACTCATCACCCTCTCACTACTCCAATGAAGGGCTTTAAAATCTGTTACCGCTGCGGCTTCTCTGCATTGTCACAGCGATCGCGACATGACTGTCTAATTGAGAAGGGTTCGAGACGGAAGTATACTTGAAACGCATTTTCCCGTTTGGTGTTTCTCCAATCATATACCTCGATTGGGTTACACGTCCGAATATGGCTTACCATCAGCTCCCAATAGCAGACCGATATAATTCAGCAGTTGTTCGAATTTCCCACGTCGGGGACAGCCATATACCAATGTGGCTTACCTGGCCACCCTCCACGTCTACTACCAGACTAGGAACTACCGCGAGATCTTTACCTATTCAGCCATCATACCCATCATAGTATCATGATTATCTGACTCTAGCTGCTCTAGTGAGCCGTCAAGGATGGACCACGGTTGATGACGGATGACGAGAGGCAACTATGAACAATAGCCTCATCGATCCCTTTACGTCTGTCATTTGACGTATCAACCGTGTCTGCCAAGCTGGGGTAACAGCTAGACTAAAGACACTAAGGGCACTGATGCGTTTCGGCCATTATCCCACATGCTCAAGTGCTCTGGGGCTTGCCAAGCTACCCCGACGCCGTAGCCAAGATAGGTCAAGCTCAAGCTAAACAATTAAGCCTATGACGGCCTATGCCACATCCATGGATACCTGCGATGGGTACCGTGTGGTACGGGGGTCCACAGGTCTAGTCGTCTCGGGTCGACAGATCAACAGATCACTGAGAATACAGGAAAAGGCAGGCATTTTAACAGTCTAGATGGGATATCATCTCATTTGATGTCTTCATTACCCTGCACTATACATATAGTACTTTGGTACAGGCCAAAGCATAAGCCCCCTGGCTTCTTACATTTGGATGCTTGCACATATCGACGTTTCTCTACCGGTCATGCATCCCTGTTCGTCATGTCCGTGCTGGCACAAAGCTATTCTCACTCCGCATATTGTTATTTGATTGGCCTCCATATTCTAGTCACCCTTTCACAGACTGGTACTGTTTTCTTTCTAGTCAGCTCGAGTCGAGCACCAGACCCCCTGGCATGATGAACGCTGAGGGCTCCTTGACTACGTTGGTATCCCGGCCAGTAGCTGGGAACCGCATATCTAGTGGTATCCTCCCCCGGAAAACAAAGCGCATTACGAGTCCGCATATGTGAGTGGATGATTCAGTTATAAGATACTTCCGGAACCCAGCTGCTCACCTCGCGCAGCACGAGTGGACCTTTCAGGACCCGGCGTGATCGATGAATTACCTATTCGACGAGCTCGCTCACCTATATTTTCGACATATAGGGACTCATGCTCCGTGGCAATACCGTCCATATGGATGATGTCAACCCGTCGATTAACTAGATCGGATCTTGATTAATGACTCGAATGCTCCTCAGGCTAACTACCCGCCTTCCGTCATCCAACTGACTTTTACTCAACGAATTACTTGAATCTACTTAATGCAGACCCATCCGGGCGGATTTGATCGAAAGCTAAATTACCTAAGTTACGGTACCTGTCCGCTAGGCAATTCGCTCATTACCCCAATTATATATATACCATATCGTACCTCTTTTCGACCACACGAATACCTACTTTCCTGAGTTGGGCATTGTAAGAGATGGCGGGCGGCGAGTTATCACCAGAGGTGCTCAACGCCATCAGCGTCATTGAACGAGTGGGCTCGGTATTCTCGATGTTAGGATGCCTTTTTGTCATCCTCACATTTTCCTTCTCGAAGGCATTTCACAAGCCCATCAACCGACTAGTTTTCTACGCCTCCTTCGGTAACCTGATGACAAACGTGGGGTCCCTACTGTCAAGGAGATATGTCTTGGACGTCGACTCGTTTGGATGTCAATTCCAAGCATTCCTCATTCAAATGTGAGCATCGCTATTTTCACTAATACATTGCGTGTTTACTAAACTAGCAAAGGTTCTTGCCTGCTGATGCCCTGTGGACCCTGGCAATGGCATTCAATGTATACCTAACTTTCTACCACAAATTTGATGCTGCGAGGCTTCGAAAGATGGAGATTTACTACCTCTTGTTTTGTTATGGTATTCCTTTCGTACCTGCACTCGCATACATCTTTATCAGGACTGAAAAGCATGGGAGGATGTACGGCAACGCAACTTTATGGTGCTGGGTTAGTTCAGACTACGACATTTTTCGAATTGCTACATTCTACGGGCCCGTGTGGTAAGAACATAGGAAAAACCACTATCATGTCCTGTTGCGCTGACTTCATATAGGGTCGTTATCTTAGTTACTATGTTTATCTATATCCGAACAGGTGGAGAGATATACAGGAAGCGGAAGCAGCTTCGTCAATTCGGAGCTAGCAGCAGTGCTCACGACCCTGAGGCAATAACCATGGATGACCCTTATTCGGTGAAGACGACCGAGGTAACTGTCACAAGCGAATCTGCCCAAGAGAGCGCCAATGGAATAGACCTTTCTCCGCTTGGTCGGTTCAGCGAGAGACCCAAGCCAGCATACTCAGTGATGATCTCGTCCGATAATAAAAAGGGTAGCCAGTCACAACAAGGAGGTAGCACACACCCTACCTCGAGCAACATACCACCAACCCCCATAACTGCTCGAGCACAAGCAAAGTCACAAAAGCGAAGGGCAAATTTTGAGGCAAATAATGCTGCGTGGTCCTATAGCAAGTGTGCCCTCCTTTTCTTCACCGCCCTACTCGTCACCTGGATTCCGTCATCGGCCAATCGCGTGTACAGTCTTGTCAATACGAACAAGACGGAGGCATCCTTAGAGATCATGAGCGCGATCGTACTACCACTCCAGGGCTTCTGGAATATGCTTATCTACATAGCTACCAGTTGGGGGGCGGTGAAAATCACCTTCTCCGATGTCATGAGCCGGATCCACGGTCAGCGTCCCGAGCCGAATCGTTACCCGAGCGAGTTTCACGACACAAAGCATAACTTCGCCTTTAGACTACCGAGCCGGAGCCCTCGAAGAGACCTTGAAAGCGAGAGTATGACAGAGCTAGCCAACAGTGGCAGGACATCTAACTCCGCCCATGATCCCAAGCGATAAGCGCTACGAGAGGATTCGAGGCGGATTGCGTATATTTGGGGTGGTTTGCTTCATTTCATGAACATATTTGGAAAGATACCTCTCGGTTTGTATTAGATCTTACTCGCCATATACCCAGTCATCACTGATTTGGATTGGTCTGTTGATGTACCGAATGAATATTTATTGAACATCTACCTACTTCTTACGTTTTGATGATTTGATGCTATCGTGTTTGCCTACACAGCCAAACCAGCCAAGACAATGTACAGTTATTGGACCCGTTGGACAGCAAAGGGATCGGTTTATTATCGGTCCTTCCCCCTCTAGATACCGCTAACTATCCGAAACGCGGAGAGAGGTCAATCTAGTTTTCCCTTTTCAGAACCGACATGTCACATATCTCCATACCATCACACAGCACACAACTCAACGCATACATATGGAATTCCAGCAATCTGGTAGCCATTCGGATATCATAACCGTCCCAACAACGCTTTAGAGCAGAAACGGGCCGCATTTAATTCGGCATGGAGATTAATAGGTATTCGGGCTTTGCATCCGTCATATTGCTAATTCTCCTTGCTTGATGCTGTATAAAAGGGGAAGCTCGCTACGAAGAGAAGAATCCGGGGTCAACCAACCACATCGCCGTGATCTGGAACGCATTTCGCTATCCTCAGTTTGTCTAGTACCTATGCATCGCACATTACCTATGTATCTCAGTGCTTCCCCAAGGTCTTACATAGCACGTCGCAATCATGCATCCGGTAAGGCTAAGGAAAATTTCGTACGCCCTGGTTCGGTTAGGTCAGGTACGGGGTGATTGAGGCTGGCCGTCTATTACGTTACAGTAGGATGCGGATCACCACGCGACTTTTGATTTCCAGCGTACGGGACTTTTTGGTTGACAGTTCCAGAAATCGAGCAAACCCTGAGAAATGGCAATATGGGAAGGTATAATGCAATTAAGAGAGGTGGAACATAGTAGGACTATACCACAACGTTATTCATAAGGCTGATCTATTATAGCGTTCGAGCGCTGATCCCCCTATGGGAGTCGCTAGAATATGGGCTAGGGTCGGGGCATATTCAGCTCTAGGGAAGTTTGATAGCAGACAAATTGCTGCCGAATACCCGCCATTCCAAGTCAACCCTGATGCCACCACATGCTGTATGTATTTTCTCATTCGCAAGGTTGCCCAGTGACATATAATTGACGGGATTTAAATCACTTCAAGAACGCCTCTAGTCTTTAGGGAGTTTCAAAGCCAACGGTAGTTACATCCGCCGCCCTCCATTACGACGCCATTACATTTACAAGACCTAAAATTTTGTTAGTTTATGGTCCAGGGGATAACAACCAATCACACGCTATATATTTGAATGATTTGGCTCAAATGGGTAAGGGTCCTTTCACCGGGGCTAGGTGCCGGGTAACCAACTAAACCCCCTAAACTGACAAGTCTTTTCAGTGTTATTGGAAAAGAGCTAGGCTTCGTTCCTGATCTAAGACCACTAACCACGGCAGTGGCTGAGTTGTTGAGGATTTTAGCTCTATCCCCAACCTATGGCTTCGCTCGTAAATATCTAATCACGTCAGAATATGTCCATTAGCGAAACAGTAAAAGTAAGAAGCAAAGATATCCCACGAATGCGTGGTCGATATCGCATAATTGGATGAGCAAAATGGGCAGATTGGGATAGGTAGGTACGTAATAGGGGAGACGTATCCGAAGGCGATATGAAAATTTTCCGTGGCGTTGGGAGAAAGAGGCTTGCGCCGTCGCGTTGCAGCTCTTTGGACCATGGCCTCGGGCCTCACGAAAAAAAATCACATACTGCATAGGAGTAAAATACCTATTAGCCCACCTATCGCGAAATTCGACATGTCAATCGATTACCCTTGCCAGTTGATATATCGACGTATGGAGCAATGATTGGAGGTGCTCGGTCCCCCATCTCGCAAGCCATCGACCTTGGCACGTCCGCATGAGGAGAAACCGGGGAACGAATGGCTAATGTTGCCGAACCAAGATATCTATTTCGCATAGCGCTTGCTTTCTCTTGCCGCCTTGTACGTACAATAAGAACTTGGACGGCTGGCGGCGAGGGCACGGTGGTGTTCATGTATCTGTCTGCAGGTCTATGTGGCTGCATGTATGTCTGTCTGTCTGTATGTCTGCTTGAATTTGCCTCGCATGTATCCGTAATTATCAGCCAGGGCTCCCTGAAGTCGATCGTCAACCGTTACGAACCCGTGGGATCATATCGTCGTGTTCTAGCCCTACTTTGATTAATAATGCATGTTCAAGGTAAGATTGAAATTAGGAGATGAGCGAGCTAAGATTTTCTCCAAGATGAAAGAAGCTTTCCGAGACATCGGCAGCCAACGTTCGGCAACGGCTTCGAGAAACGTTAGTGCGCTATTATCAAGGGCTCCCGTCTCACTCTGCGGCGTAGTTAACCAGTTAGCGCAGCCAACGGTAGCTAGTGGTGTGTATTAATTACAATCACCAGAAGAAATAAAAAGTTAGGTAGGTATGTACCTCCAAAGTCTCCTCAACCTCTGAACGAACGATTATCATTCGCCCTATAAGGCTATGACTCCGGGGCGTGCCCGAGCTTTTCCTGCGCCATGGCGTTTGTCTGTGCGGTAATGTCTCTGAAGATCCCCGCTGTCTCGCCTCTCCAAAGTCCGACCAGTTCCAGAGCCTTTAGATGACAGGTCAGATACGGTTACACGTCGATATTGGGTGTATATGTATCTAGTAGGTACCTACCCTAGGTCCTGAGTACCTTGTATATGCGTCCGTGTTGTGCATCCAACCCTAGAGCGGCATGTGAAAAAAAGCAATTGTACTATGTAAAAAAGCAAACAACGCGCAACGCTTTCCTTTCCGTCGGAAGCCACTACGCGGCCGGGCGCTAGCAAGTAGGCGCAAATTTGTGCGAACCCGCGATGTTACGAGCGAAGGACCGACTTGCTTGGTATGGCTTAGGTGATTACATTGTGGCGAATACCGCGAGTAGAATACCTACCTAGTACTCGGGGTCTGGTAAAGCAGAGCCCAACTTGTGGTTCATGCTTCGACCACGATAGGCAACTATATCAGTTGAGCTCGATGCAGAAGCTGTATGCAGCATTGCTAGATTGCTAGACGCGATAGCTCCCCGCGATAGTGGAGGACAGAGCAAGATGATCTGTGTCAAACCTCCATCAAAGATCCGCCTTGCATTGTCCCTATCCAGGGACTTCAGGGACCTCGATATGCAGGTACACTACACGATGCGTACGACGGTCCCTACGTATAAATCATGCTCAATCAAGCTTCACATATAGTCCCTGGGGCGACTGCAGCCAGGAGCAGCCTATTACGAATTCGCTGATGGATACTGCAATTGCGTCGAGTTCTCTCCCTCGCTGCAACTCGATAGGGTCTCGACCACCCGATCTCGAGATCTCAAATGATCCCCATACCTCGGTGGCTGGCTAGCATTTCGGTGGAAAACTGCATACTTTTAGAGCGTAGGCGCAGCGGGTAACATGCACACACCCATGTTTGCTACCTATATTTCACATAAACGTCGTCCACTTTCCAAGTTCCCCCTACTTCCACGATACGAGATCATGACGGCAAAGTTACCAGACAAGTTAATATCGGGATGAGCAAGATCTACGACGCTGGCGCCCAATCTTGTTCGAATAGCAAAAGCATTTATATTAATGAAAGGTTCTGGTCAAGCAACTCGCTACCGGAATTGTCAAAAAAGTAGGGTTATGATTGGCTATATTCTGCATGAATATGAATTGGCCTTTCTTGTTCACATGTCCACTGAAATCGGATTGGCATCGCTAGGTATTCAGCAAAAGTCAAGCCAGGGGAATAATTATGGTTGTCAAGTCGATGTAGGTAGGACTTGTATTCGGGTATCTTCCAACAAACTAATAGGCTTCGACAAGAGATTATAGCCCGAATGATGCCAGAGAGCGTAGCGATTTTTCTTTAAAATACCTTAAGACGTCCGGCGAATTCGGTGGGGTATAGAACGAGCCGTAGTTAACAAATATGGTGAGCTGTGTCATGAGCTGATGCAAGTTGACGCCTCTTTGGCCTCATTAGTAAACCATTTCCCCCAAAACTGGAGTTTTCCTTACTCCGTGTCGGCTCGGGGGTTTTCGGAAAGAAAGTGGCAGAAGATCTAGGATGCCTGTCTCTGGTTCTTGACTGCCACGATGTGAGAATACTGCCAGTAAGTCCCTCTTTCAATACATTCCTGAACTATGTCTTCCTCTTCCCACCACCAGCGATCTGCGTGAACGAAGTTCCCCCAAACCTCTTGCCACAGCATTCTTGCAATAAGACACCGAAGTTCGCTTTCGACAGCTGTTGTCTTCTTCACGTCTTCCTCCATCGGAGAGGCGCAGTCATGTACAGCACGCACAGACACTGTCGTAATGGTACTCCCAAAACCACGGAGTTTTGCGACCGCCAACCAGGCCGGAAATGTGCCGCTTGGGTATGTCGTGCGACATTTCTTCTCTAGCTGTATTAGGAGTTTCTCAAATAGCCACTGTCGCAATTTTGGTCCCATAGAAGACGATACCGGTTGAGGATCAATTAGTGTCAGATGTAGGGCACCGCCAGGTGCCAGGCAACGATAAATATGGCGAAGCATTGGTGGTATCTCGCTTGAAGGAAATAATGCCGGCATAGGCAAGCATGTTACGGTCGAATATAGTTGTGGCGCAAGCGGTCGAGACCCTGAGCATGCCGAGATTGCCGGTACAAGTATAGGGTGGACGTTAGGAAATAAGTTTGGAGATATTGGCTTTGGCGAAAGGTGAGAGATTGAAGCATGTGGATGTATAGCTGCAAGAAACGACGTAGACGCTGATTCACATTGTTAGTTGATTCAGATACTCTATGCATACACATTTATAGCGCGACGAACCTTGAGTTTCGTAGAGCGCGAGGATTCTAGGATATATCGAAGACTTCGACGAAGTCGGACTGGCTGGGCGTTTATCCGCGCATTCTGCAAAAGGAATGTAACCCTCGCTCTGCAAGGCAGAAAACATCCACCTCTTTTTAGACATCTCAAGTTCCTTATAGACTGTCGCGTCTGATGAATGGCCCATACTCGACTTAATATTGGCGAGCATGAGCTCTGGACTGGCTGCGGCCATCATTTTGACTTCGCGCTGCAATGCTGCGAGACTTGGGGACATGCACTGATCTGAATCGCCACCTACCGGTGATGGTTGCAATCCTTCTTCGTCTGACATTGCTGCATTCTCCTTAGTCGGCGAACAGTCCCATTCATGGGGGGGCTTCCAAGCGTCTGGATTAACTAATCTATCGTTGCAATTCCACCCCGGAGTATGAATAGTGTTGTTATTCTGAAGCTCGCTAGGAGGCGGTGTTCGAGGTGATTGAGAGGAAGACGCTATCGAACCGGGGTCATCAAAGGCCAAAGGATTCCTGGAAGACATTAGGGTAGGTTCTTACCCCTATTCGCTAATATTAGGGACTTACGCTTTCACTGTTAGATCTGGTATGTGTTCTATCATAGGAGGCGTTGAAGCCTTAGTCCGGTCAGAAGAGATATGTACTTCAGAAACTATCTGATCGAGATCTGTTTCCGGGTCACGAGGTGAATAGGATACTTCGGTGATTCTAGTGACGAAAGACGATGGTCCTAGAGTTTGAACTAAATATTCTGGCTTTAGAGTGGCCTCCGTATCGTCTATGGAGGCACCGGACCCAGTGCTGTTAGTAGCAGCCGATCGTTGTGTCCATTTCGACGATGTGGAATCTGGTACCATCATAAATCAGTATATGGAATGTCTATAACCAAGGTAGCTTCGTACCTGGTGATGACATGCTTGAGGCATCGGCCGCTTCCGGAAACTGAACAGGATGATGACTCTTCTCACTAGGTTTCCTGGTACCCTGTGAGCCGTCATGATGGTGTAACAGAGACCTGGCACCATATGTTGATGACCGATTGATCCTGTTGGAGTTTGAAGCCAGACGTGAGGGAGATGTGGTTCCATCTTTTGATTTAGATGGTGCTGGGGTTTTTCTACGGCTCCTAACCGTAAATATCCCAAAGCCACGGTCACTAGATGTTGAACCCTCCGTTGAGATAGACTGGCGGCTATTCTCCGTCTTCGGCTTCTTATCCCTATCCTTTAACCTTGCTTCCTGCTCTTTCCTTATGATTCTATCGCCCATAAGTTCCCGGTTAGGGTCGGTCCAAAGGACGTCAAACATGATGCCTTCTCGTGTTTAGTCGGCAGACCGTTCTAATATCTTGCTTCTACAATATTCCAGTACTTGACACGGCCTTATAGGACTGGCTCTCATATATAGAGCCTTGCGGAAGAATGATATAGTTGCGAGGTAGGTCGAATTGAGAACCGAGGTTCTAGTAATAGTTAATTCCTCGGGGTCTTGATTATGTCGTATCATAAGATGAGAGAAAGAAAGGGGCTTATGTATTGATCTATTATGCGCGAATTAGGAGGTCGGTCCTTTAGAATGTTGAGATTACAAGAGGGGTTGAAGTTCAGCAAGATGGCCGGCTGTTGTTTAAGGGGGTACTGGTACTGGTAGATAATTCTGTGTTTCGTCACTCACTGAATTTCCACGCTCCAGGCGCTTCAATCAAGTGGATTACGACGACGAGAAAGCCGGAAATAGGAGTCAATTCGCAGTAAGGATGCAGAATACGGTGAACGGTCGACGAATTGTGAAGGTGGGAATGGCAAGATAGGGGGAGGGGGAAGAATGTGAGAATTTGAGGATTTGAGTTGATGATAACAACCGCCCAAAAGAAAAGATACGAAAGATACGAAGCAGCTTGAAAACTTAGTTTAAAAGGTGAGACAAACTCGATGCCACCTGAGTTCGAGATCTGGGCCTGTTTTGAGTTTCCTTTTCTTACCTAACATCAATGTACATTGTTTCTTGTTTCTTGTACTTTCCTCCTTTCCGAAAGATCACTGCTGAACGACGGGAACGTGCGCTAATGAGATCAAGCGACGCACCTTCCCGTCAACTCTCATCTCTATCACTCCTTCACGCAAATTTGGAAGTGACCCGTTTCGAGATACCTTCATCTGCCCAGTACCTACCATACATTCCTTGTATCTGCACAAGAAGTTGATATGAGCAAACTCAAACATCACTCGATTGATGCGGTACAATCGTGCTTACTACCTACCTGTAGGTAGCGTGCCTAACGGCGCCCAACTTCAATTCAAATCGAGGACTGAACTAACACAAAACACTTCTCGTCCAACTTATACATCCTTTTTGTGATTGGTTGACGAGGGTGTTAAATGCTTACCCAGATACCCACTCGGGTGTTGGTAAGATATCTAACCTTCCTTTCTTCCTCAATTCACGAGCCGTCTTGAACTATCGTGACAGCTATGTCTTCAACCTCAGACTTCGCGGTTGTCATTTGTCATGGCAGCTACCATAGTCCGGCACCTTATATGCCTTTGGTAGATGCCCTGAAAGCGAAAGGGGTTGAAGCTTACTGCCCTCAACTTCCTACTGCTGATTTGACCAAGCTCAATGTTGGCGATATCAACAATCCCGACTTTGATCGAGGCCCTCCACCTGGGGGTTATCCACAAGGCGAAGATGACACTGAAGTCATTTTGAACATCCTCAATCCTGTCATTAATCGGGGAAAGGAGGTGCTCATTATCGGTCATTCATCTGGCGGTTGGGTTGCTGCGCAAGCAGCGCGACCCGAGCTTCAAGTAAAATCACGGAAGGACAAGGGACTGACGGGCGGCATCATTGGGATCCTATTCGTCGGCGCCTTCATCATTCCAGTCAGTGAATCCGTCCACAGCTTCTTCCAGCCCAAAGATGGCACTTTCGTGACCCCACCGTACATGCGCTTTCATGTGAGTGCCATATTCTATCCCGTCGAATCTCAGCCACGCATACAATTAACTAGACGCATTACATGATTACTTTCAAACCAGTAGCTAATCGCTCAAATCTCTTGTAGAAGCATGGTGGGGTTGGGCTCGGTACAATTGTTCAGGCAGAGAAATTTCTATTCAACGACTTAAATAGGGTTGAAGCTGAAAAATGGGCAGCAACCCTCACTGCATCTCCGATTCTGAGCACAAAACTGACTAATGATGCGTATGGAGCGCTTCCCTGTGCTTACGTGATTCTGGAAGGGGATCTCACGCTGCCAAAAGAGTACCAAGAAGCGATGGTAGCAGGCCAGAGTCAAAAGACTGGCCAGTTTACGATATATCGCAGTCCGGCTGGCCATTCACCTCATCTAAGCTGGACTGATGATCTTGTCAAAATATCGCAGGATTTCGTCAAGAAGATCAAAGGTTAACACCTACCTACATACCTAGCAATTTCAATGCAGAGTGAAGTTACGCTTAAATAACTGATATCTTTACGATATTTTGACGCCTCCTTTAGAGTAGGTAAATGCCATGAAAAAATTCGCCTATTCCAAGGTTGTCTTCTGACTAAGGGGATACCACTATTAAAACTATCGTAAGAAAGTCTAACATAATCAAGTTTTCAGGGCTGAAGACTTACACCCAGGATAGATGGCCATGAATCGCCCAGGAGAGAACTTCATGTTAATGCATAATCTAATGACACTAGTAACCAGGGTATCACTACATGAGCAATTCAATTATATGTCTTAGATGAAAAGGCTTGTTGCGCTCGTACACAGAATCAGGGCCCCTTTAGAGGCCATGTTGCTGATGGGCGTTCGAGATAGGTAGACTTCTCAATATCTTGCCTTATCACTTCAGAGAAGCGCCGTTTATATTATTGAAGCACCTAACTATTTGTTTACTTAAGAATTGGGTGGACGGCACGCTTTCTGATTTGCTACTCCGCCTTCGACGTACGATGAGGTACGTCGACTGCTTCTGCTTCTGTTACATCGGTTAGCGATGAAGAATCTCCTACATGGGGGAACACAACATGCAATCCCGGTTCACACAGGAGATATATGATGGAATGGACGCACTCGCATCCCCACTCTGTATCTCAGTAGAATAATAGCTAGGTAGTGTGTGCTACCGTCCATCTCGGTAATTAGCGAATTTTCCCGCATGTCTCGTGTCTTTGTTCACTGTCTAGCCCACTGCTTACCCGTAGGAGGCCTTTCAGGGGTTCGATTACTCGTTTACACCTTGTGGAACAAGGCCATCAAGCTTCTGAGAGGACTCGCGTGTTAGCAATCATCTCATGCTGACCAATGGCTTATTGTGTAGATATCATGAGGACCCTAGCTGTTGGCAAGGTTGCTAAAGAGGACAGAAGGAGGTAGCGCAGGGTCTACTGACGACTATACCTGGCAAGCAGAGAAGTAAGCACGACATTTATGTATGGTTGATACATGTGCGCACCGTTGTAGGTCAACTTATAGTAGCTCTCCACATACCTACATACCCATATGGGTAGCTGGGAGGCTTAAAACGATGAAAAAAACAACCAGGAAGAACCGAAAAGGGGGCGGACCGGTAGTCCGCATAATAATATGCGTGCTTGCAGTCGAGATGCTTGCATCCGGTAACAAGTATACCCCAGCAACTGCAAGATATTTCCCACCTGAAAATTCTTATATTTCTGCAGCTGAGCCATGGATATAAATTTGGTCTTGGCGGAGACCTGCGACTCGAACGTCAACCTACATATGTGGCGCATTATAGGTGATCTCCTTATCTTTTCAAGGAACTCCTGGTTGGTGTGTGTCACCGCCGAACAAGGATACACCTGACCTCGCAACCCGTCTACCCTCTCCCGCCCACACAACGACGGATAGTAACAAAGAAACGATAATCAATGTCATTTCCGAGTATAAGGTATGTTGAATGTTTTCAAAACGTTGAATATATTATTTCTGTCGTCTTAGAATATATCTGTAATGACAAGTTAGATATCAAAGACAGGATTGTTGATATCCATGGATCGTCTCAGTACACGATTGGACTTTGCTGATACGCGATCAAAATTAGCAGCAGTTTTACAAAAACTACCGAGAATGACCTCGGGACGAGATGTTCCAGCTAATTTTCCCTTATTCTATTATTTTGTACGCGTGTAGACTGTAGATTGTGTGAGTAGTGAGTGTAGTGGATATTGTAATATTTGGCGGGGTGGTCGATATTGGGTAACGACATCACATCGTGACTCCTTAGAAAGGATGGGGACGAGAAGTGGAAGAGGGAAAAAAGATCGAGGAAAAAATTACCAAACAGAAGAAAACTTAATTCTAATCATCTTCGAGGTTTTCTAGGATCAATTACTCCAACTCTTTCATCTGATTAATATTAGTGCTAATCATTTCAATTTGAATTGTCGGGTCCAGGTACGTACCTAGTACCTTTTTTTTACTCGGAAACCGCATCCATCCCTCTATCTCAGGGTTGGAGTTCCAGATGCCCAGATGTCCCTGCTCCTAGCAGCTGCCCAAACCTAATCGTCGGTACCTGCCTTTGCACATACACCCGCACCTGTCCTTCGCCGCCTCATATCGCGGTTTCCTATCCACACAATTTCTACCACGCACTGGGGAATTTTTAGGTCTTTTTGACACCTACTAAATCATCCCCTTACCTTCAAACCTTCATCTTCTTACTTCAACCTTTCACCTCTTGCACTTCTTGATTCACTCGCACCTCACACCAACTCTCTTTTCATCTATCCTCTCTTTTCCTATTGTTTCTCCCGTCACAAGAAACATTCCTTTACAACATTCTTTTCAGCTACCTACATAGTAGGAGGTGGAAGTAGGCAAGGCACACCTCCAGATTCGGCAGACACATCACCGTGCAACTTTTCGTCTGATCTCGTCCTCCGAAATATTGCACCCGCACACCGACATCTGGGGTTTACCGCCACCTGCTTCTTTTCCTATCCTTCTTTTACTTATTTTTCATAAACTTGTTGATATAGTGGCATCTTAGTTGACCTGATCCTTGTCAACTTTATCCAACCTTACTCATATCATTCATTAACAAGTCTTCATTTTCCCTGACTTCCAGGTTAATAGATTCCTATTCAGTTCGGTTTCGATTTGCCTGCTTAGCAAATCTTTACCAATCTTTCTCTGTGTACCCCTTATTCAACGTGGTTTCTTATCACCCAACTCGGACATCATGCCTGATCTAGGTGCACTCGTCGACTCGTCGATGAATAAGCTGGCCTCCTTTGAGGATCGAATCAACAGCTCGACCTTTGGTCGTGTCTTTCGTCTAGATGGCTCTGGTCATGTAAGTCAAAATTGTCTTTTCTACCTTCAATTGCTCAATTCCACATCATCTCCTCGGATCGATGTTCTCAATAGACGTCATCCATCTATGTCGCGAGGTTATTTGGACTTCGCAAGCCTACGGCGAAGCATGGAGCTAACAATAATCAGCCCAAAACGGTCCGTGGCTCCTCTTTCTTTCGAGAGATTCGTGCCGGTTTGACCACCTTCGCCACCATGGCGTACATTGTTGCTGTCAATGTGAGTACCCCAGAGCTCACCAACTTCTAAGATTTTCCATCTAATTTGGCCAAAAAGGCCGCCGTTCTTGCAGACTCTGGAGGCACATGCGAATGTCCTCGGGGCTCGGAGCCGGGTTGCCCCGGCGATCCTGATTATGCCGCCTGCCAACAAGGTAAGTATCCCGTACCCCTAGAACAATAGATGAAGTTTGCTATAACCGAGGCTGATTCCTTCCTATACAGTTCTGAAGCGCGATATGATCACGGCCACTGCCGCTATTGCTGGCCTTGCCAGTATCCTTTTCGGCTTCCTTACGAACCTTCCAGTCGCCCTTGGGTATGTAATTCCTCTCCTTAGTATGAAGCTCCTACTAATATGCTTCAAGACCAGGCATGGGCCTTAATGCATACTTCACGTACCAGGTTGTCGGCTGGCACGGTACTGGTAAGGTCCCGTACCGGATCGCTTTGACTGCCATCTTCGTGGAGGGTTTTATCTTCATCTTCCTGGCTCTTACTGGAATGCGACAGTGGCTAGTCCGCATGATACCGGCTACTATTAAGACCGCGTGTGGTGTTGGAATTGGCCTGTTCCTTACAGAGATTGGATTGTCCTACTCAGCAGGTATTGGTGCTATCACGGGAGGTTTCTCTACCCCTCTTGCACTTGGAGGGTGTCCCGCCGAATATCTTGACGCCAAGGGTGAATGCGCTAGCCACATCATGGAGAATTCCGGAGTAAGGATGTTTTTCCCAAATATTTGATTTCATTGGCTAACATTTGGTTACAGATGTGGATCGGCATTTTCATTGGCGGCATATTCGTTGCGTTTTTGATGGCCTTCAAAGTCAAGAGTGCCATTGTCATCGGTATTGGAATTGTCTCCATCATGTCTTGGCCGTGAGTAGAGCATTTCTGGATTCTTTGCAGAACCCGAAACTTTGACTGACACTTCTTAGTCGCAACACTCCATTCACCTACTTCCCTTACACGGAAGCTGGCGAAGAGCGTTTCCAATTCTTCAAGCAAGTCGTCGCATTCCATCCGATTGAGTCTGTCTTGAATGTCAATGAATGGAACCTCACCGGCGCCAATGGTGCCCAGTTCGCCCTAGCACTCATAACTTTTCTCTACGTCGACATCATCGATTGTACTGCGACTCTTTACTCGATGGCCAAGTTTTGTGGAGTTGTGAGAGATGATGGCGATTTCCCTCGTTCAACCATTGCTTACTGCACCGACGCCTTCATGATCTCGATCGGCTCCCTCTTTGGTTGTTCACCCACTACCGCCTTCATCGAGAGTGGTGCTGGAATTGCAGAAGGAGGTCGAACTGGACTGACCGCTATCTCCGCCGGCGTTTGCTTCCTTGTCTGTCTCTTCTTTGCCCCAATCCTGGCCTCTGTTCCGCCGTGGGCCACCGGATCGACCTTGATTCTGGTAAGCATAACCACAAAACCCAAGGCAAAGGAAGCGATAGCTAATATTTTTATAGGTCGGCTGCCTGATGATCCGTCAAGTCATCAACATCAACTGGCAGTACATTGGCGACGCTGTCCCATCTTTCGTCACGCTGGCATTTATGCCTTTCAGCTACAGCGTCGCCTACGGTCTTATTGCGTGAGTTCCTTCTTCTCGAGTAACTTAACGCGCGCTAATTATGGTTATAGGGGAATGATGGTCTATGTTGTCCTCAACACTATGATCTGGGTTGTTGTTCGACTTACCAATGGCCGAGTTACCCCATCGAACTGGCACGAGAAAGAGGTTTATGATTGGGGAGTGGCATCAAGGGATGTTCCTGGATGGATGAAGTGTATCCAGCGACGAATTCTGCCCTCCCGCTTCCACCTAGACGACACGAAGGACGAGGTGGAATTGGTTGACAATGATAGCGCCATGAACGCCGCCACTCACTCCATTTCGCGCAGCAACTCGGCCGAAGAAAACAAGGACAACATACACGTTGTGGAGAGCCAGGCCCACCCCAGCGCCCACATCAACCACTCCATGTACCAGGTGTACTCCCAAACTCACATGCAGCCTCAAGTTCAGCCTCAGCCCTACACTCAGCCACAGCCACAGGCTCCTCCTCAGGTTCACCGCCCCCAGAGCCAGAGTCAGAGCCAGATTCAGAGTCAGGTTCACGCTCAGACTCAGGGACAACCCCAACCTCAAGCTCGCGACCACTACCTACCTTCTCTTGATTGAAGAGTAAAGGGATAGGCAACACGTGCGTGCCTATTACAAGCATACTATTTGCCGATACCAGGCAGTTTTCTTTCCAAAAGTGTTTAGTCCGTCCATGGAAGGTAATGATGATGAAGAACACTAAAGAAGGAGAGAATGGCGTCATTTGACTGGTTATGATAATGCCAGTAAAGCAGATGATTCACATAATGTTTCTTGAGAGATCTGTGGAAAGACTGGGCTCCTCTTAGGGACGCATATACCTAGTCTCCTTCAAAGGCTAAGTGTAAAAACGGATCTCGTTTGCTATAGCTCAGATAACTCACATCACACACGACTTCGGATTCGGGGATCCCCATCTCCATCCACCGCCACAAATAAAAGAAGATGAACAGATAAAGTGTCAATTGAATATCATCACGTGCTTTGCCGTAGTTTATCCGTCTTATCTTATCATATCGTTTAGAACTTTCCAAAAATTTGAAACTTGCGGACCTTAGCTCCCGCAATGACCCACAATAGCTCCGGTACGCAGGTGCGTAAGCATAATTGTACCTGATGGAAGGTACGTATCTACAAGGTATCAGGAAGCGTTGTGCAACTTGACATCACAGCACCTGGCAGCTTTTTTACTCGGTTATTTTATGCGAATACAAACTTCTCAGGCATTTTTCTGCGATCTTCTCTTCTCGATCAAGTAACCCCGTATCCTCGTATCTACCTGATCTACGTAATACGAGCCTACAGCTAGTACCTTGCCTGCCCAGGCAAGCTTAATTAAAAGATGAGTGGTGGATGGAATACTAGTTAAGTTCGCCTCGTTAACCGTTTGCTACTTACGAGCGTCGTTTGCTAACTACCACTTACAGTTGAGTCGGATGCTGTACGTAAATCTCCGGCTTACTTTCCTAGTTACCTACAATTTAGCATTGCTGGGACTAATATATCTTCTACAGGGCGTATTTACATTCCTCCTCAACAATCTAGGTGTCAAGGATGTGCAGTTCGAAGAGCTGCTCACGCTAGAGCCGGAAGCTCTAGCCGAGCTCTACCCAGTCTACGGCGTCATCTTCCTGTTCAAGTACCCAACGGACACACCTTACACGTCGACCGACAAGCCGCTCGATGGCGCCTTCGATCGAGAGGCAGCGGAGAACCTATGGTTTGCGGCACAAACGATACAGAATGCGTGCGGAACACAAGCGCTGCTCAGCATGTTGATGAATAGAGAGGACAGCGAGGTAGATATCGGAGATAAACTCCGGGAGTTCAAGGAGTTCACAATGGCGCTGCCGCCCGAGTTCCGGGGCGAGGCGCTAAGCAATAGCGAGCTTATCCGCGACGTACACAATAGCTTCGCGAAGAGCAGCCCGTTCGTGGACGAGACTCAACGCCAGGGCGGCGAGACAGAGGACGCGTTCCACTTCGTCGCATACACTCCTATCAACGGCACGTTGTACGAACTTGACGGACTGCAACCGGCGCCTATCACGCACGGCCCGTGCTCCACGGAGGACTTCCCCGTCAAAGCTGCGGCGGTGCTGCAGCGTCGCGTCGCGAGATATGACCTCTCCGAGATCAGATTCAATCTCATGGCTATGGTCCGCGACCGCCGCGTTACGGCACGGGAGATCGGGGATATGGAGACGCTGGCTAGAGAGGAGAGGAAGAGACGGGATTGGCAGTTTGAGAACGCACTGCGACGGCACAATTTCGTGGGTTTTGCGGGCGCCGTGCTGAAGGGGGTTGTGGAGACAAAGCTTAAGGAGGGTGGAGAGGGCGCGTATAAGAGCTGGATTGAAGAGGCAAAGACGAAGACAAGACAGAGGCTCGAAGGCAGGAAGAAAGGGGGTGGCGGTGAGGATGTCGAGATGGCGGGTTAAGGGTTAAGGTGTGAATGGGGATATGATGGGAGTTCTCCCATCCCGAGGTTTACAATGTGCGCTTAATTTCCTTGCCTGTTTATGGATGGCGTGGGATAGGCACTACGTCTAGACTTATGAATTATGATACACACTGTATCGGATGGTAACACGCAATTGCGAATTCTCAACGCGAAGCCATTGTACCTCTGTGGATTATTGCTAACCGAGCAGGTAATCTTTCACATCTTCGTGGGAGAGCTCCTAAGTCGGAGGTCCGATATGGATCTCCAGTGGAACCTAGAGAAAAACTCCCATAGAACAGGGAGACACCTAGATGGCTTTGCATATGTATAGTTCCCACTCGGCTCGGTTCTTGGTCCCTCTTCCACCGTCCCACCCCGTTTCCTCGACGCGACTGGTTACCGAGCGCTTCCTTCCGGGTGTGGCCGTCACATCGCCCCTCTATCCCCTCTGCACGGCCGCAAACAAGCAGAACGCCTATCTTTCCATATGTACTCTGTAAGGTACCAGATGCTGTGCGACTAAAGAGGGATCTTTTCGCCGTTTCAAATTTATTCTCAGACCCCTCTCTCGCTCGTAAGATAGGGCGTTTAGCTAGGTGGCGTGGAATCAAGGTTTGCGATCGGGACCCCGGTTGCCGTGCCGCGAGGTCGGGAATTGGTGTATTAGGTAGTGGACAAACAGGTTACTTAACGAGAAGGTCCACGGGTGTCGTGGACGTGTTTGGCAGGTGGGCGATAGAGTCGCGAGGGGGAAATTGGGATTTGCTAGACTAGGGCGCAAGGAAGGGATGAGGTTTTTTTTACTAGACGGTTGACTAGGCGGTTGAAGGTCGTGCTCGGATGGACTGATGCTAGTTGAGGGTTTTTATATACTATGGTTTGCTATGCCTTGGATATTAATGTCGTGTTTATCGTGCTAGTTTAATGTCTACTACTACCTAGGTAGCCAGGAAAATGTTGCTAGCTTCTACTGTCTAGGGGTTGGCGAAGGTAAGGCACTAAGCGGGCTTTAGGAGTACAACAGGTTAGAATTTTAGCACATTTTCGATACAATGAAGTTAATGTACCAGATCTATTCAGTCAAATACGTGAAACAAAGAGCGACAATGTCTTGTAAACACTCCTGGCTTGCGAAGTAGGTAGCGTATAGAATGTTACCTGAGTACCCATTGGGTTCGCACATTAGGGGAAAATCTCCAAGATATTCATTTCAATACATAAGTTTATCAAATAGTGTAATCGATACTCAAATTCAGGAATGCTTTCACTTTGAACCTCAATCGGTATACTGTCTCGTTAAGTTAAGCTTTAGGGTTTGTATTTCCTATACACGAGCTTCCTATTATAGACAATAGCTATTCATAAGACCAAGCCTTAGGTGATAGATACCTAGTTGATAATCCGTGATTTTAAGGGGCAGTAACCTCAGTAAGAGGCCAGTTGATGCCCTTGTCGGCGGCACCAGTGTTTCCTAATCCTGCGCAGCTGTATAGACCGACTGGGTTGTTCTCCGTGGCTCTCATGTACTGGAGGTCAAGACATTCCTCTATTTTTTGTATGAGCTTCAGTCGTGATATGAATAAGGGGTTGTTTTATACTCACGTGGGCTTGACAACTCAAGGGCGATTCTTCCGTCTTCCATGGCTACCCACTTCTGGGAGTCGGCTGTGTCAGAGCACTCCTTGATGTAGATGTTGGCCATATCCTTCCAGTTAGCTGTTGAATCTGTCAGCTTGTATCTATCAATGTGAGTATGAGTTCTTGGGTTAGTTACTCTTTTCACCTCCGTCCAGACAGAGCTCGGTGCCGGCTAGCTGGATCTTGGTGTTGCCGCTCGTGATATACCATTGTTGGTCGGCGGTCTGGGTACCGGTCTTACTATAAATACGGGAAGAAATAGGTTAGATAAATGTTCCCGGCGTTTTCGGAGGCTTGGGTAACGAACACTACCAGAGTGCTACCGCTAGTAGCTGTTTTGGGGACGACGACGAACTTGGAGTCCACCATCGAAGTGATATAGACAGTCTTGTAGCCCTCAGGGGCTTGGGCAAAGCCAGTCGCGGCGAACGCGAGCACAAGAAGAGAAGTTGCGAACATCTTGAACTATGTGATTGATTTTATGTAATTAGGTAAGCTTTAGAGGTAGACGGTGTTCGATTTCAAGATCGCCAGTGAGGCCACGAACTAAAGGGTACATCATATTTATATACAGCATTTTCATGTATGAGAGCGTTTAAGCTTGCCCAGATTCAGTTTACTAGCCTAATTGACAATCAATCCTCAAGCATCATCAATATATTAAAGCTCATTCGAAGCTGGGGAAGTGTGAGGTAGTTCCCCATTTCTCGGAGCTTGGTATGCATTACCTAACCTGTCAATACCTTATTTAATTAAATAGACGGAGAAGGAACCTGAGTTGTATTCCTTGATCGTCGGCAGATTCTCCACGAGATGGGCACCAATAGATCTGCCGCTAATAGTATCTCCGCCCTCGCCTTTACCCCCCTATATCATGGCCGGCTAATATGCGCAAGAGCAAGGTACGGCATTGGATTCTCCTGAGGCGACTTTACGTCGTCTCCGACTATGCCTCATTCAGGAAACCCTTGAAACCACGTAATTACAACATTAGTTGTCATCTCCTATGAACAATTTAAACCATGAGAAACATTTAGAAGCTAGAAGGCGAGTAACTCTGGAAATGTGGCAAGCTATGTGTTCACAATGCCAAAACTGCCAATTCATGTAGAAATTCCGGTTTGATCATTCCAGTTGTAGAAGGGAGCTATACTACATATCATACTAGGATTGATGATAATAATAGTCGTTTTCTGCTTGAAAAGGGGGGGTTTTAGCTCAGGGGATCAGTAGTTTATTTCAACGTCATGATATCCACCTACTGAATTAAAAGACTCAACCGAGTTTCTATTACCTTATGAGTTAACCAATCAAGTATTATGTAGTCATTGCTCATAGATATGCGGTTGAAGTACAAGAACAGAATATTCTATAAAATATTAGAACTATCTGCGGTTCGTTCTGATGAGACTGTCCGAAAGCTGTTTCTGCTCTTTTCTAAGATTGAAACTCACCCAGTAGTATGAGTCGCTAACTCCTCGAGTTGAAATTCTGTATTTGAAATCATTTCTTGTATGGTCATGATGAAATCGAGGAGATACGCATGTCACGATGGGGCTCACCTCTTTTGTTTCGGGTTCGTCCGTGAGCTGTCGCAGTCTAGGCGTATATCCACTCCAACGACAACAATCATCATCGCAGCACCATCTTAATAATTCCAAAGGAAAATCTATTGAAACGAAGTTAGCGACAATGATTACACATCAAGCCAGGATATGGAATAACATACCTCTAGGAAGTATTTTTCCCATACACTGCGGTCAGACCTACTCAACCCCCGGTTAAAGCACCTATCGCGATTCCATCCGTTTCAAAAACTTCCAAATCATTCAACACGGAAATCAAGATCTCCACGCTGCTCCTTCCCCACGTAAATGGTTCGGATCCGGGAACCGGATCGCCCCCAGGTCGTGACCCGGGCCAAGGATCGCTAATCTACGACTGCGCCTCTGCCCTCAACTCAATCTAGATACCTCGTGGCTTTGGCCTCCTTCGTACGACCTGATACGTGACTACACCTAAAGAGGAGAACTCAGCGAATGGTAGTTTGCGAAACTAACTAATGGATAGCTATAGCGGCCATAGAAGCTGTAGAATTGTTTCGTACTTAGCGGCGACATTTCGTTTAATAGCGTAACAGACGGAGTCTTCATATCGCATATATCCGCGTTTCAAGGAACACCATAGTGCCGATAGAGTACACCACATGAGTGACGTAACTAAACCGTCACGCAATACCTAGTACTCGGAGGGGACGAGATCATAGAACGATAGCTACATCTCACTGAAACTATCAAGAGGGGTGCTACCACAACCACATATCACATCAAGCCAAAACGCCCAAGATACAATGAAAAGTAGTTTAAAAGTATATTAACAAGATAGAAATAGGTAGTTTACGAGTCAAAAGAAGAAGAAAAATGTATGAATCGTAACGCTGGATATCCTCGCCGAATAGAGCCCATCCCGAACGCCCTAAGGAAGACAAGAGGTGTGTTCTCCCTATAATGAATGCCTGCCGCGTTCCCTATTCTGGTACGCGCAGGCGGAGACACCTATCATGTCCGCCTCCCAATTATTTTTCCACTTTATACAATTTTACTGAGTTTGGTGATGGTGGGGTTGCTCATGATTGAGATTCACCTTCCCAGAACCAGTATCTGTGATATGTTAGTGTGATATTCAGGAGATATTGGGATTGTGAGTGGAGACGTACTGTGCGGAATATTGCACCTCGAATGCAGCCGGTTGACCTTGGCACGTCGCCGGGGGTGAGCCACCTGCGGTGTTGATTCGGTAGACCTCTTGTAGGTTACCAGTAGAGCCGCTGTCGGTCTTCAACTTGAGCCATGCAACGGCCTTCTCTCCCAATTGACCCCTGGGCGCATCATCCGGTGCGCTGGTCTGGTTTGTCTTGGTGCACGGGGCTTCGCCGAGATTGTATTGGTTTGTGTCAAGATTGAAGAAGGGAGTTGTGGCATCCGTGAAGAAGTGGTGGCCGGAAATGATTAGGTTGGTCGGGCCCATGCGAGTGTTCTCCTGTGTCGTAAGGTTGAATTGCAATGCAAGCTTTGGTAGGATTGAGAGCAAGTCCGAATATGTCGAGGCAACGCAGCTGGCATTGAAAAGAGTTGCAACGGCTCCTACTGCAGTGGGAACGGCAGTGGCATTGGTAGTGTCACATGTGTAGTTTTGCGTCCCACGGCCGATAGCCACGTGCTTAAGAGTTAAACCGGCGGATGGGGGTGGCAGTGGTGTAGGAGCTAGGAACGGTGTTAGTTGAGTTACCAAGAATACTATTGGTGAAATATGGTGACATACCAGCTGCCATCTGAGCCTTCGAAAGATCACAAACCGGAGCTGAGGCCATTGACTTCCCTAATTCGACTTTCGACGCTAACATGTTGAAGTACTCGGACACAGTGTTGAGGCCATCGGGCTTAGCGGCGTCCCAGTTGAATGATGGCCATGTGGGAGCAGCGATGACGGTCGAAGCACCGAGGAATGATACCAGCAATGTTGAAGCATACATTTTGATAGATGTGAGTCGGAATCGAGTATGAGTGTGGGTATGAGTATGAGGAATAGGATTCTGTTGATTGTCGAAGGTGATATCGATGTGGTTTCTTTGTCGAATTCTTAGGTAGTCTTGATCGTTATATGCGTCGTCGGCGTAGACTAATAAGAAATAGAAAATCCAAAGAAAACCCGGACCTAAGATACAGAAGATAGATAGAGTAGATAGACTAGGAAATAAAGGAAACACTAAGGAGATAGAGAATAGGAAAACGTAAAAGGAAATGATCTCCCGGAAGAGAGATTTATATAAGATAGAGTTGAAGATGTATATACAATGGGTGAAGACATCTTCGGGAGCGGGATGTGATGGGGTTATTAAATGTACAGACGGTACAGACGCCGCCAGCCTACCTCTGGCCTACCTTTGGCCTACCTCTCAACTGCTTGGATTTTCTTGGCTACGCCTTACCCCAGTCCAGCGGCACGATAACGTAGGACCCTGAATGGATCCTAAATTTGCACCGGGAAGTCTGCAAGTCTGCAAGTCTGCAAGACTAGAGCCAGCTAGACCGGGGTTCGTAGACAAAGAGAATGGACATTTTTGCCTATGAGCCCCGCGGTAAAAGAGCGAGCCGGCGAGAACTTAGACGCAAGGTTCGCAAGGTTGGTAGTATTCCATTCTTTCGACAACCCCTGCCATCGACTTAGCATGGGGCTCTGTATGGAGAGCCAAGCGATCTGCAGCTAGGACCCGTCGACAGGGATGTATAGCCGGCAGACGACGATCTTACTGGCTGACGAAGCTACCTTGCAAGCGCCAGCGGTCGCCTCTTTGTCGGCCACCCGGTCAACGCTTGGTTGAAATTTGTTGGTGTATCCATGAGAGATGAAGAGGGGTGTAGCGGCAAAACGATTGCTGTTTGATAATATTAGTCTTCTACTCGAGTTGAGCAGATAATCGTCGCCAACGTTGAAGATAGTCGTGTTTTGTATAGATGGATATAGGAAAGACACGAGAGATCATAATCATAATCATAATCTTAATAGCAAATTGTTTGTATTTTCATGTGTGCCACGTGTAGATTGATGTTGGTTCATAGCTCAACTGCAAGGCGTATCAAAGTGTCAGATGCACTGTAAGGGTCCTCTAAACCCTGCACTCGCAATGACATCGACAATCAGTTCTAGCTCGGAAGCAGAAGTTTGGAATCATGTAACATGATGACCAACTGCCTCTCTCCAAGTCACGGAATGGAATCATTGTTAGATTCCTATTGCCCACTGACGCCAGCATGGCATTGCTTGCGCATGTGGATTCTCTCATCTTTCAACTAAGGCGGGCGAAGCACGTAGCTCATGAACTATCCGGATAAGTTCCGATTCTAAAACGGCACTCCGGTCTCCATCTTTCTGATTCTTTGTTTTCTGACGCTATCGCTTTGTTATTGGAATCATCCACAGATGTATGTTGTCGTAATAATTATGACCAATCTGCGAAGCCCTAATTCAAGGAACTCAAAGATCCGGCTGACGATGGAAGTAGTTCCCGTTGCAACTTTAGGACCGACCTAGAACTTGGTTGATGCGAGCGAGCTCGCCCACATCATTGGCGGGTCTGCTGCAAAAAGAAAGAAAAAGCAACTTTAAGAGGTTGGGAAGGGATCTCGGTTGCTTGCAGACGCCATCAGATCATACAACGTTGAGTACCAAAGCGTAAATACTGTGGTGATGTGTAGTGATGTAGCATCCCGTGCCATGGTTCCAATATTGAAATTGGTAGGTGACAAGTCGTGAAAAAAGAAAAAAGTGAGTGTGAATTGGACAAGGATTAGAAAAATCTATTAGCCCGCAAAAGCACGTTTAGCACACTTTTCCAAGGTCAAGAAGGTGGGTTAATTTCGAAAGCAGCAAATCCGGGCTAATTATTCTGACCCCGCATATACATCCACATGCAAGCATGCAATGTGGCGGTTAGCATCTCAAAATAGCAACAAGCGCGGCCAAACGCCAAAAATAAACAAGATTAGGCCTCGGAACCTCTCGCTAGAGCCGGACCCTATCATACCCGTTCGGTAAATTAGCCCAGATAACACGCATCCGCCAATCACCGCGCATACAAAGGACCTCAGATCCTAAGCTTCCCGGCTTCTCCTGCCACCGAATGGCTCTCGGAATACGGGCAAATTTCTCTCGGATGCAATGGCACCTTACGTACATTAGATTGACTTTAGTCCAGTCAGTCTAGTCTAGTCTTTTGCAAATTAGCTTCTTATTACATGATCTATCAACCTTAACCTTGGATATTCGATGTTGCCTCGTCTCAGGTGGTGCTGAAAAAGAGGGAAGGCGTTTCGCTCGTCCTCCGACCGAAAACTCCGCACCTAACATCTACACACATTACACACCTTCATTACATACATACATACATACCTACACACCCAATATTCAGCCGACTTCTGTGACTAATGATATAATATCCCGCATCTATGTCTTGCCGAACAAAAAGCATCGAAAGCCATCCCGTCGTCCTCCCGTCTGCTGTACCACATACCAGTCTCGGGTGTGGGTTGCAGCCGCGGTCAAGACATCGCTTCGCGTCTTGTGATTGGTGTCTCGCCTCCGGTGAGAGTGTACGCGACTAGATTAACACCGTACTCGTGCTCTCTTTGTAGCCCTGCCTGCCTGCCATACCTAGTAATAATATGTGCCTGCCTACCTACCCTACCAAGCACTCAGGTAGGCAGTCCAGCCAGCGTTAAACAGGGCGTTCAAACCCCCGGCGCAGGTCCGGAATAGGCAGTACTCAAAGTCCACTTACGTAGTCCCCTGTGCAGCCAAGTCCGGTATTCGCTGAGTAACCGACTACAGATACGACTCGCCCTCGCTATCAGACACTCCGACCAATCAGAAAGGGGTCTTCGGTGGACTGGAGCTGTCTCAGGCGGCCCGTCTGCATATTGCGTGCATCATATATCCAACACGGCGGCTCGGGGGTGACCGCATTTCCAGACCTTGGCTTCTTTTCTCGCGGTATGGAACAAATGAAGAAGGTTCCTCCATTTAAAATTGGCGACATTCTGGCTTTGAGGGTGGGCATCGTGATTGCCTTTCTTACTGTAAGTTTACTTGTGACCATCTGGAGACCTTCTAAACCCTCCTACTCTGATACTGAGTTGGTGCGGGCTCTATCCAGATTAGCATTGAACATGATCAGAACACACAAGTTATGGTGGTTTAATATCCAAATGTTAGAGCATATGTGCAAGTATTCAACTCAATGGGTTAGTATTAATTGCATAGCACACGCCGTATTAAACAAAAGCCGGCTGGTAATGGTACAATCAATACATGTGATATATAACCTCGCGGACCTTACGTAATCATCAGTGTCCGTTAAAACCCTCTTCTTGCCAGCTCCCAGGGTTCGCAGCCTGCCCTCTCCCACCGGTATTGCCGCCGGCCACCCCTCCAGCTGCTGCCGCAGCGGCTATACTCTGGCTGAGATTGCTCGTGTGGTGATCGGCGTCCGACGTGCCGAGCCAGTAGAGCGAGAAAAATACTAGGATGTGCAATGCCACGCAGTACGCTGCGAAAAGATTCCTGCTCGTTCTCGAAGCCAGCACCATCCGCGTTACCGAGTAGACTATCCTCTCTGGAAGACTCATCCGTTTGTAGGCTCTTGCTGACTCGCGACCTCTAAAAGCTGCAAAAGGCGAGATGTTCGATTCGTATGCTTTCTTATATCGGTCCAAGGCAATTCCTGGGTTTCCCGTACCGCCCATAGCGACTACTGATGGGTTCGGATTCGACGCATACGCGGATGACGACGACGCCGACGGTCCATTACGATTATAAGTCGACACGTAACGTGTCTTTTCGTATAGTTGAAGGTTGTCCTTCTGCAAGGCTGCGATCTCTTGCCGCAGCTGTGAAACTGTGCGATGACTTTCTGACAACTCTCCTTCGAGCTGAGCATTCCGCTTCTTGAAGCGGTCACGCTGGGCGGTGATCATGGGAAGTATACCCGAGCCACCACCCATTGGCTCGCCCCCTGTCATGCGGGGATCGAAACCGGATATGATAGATGAGGTGGGCGAAGTTCTTCCTCCTCTCCTACCGGGTGCTATAGACGGCGCGTATCTTGTGTATGTGCCTGCAACCGATGCTCCGGAGGGGAATGCGTTCTGTCCTTCGGATTGAAGGCTAGCTAGATCATTCTCTAGCTGTGCATTCAGATTCTGGGACCTTTCTAGATCCGCATTCGTTCTCGACATATCCTCTTGTAGGTTCTCCAGTCGACTCTGAAGATCCTGGTGGGACACCCGTAAAATAGTAAGCTCATCGCTCAACTTCTTATTCCTTGCCAATAATAATTGTTCTAGAGTATCGCCCTTCCCCTTTTGGACGGAACCGTTGGCCTCCGAGGCAGCTAACACATCATCGTCGTCACCCGTCGCGAATTCGATACTCTTCAGCACCTCAAGCTCTTGCTTGATATCGTCGTAGTCGTTCCATTTTTGGACCTTCGTCTTCAAACTGTCACGTTCCTCCTTCAAAAGACCGACCTCCCGTTCCAAGCCTCGTAACTTGGTGTCAATATCCCTCTTGAAAGCCTCTTTTTCAACTCTTGCAGAGTCAAGCTTACGGATGAGAGACGAGTTTTCTGATCTCATACGAATATACCCGGGATCGTCCTCTAAAACTGGTACTTGCGCCGGAACTTGGGATTTGGATTGAGCGAGTTCTAGTCGTAGTTGTTCATTTCGAGCTTCAACCTCGGCAAGTCTTGCGCTGGTTCTCTCCAAGTCAGAATTGACCATTTCCAGCTCTGCGCTTGTAACGTGGCCATGTCTGCCCTCGTCATCTGCATTTTCGGATCCCTTTAGACGCTGGTTCACCTCGTAGCTAGCCTTGATTTCGTTGATGAGCCTCTCTTGGCTCTCGATTTTCTCTTCTAATGCCTTCTCTTTCGCTTCCCAGTTGTCCTTCTTCTCGTCTACGACTGCGGTCCACGACGCCTCTACCTCTTTAACCTTGCTTTCGAGATTGCTTTCCAGCTGCTTCCTGTTAGCACTTTCTGATTGCAATCTCGACTCGGTCTCCTCTAATTGCGATGTAAGCTTGACGACATTGCTCTGTAGATGCTGGTTTTCTTCGGTAAGCTTCGGCAGGGTGTCCTCGGCTACAAGCATGGAATCGACGGAGGCTTCAAGTAAAGGATACGGGTCTGGTGCATTCTCTAGGGCTGAATAGACCTGTAGAAATGCGGAATTGGTGGCTTTGGAATGATTGGTGAGAAGATCAATGAATGTCTGGTAGGCCTTCAAGAGGCCCTTGTATTCCGTTAGTTTGGTCGCATCGTCTAATTTCCGGAAGTCTTTCGTCTTCTGGGCAAGGTCTTTTCGCTGGACGGTCGAGTCTCGCTGGAAAGCTACAATGTCTGAAGCAGTGTTGTCGAGATCCGACATTAATGAGCCTAAATCGATGTCTGTCAAGAATTAGCACCGGATGTAGTAACAATCATATTGCTAGCAACACAAGCGCATACTTCTCCATGCAGAAATGGCATGTTGGAACTGATTGGTTCCATCCGGACTCGAGTTGTCTGTTTGTCCATCACCGGCAGGTTGCGGTGCCGATGGTTGCGCGGCCTTGGGCGGCTTAGACACGTTGGCCATCTTTCTTCTTTCGGGGTTGGCAGGTGTCGCTGCCACAGTTATCGTATCATCAGATATGGGCTAGCAAGAGAAATGGTATAATACACGGCTCGAAGCGATGGGAGACAAGGCCAAATCAAGGGGGGTTTGTTGGTTGTTAGGGTCGAGCGTAGGACTTTGAATAAGGATTAAATTATGAAGTTTAACGTGTTCGTTCCGTCGCATCTGAAATCCTAAATGCATGTGCAGGGGTCCACCAGCTGGTTTTAGTATTTACAGCGGGTGAAGAGCCCTGGAGCTTGAATAATGGAAACCACCTTACCCACTATAATTGTCCCTGAGACCCCTGAAAGGATAGAGCCTATCAGAGCCTGTTTTTGTAAATTTAAGGTTGCTAAGTTGGACCTACGTAATCCCAGCCTGGGAAACTCCACTGAAGTTCAGCTTCCAACAGCCTAGAGATCTTGGCTAGAATCATTATCTTCCTCTTTTCTTGTCTTTCACTTATCAACGATAATCTAATGATACACGACAAGGCGCGAATATGAAAAACATCGACCTGTTATGATGCTGCCACCTTTGCTATGGCTTCCGATCCTCAAAGCGACAAGCGACCGCTAAAGGAGTTTGACGTTGGACCTTTTGTGCTCCGTACTCTGTTCGAAGATGTTCCACTGTCAGAAGATGGCACCAAGGATGATATAAAGATCAATTGTGTTGAATACCTAGGTGCGCATAACGTACGACCCTCTCGAGAGTCTATAACAGCAACTAATGGTCTCTTCAGATGACCATCTATATGTAGGAACATCCGACTCCGAACTTCTTCACTTCTTCCAGATACCCCCGGATCCCGGTGACAAATCCAGCGCGCCGACATTCATTCTCGCGTCACGGTTGCGCCCAGCCTTCGCCGAGTCCGCGAGCACATCCAATTTTACACGACCCGGTGTGCAACAAATTCTATTACTACCAACCGTCGGCAAGGCTTGCATTCTTTGCAACTGGACCGTCACCTTTTATTCGCTCCCCGAGTTGAGCCCTGTCTTTGGTTCCACACAGGTTAAGAATTGTAATTGGGTTGGCGGCATAGACCTTAATGAACTGAGCGTCGATGACAATGGCCGAGGGGAATCAACGAGCGTGACTATACTCTTGTCCTTGAACCGAAAGATTCAAGTTGTTAGTATTGCCGATGGAGCCCGTCCTATTAAGAAGATCGACTTTGCTGGAAGCACAATATCAGTGAGGAGGGATTCGATCGCGTGTGTAGCTGATTCGCGAAGCTATGCGCTACTTGAGATCAATCAGCAGCTAAAGATCCCTTTGATGTCAATTTCATCACTGGACGAGGCCGAACCTGGTAATATCGTGGGACAAGCCCAACATATTTCCGGAAGTGCCGGTGGGCTACTTCGAAGCAACTCTTCCACCCAGTCTCGTTCCCAGACATTGAGTCCTGAGCCTCCTTCTCACAAACGCGGAACTAGCCTAGGCGATTTTATCACAGGTGCTACCCGAAGACAGGATCCTCGGACTAGCGAGGATGACGAGCCCATATCCCGTGGAGCAACTCCACCTGTGATGGAGGCCGGTCAAAAAACGCCCGAGTCAGCGCCAGAGGGCGCAGCCAAGAGCCAAACGAACCGACCAGCTCCAGCTGGTAGGCCGCAGCCAGGTTTTCTCAAACCGCTTATCGTGTCCCCGACTCCAGAGGAGTTTCTTCTAGTTACTGGCACAGGTCCACTAGAGCCGGGAATTGGAATGTTTGTAAATTTAGACGGGGACCCAACAAGACCTACTATCGAGTTCGACCGGTATCCTAAGGAGATTGTCGTCGATGGAGGGTCTACAGATCCATCTTCATCGCGAACTTCTCTCGGCCCGGAAGATGAAGGATTTGTTCTAGCATCAATGGGAAGGGATTTTCCCGATGGCGTTCACTACGGCCTGGAGATCCAACGATGGGATGCTGACGTTGCTGAAGGTGAGGTGGCGAAACACTGGCTTGAACCGCCGAATGTCGGCTCAGTTGTCAGCCCTCAGCAAAGCATAGGGATAAGATCATTACGTGGGACCCAGGACACGAGTTTCTCGGAAATTGTGGATAAATTGTGTCGACGAAGATTTAAGCCGTTTTCTTCTAGTGGCCTTGATGCTTCGACTATGTCACTGCGAACTGTTGACTCGCGGACGGCATCTTCGATGGAGAGACTATCCAAAGAAAAAGAGCTCTTTGAAAGAGATACTGATTCTTCAGGCGAAGATTTTTTACCAGATTCTTGGCAGGCTACGCGCAATGCCGAAGAACAAGAATTCGCTCGTCGTCTTGCCGGAACCACAGCTCGATTAGCTGTATGGTCCGGGAAGAATATTTGGTGGGCCATTCGAAATCCTTTAATTTTGAGGCTGGATGCGCAGTTGGAGGCGACAGTCACGGCATCAGATCAGGCATCTTCCATACGGCAAAACCTATTTACCATCTTGAATTCTTTTCGCGGTCAAGATGCGACATCGGAACTAGAATTTCTAACATTTAGCTACATACGACAACGAGCAGGAATACTCTTGTTGACGAGCTTCCTCAAGTCAGAGGAAATCCCCTTCTCCGAGCCAGAACTCCGGACTATGGAAGAAATATTAGTAGACAGCCTGCTCGATCCTCGAGTTGTTTTATCCCTTGTACCCGGTGTTCGCAATGAGGTTATCGAGACCCAACGAGGTATATGGATATTTGGAGGTGTGAAGTCAACTGCCGAGGAATTCATCTCTACCAGGGATTTTGATAAAGACACTTCGACCCTGGGCGCGTTATCGCAACCGGTACTACATTTCCTAAGACGTTTCTTGGCTGCCTGGCGACGCAAGAAGGGCTTCGGTAGCATACCCGACGAACATGAAGTCTTCCGTACGGTTGATGCGGCTCTTCTGGCTGTTCTACTTGAATTGGATAAGCACTCAAGCTCTGGCCCAGCCAAAGCAAGGTCTGTCCGCGCAGATTTATACGAGCTAGTCGATACAGGAGTCGATTGCTTCAATAGAGCAGTGACCTTGGTGGAGTCATACCATCGTCTTTATGTGCTCAGCAGACTTTACCAAAGCCGCAAAATGGTAGCAGACGTCTTGGCCACTTGGAAGCGTATCATTGAAGGTGAAAGGGACGATGGAGGAGAATTAGCAGACGGCGAACAGCGTGTGCGCGAGTATCTCTCAAAAATTAGCAACCAAGCATTGGTCCAGGAATATGGGATTTGGCTTGCAAATCGGAATCCAAAGCTTGGTGTTCAGATCTTTGCCGAAGATAAAGGTCGCGCCCCGAAGTTCGAGCCGAGCCAAGTTGTTCAGCTTCTCAGGATAAAGGCTCCGGATGCGGTGAAATACTACTTGGAGTATCTCGTATTTGGCAAAGGCCATACCGTATATGTCAATGAGTTGATCATGTACTATCTAGATATTGTGGTCACTCGCCTTCGGACATCACCCGAACACCGCGAAGTGGTGAAGTCCACTTATGCGGCATACCGTGCTTTACACCCCCCGAAACCCACGTACCGCCAGTTCCTAACGGATAACGCCCCCGCTGATGACGAGGCTTGGCATAGCCGATTACGACTTTTACAACTACTGGGTGGCAGCTATAAATACGACCAAGCAGTTATCAGAGACCGAATTACAAGCTTAAATAGTACAGCCGAAGATCTCCTCGTACCCGAAACAATAATATTAGACGGCCGAGAACGGAATCACGAAAATGCATTACGGCTATTAGTCCACCGGCTTGGGGACTATGATACGGCCGTGTCTTATTGCCTCCGGGGCGGGGCTAGCATATATACCATTTACCAGGCTCCACAAAGCCAACCACCCCCGAGTCCAGAAAGTCACAAAGGGCCGAAACGTCGCGATAGCATGCCCCCGACACAAGACCAACAAGCACGGCTCTTCCGCGCCTTGCTCGGCGAATTTCTTGAACTAGAGGATATTAGCGACCGTGTCGAGCAGACTGGCCTACTATTAGACAAGTTTGGTGGATGGTTCGATGTTGGCGACGTCCTTTCCGTGATCCCAGATACTTGGAGTGTAGACTTAATCGCAGGATTCTTGGTGAAAGCCCTGAGACGGATCGTGGTGGAGAAAAACGAGACTTCTGTTGCGAGATCACTCAGCTCAGCGCAAAATCTCCAAACACAACATGATCTAATTGTAAGAATCGAGGAGAAGGGGCCTAGCATTGAAACCTAGGGCCATATTAGTGTACAAATATTTAATGACTAGTTGATGAAAATATAATTGGTACTATAACACCCCCTTGTTCTGTTGTGACCACTTAGTAGATTATAAAGTCACCCTAACAGTATTCGCATATTGTTTCAATTGACGTTATTAATGAATTATATCAATCTAAAATCGTATCACGGATGATTTTCATTTTGTTTCATTATATGCCTATCCATAATCTAGTGTCTAAGGCAATGCTAACACACCAAAACCTAGCAAAACATCGCCAACTCCGACGAATGCTACGATGGTCTCACAAGCCCAACGCCACTATGCCACCGCGCAAAATCAGATATCACAAGCCAAATGCTTTTCATCTCCAAGTGCGCCCCCCTTCCAGCCTAGGTTTTTTCTTCTCTTCCCATACCCCTTCCAGCATGTCTCATAATTCGTTTATCATTTGTTGATGTATGAACGCTTATTGCACCTGCATGATCTTGCTCTTCAACTTCTTCTGCTTGATATAACCCTCAACCCACATATCCACCTCATCGAGAGCTTTGCGGGGATGCTTCTTGCGCTTGAGAAGGTACCCCTGGATCTGCGCGGGCGAAAACTCGCTATCGGGAATCTTGTTGCCGAATTCCTTAGCTATGACAGGTAGCTCGTCGACCGGGATGTCTAGATCTCCTGCATCATTAAGGCTGGAGCCATTAGCCTCCTTCGCATCCCCATCCATCTCTTTCGCCGTAATTTGACCGTTGTTAGTAACCCCCGTCCCCTCACACCCAACCCCAACCC
>QLPL01000021.1:0-35747 GCA_003314315.1 Annulohypoxylon stygium
CTAACCCTAACCCTAACCCTAACCCTAAGCTCTTGATAACACCATGCACGTTTTAGTGGCGGCAGCGCCTCTCGCATATTTAAATTCTCCCAGTCGTAGAAATGTTCGTGTTGTGCTTTCCTTATGTATAATGGCCAACTTGACCCTGTGCTCTCGCGTCGTAGAGTTACGAGTGGCTTCAGCTCCGGTCTTTCTGAATACGCTGAAAAAAGCCCAAACGTTGGATCTTTGCCAACGGCAGCCACAATCGTCACATAAGAGTTCTGGTAAACCTGGAATAATTTGCCAGATTCCCGAACCCAATCATCTCGGTCGCCTTGTATAATACAAACACTATCAATCCAGAGATAATCAATCCCGGCTGATCGCGCCCAGTATATGGCGTCTTGGAAGGTTTGGGGTAGGGTTGACCAAGGTATGCTAGATTGACGCTGTGCAAGCGTGGCTTTGGTTGTGAGACAATCTGGCTTGACATCGCCCCAGCAGTAGCTAAGGGCGCAATATCTTGAGCCACGAGGGACCGAAGATCCATCCTGCAGAAATACGTCACCGGCTATGTTCCGAGGACGAACATTGATCAGCCGTGTTGGCATGAAGGAATTTTCTAGAGAGCGACAACATGCATGAGAGTCGATACAATTGTTTATCTCGCGTCGTGTCCACTCCAGAGATTCGGTAGAGGAGTTGTGAGACGACCACACAGTAGTTCCTCGCGGCAACCATGAAGGTGCACCATTACTAGCTTCTGCGACGAAGAGGTCGAAATGCTCGTAGTCGTCATCTATGGTCTTCGATATACCAAAGCCAGTTCCTTGAATCATTATTATGTAAGGCGATTGATAATCCGGTCCCAAAGGTTCCAAGGAAAGTTTGAGAATTTGACATCTTATGCATTTTTCGCTTCTTGTTACTTGTTGCGCGTCGAAGTCCAAAATCGTCTCATCTCGACGTGGGAAGAGCCTAGACGCTCGTCGATCCCAATGACACCTTGAACACACTTCAGTGCTGTTATCTGTAGACGCTAGCGTCTCGGACTCGTCGCTAGAATCTGCGTACCATGCTTCTGGTAAAATAATATCGACAACATCGTCAACTAGATTATTTGAAGCATCCATACAGCATAGGTACTCTCGTTAGATGTTGGTTCAATTGGTCGGGTTGTTGGATGAATTGTCAGATTATCTTAATAATGCAGGGCATGGTTGCATTGATTGGTTTTGCTGGCTTTGGAGAACACCACTCGAGGCCCCGAGCTCCAGCTTAGCGCTATCAGCCTGTGCAGTAGCCACTAATGAAACTCCCACGGCCTTCTCAAAGAACTCCATGAGAACTCCATGGATAAAAGCGACATCTATAGGTCCATCTAGTATCCCTCGTGAACTCGTGCACTCAAACTACCTAGATATCTATCACGTAGCAACGTTTTCGGTGCATACAGTAATCCGAGTCATCGGTTTAGCAATTGTCTAATTGAACGAAAAAGTTTCAAATACTCAGCTTGGCTTCTAGATTCCAGGTATTAGTATTTGGAGGTCGTCAGCGCTCCAGGCTCTTTAGATCGATCTCCTGTGGGTAGGGTAATGCACATACCTACTTAGGATTCATGGATACCAGGTAGATACCTAGGGAGGGCCACAGATATTAAGACTTACCAATTCCAGCAAAGATGAGATGGCGCAGCTAGATTCTCTAGTATATTTGAGTGAGCTCTTCGTACATCTTCCAAGATAATCAGAGACAAAATAATCTAGATATATGTTTCTAGCTACCTTACAATTATAAGTACAGTGTCGTTAAGTACCCGTTGGGGCTGCTTAGTTCCCATCCTAAAAACCGTTCTCTTAATGGATTAAGTCCTTCAAGAACCATCAACCCTAAACCTTGAACGGTGAAATGAAAATCGCAGTCAGTGATCCTAATTAATCTATAGAATTTATACATTCCAATTTCAAATTGACCTAGGGAATTCACATTTCAAGTATTAAGGTAGGAGTGTGGGTTTAGGGTGATCATTTGAGATAGATGGGTGCGTTATAGAGCACTGGTTATGGCGCTTTCTAGCGCCATACTTCTTAGGGGTAAAGGGCCTTAGAGCAGACCTAGAAATTAGCAGTTGCTTGATGATGTAGGGCATACGTACCTGCCCCGATCGGCTTCTCCGGCCTCTCCGACACCACCGACCTCGCCGAGAGCAAGTAAAATAATAACTTCAATAACGCCACTATCATCTTTACCTATTTATTACTTGCATAAGATATCCATTACCATTGTTAGGATTTTAGTAAATACCTACCTACCTAGGTAGGTACTCTGCCCTTAAGATTCCCTGAACTAACTTAGGACGTTGGATGTGTCAATGCGGGAGGACAGGGTCTTTAACGGGAAAGTTGAGGCTATTCTTTTCTAGCAGCCCTCGATGGTTTTAGAATAAAAAACAAGACACAATTTAAAAAAAAAAAGAGCTTCATATCTCACCTTAATCAAATACTAGGTATACCTAATCAGTATTTAGATTTAGGACCCAGGTTGTATCAAAGCTTTCTATATAGGTCATTTCAAAGGCTTACACCTTAAGAAAAGATCAGGGTGGTGAATCCACATCTCATCATCCCACGGCCAGTCCATATTCTCCTCCTCGTCCCCGCCATCACCCCCCACACTCTCCTTCTCCCCTTTCTCCCCCATAGCGTCCAACGAGATACTCCAATTCTCTAATATCTCAACAACCACAGTCCTCAAAAGCAACTCCGCCACGTATTTCCCCAGACACGTCCGCGGTCCAAATCCAAAGCGCCAGTACCGATAGCGCAAGTCGCGCCCGCTCTTATGTCTCTCTAACCAGCGCCGTGGGAGGAATTTCTCACGGTCCTCGCCCCAGAATAGGTCCCGGATATTCAGCGCGTACGAGTCCACCACGAAATTTGTGCCGGCGGGGATTTCGTACCCGTCGAGGACGCGCGGAGTAGGACAGGACTGGGGCACAGAGAACGCGGCTAAGGGGCGCAAGCGCGCGGACTCGAGGATGCAGGCGCCGAGGAGTGTGGGCGTCGTTGTCCATGAGGAAAGGAGATATGCGCTGCGCGTTGCTGGGTTGGAGGAATGGATTTGGATTTCGGACCGCACGGCTTTTTGAATGGCGGGGTGGGCGGCGAGAAAGACGAGCGTCCAGGATATGCCGCCCATCGTGACGTCGATGTTGGCGAAGAGCATTTCGTCGAGAGTTTGGAGGAGCTGCTCGCGTGTCATTTCCCCTCCGGACACGGATCGGTACATCCCGATAATGGGGGCCTCATCTGTTCTGTCGGCATAGAGGGCGTGGGCGTGCGCTCGGTCGCTCCACTCGGCCCAGCGGGTTTTGAAATCGCGAAGTGCGCGGATGGCGGGAAGAGGGAGGAATCGCGCAATGGGGAATCTCGTGATACCGCCTGCGACGACACTCTTGAATAATTCTTCTCGGAGCGGAATCAGCTCCTTCAATTCCCTCTCCAGCTCCGTCCTAAGGGGACCATAGACAATCCTGGTCACGAAAAGGAACGGGAGCAACTTTAGGTCTCTCACAGGGTGCAGTTTCCTATGTTCCCTGAGCGACCTATTCTCAACGCTTAGTGCGCGCATGTATTCTTTGGTAAAGTCTTGCATGTCGGTGATATACGTGTTTGCTGAGCGATGCAAGAATGGCGTTTCGACGCTAGATTTGACAGCGCTCCAGGACGAACCGCTAATCAGCCCAAGGCAGGAGCCCAATAGGCGATCCATAAGGAAGCCACTATTATTTGCATGGGCTTTGGTATGATTTTGAGAGTCACGAAATACGGTTTCGATGTGGGTATGTTTAGTTAAGACGCTAATGATGAGAGTTAGAGATGCGTGGGATATGATATGCGCTACGGTTATGAAAAGGATAGTATGAAAGGGGGCTTGAGAATCCGCGCGGGGGGCCTGAATGAATTGAGTTTATGAACTTACACTTCCCCCTTTAATCCTGACCACAGGCGGTAAAGACCTCCATATTCGCTCACCCACCTAGCACTTTTAATGCGCCCATGTAGAAACTTCTCTACGTTTCCTTGGCCATTAGGAAACACATATGGAAGGGAGGGCAAGTCACTTCTGCTCTCTATATGCTTGATTTGGTACCGCTTTCGCAGGACGATCTGTAAGGGGGCAGTGTTTAGTTAAACGGGTGGATACATAGGTACCAATATATGACTTGAGTTCGAGTAACTTACATCGATGATATGAGAAAGTAAGGACGTGAGATGTGTCTTAATGGTTCGACATCGTAGTATGAGAGCAATAAAGACGAATGCGAAGGCGAAAGGCAGGGTAGAGGATGACGCGTAGAAGAGAAACATCTCATTCATCTACACTAATGCTCGAGTTAGAGGTCAAAATACAAGATATTAGCAGCATTGGCCACCTGATAACCAAGAGACATTTGAATCATGCTAAAATAGGAAGTAAATTAGCATTGATTAACTACTAGATGTATAAGTCGCATAGAGCTGTGACCTTCTAATAGAAACCACTTTGTACTTATGGTTGCTCCTTTAGTAAGCCCGTAATTAGGTTACGCCGTTTGGATAGGGCTGATATGTTTGGTCGGGACCCGATCCGGCAACCGAGTTCTCGGGGGCTAGGTACCGAGAATCTAGTACGCCGAAGTCTGACAGAGACCCTGGGTAGGTATGTATCATGATAGGGCAAAGGGCGGAAACTGACAGTACTATGTACTATGTAATCGTATAGAGAAGTTAGGTATGTACCGACAGATGAGGAAGAAATTGATAGGTAGCTAGATATCGTAGTAACGACAGGACCCAAGATCCCCTAGATTATAGTCACTTGCATAGAATGATTCTTGTTTCTATTTTGTTCCTTTACTTCCCCTTCCCTTTTTTTCTAGTTTCTATCTCAGATCCTTTGAGCAACATCGCTATCTATTCGGGGCTATTTGTGCACGAGAATTCGTGTTTGATTGATGATGCACCTTAGTTTAAAGGGGTTGTGGAAGTCATAGCGGGGGCCTCCGCGCCGAGCTCCATTTCTGCTTTATCTGGTAGGCCAACGTCTTCGTCCTAACCTGTAAGTCCTCCAGCAAAAGGTTATGTGTGCGTTTTAACCCGTCATTCCAATCTGGCTGTAGTAACATTTGCTTGATTAGTTTGGATAGTCGAAGGATCGTCGATAATTCCTTCCCAACTACGTGCATCTGCAGAGCCTGTTGGATATCGCGATCGATCTGAAAGGCGCCAAGGTGGAGCGAGAGGCTACTCGATGACCCGTTTATGGCGAGGCCGCAGATGATGAACGGGACGCATTGCTCGAAGAGGGTGATCGCGTGTGTTAAGCAGATCAGTATGAGAATGAGATGTGTGGCTGAAGATGATGCTGGGTTTGCTGAAGGTAATAGACGGAGGGCCTCCGTCACTCGTGGGAGGAGCTGTGAGCTGTGATGAAGCATTTCATCAAGCGGGATGGGACATTTGTATGACTTCCGAGAAAGTTCTTCGAGCTGCGCGGTCCAAAATTTGATGTCATTGCCGAGAGGATGCGATGTAGAGGCTGCTCGGTTGAGGCCAGAACTGTGGTGGCTTGACGCTGTTATTGACGGCGAATTGTCCACTAGCCGCGTTGTATGAGGATGTTTCTGTTGTTGCTGGTCTGTTGAAGTGCGAGAAGACGGAGAGCCAATAAATTGAGGGAACGTCATCCCTAAAGAAGCCCCGTCATTTTCAAGGGTGTTATGGTCGATGTCCGAGAAATCCATATCTTCGAAATCTGGCATGAGTGGGTCAAATCTAGGGGTTTGAAGCTCGTTGCCTATATTATTGAGCAATGCTGAAGTCGAGGACATTTTCTGCTGTTGGCTGGTGGGTTCATCCCATACTCTAATAGAATCACTCAAGGGTCTATCATGACGATCGTGGTGGTAAAGATCAAAGTCGATTTCAACAGAGGTACCGGAGAATGGTGGCGTAATCTGTTGCTCGATGCTATCGACGCGATCAAGTGAGCTAGAGGACTTATTCCACTCATCTCGTTGTCGTTGATGACTACTGGAAAGGCTGGCGTTCGATGGACTCGGAGATCTGTGAGCGCTTGACTTACGCTTCCTGTTCACTCCCCCTACTCCACCGCGACCCATGTTTGAATCGCTGTAGTGGCATGTTTTGTTGCCGCGCTCACAGCGTTGGCAGCCGGCGGTTTCGCCGGTGCACCGAACCTATTGGAAGATATTAGTAGTTGATTATCATTGATATCCTAACTTTCTTGAGAAGCTGGTGCTTCGTCACTCGTTATTTTCCCAGAGTTTTTCTTATTTTACCTTTGAAAGATGGCAGTTATCGCAAGCCAGACGCTTTTTGCGTACTCCATCTGATAATGTACCCGATGTACTATTATCAACTAACGTCGCCATTGCCGAGAGAATGATTTTATTGGGACCGAATACGATGGAAAAATAGGTGGCGTATCCCATTGACAATTAATCTTGTTCAGTGATGAAACTGCCGAGGATTAGAAGATCGAATATGCGATGCTGAACCACAGTCTTGCCTTGATAGCGTCTAAGCTTTTCCCCTATGTTATTTGATATAATATTCTTGACACCATAGATTTACTGTCTCTATTGAGGACATTTAATGAACTACTAGATAAATTACGGGCTTCTGCTCTTTTTTCTTAGGGGCTACCTACTGTCGGTTATTTGGGACCTAATACGGGTATTCCTACACCTAGTCACTTTCGTATTAGAGCCTGGCTTGTACATTCTCAGCAAGGTTCTATAAAATCTGGATCTCTTGACAAATACCCCCGAAGACTGTAGTTATTCACATTCTTACTATGGTGTGTTGGTTCCTAGAGTCGAATAGTTCCTCGCTGTGCCTTAGGTTCCAAGGTCGTGCGCAACCTACTCTGGGGCGCAGTGGGCATTCCGTGGGCTCCGGGAATGCTCAGTACTTTAGCACCCTTGTACTTCGTAGTCACCGCACCATAAAGTTCCTTATTACGGCTATTACACACCTAGCAAAACACATGATGTGCTCTTTCCTAACCCTATTCTGACACCATTCCGCGCTTTTCAAAATCCCGGGGTTTAATCCTTGATCTTCTTCAGCAACTACGTGCGTAACTAACAACTAATCTTACAATCAAGGATGGGATGCGGCACAATTATAACGTCGATATTAAGAAGGCAAGTTAGTAGTTTTGGGGGCTGCTTACGGGATATACTACTGCGAGATTTGCCGATGCATTACCCACGCTACCGCGCCGAACAGCCCTCAAGTTAGGTACTAGCCCAGCTAGCCCTAGGTGGAGCTATTTCGACAGCTACCCACCGTAGTAGCACTAGCAGCCCTAGATGGCACCTACTACACACCTCCAGGCTGGACATGCAGGAATAATCAAGGATGGATGCGGGGACGGCTTTAGGAAATAACACCCATTACGTAGGTATCTAGGGAGTCTTTAAGCTCTACCACTCTATGAACAAGCCGCCAGTTCTAGCTCTTCCACCCACTTTTCAGCTTCCTGCGCTAAATCCGGATCATACAGCCAACGCAACTCCCCAGCATCTCCACGCGTGAGCGACTGATCATTCCAAATCGCCCCCGGCGGCAACTTAGCGCGTTCTGATTCCGGCAGCCGCTTCGCGTTCATTTGCTGTGTCAGATCCAGCACTTTCTTGATGCGCTCCTGGAGGTATGTCTGCCACCGCGCCGCCGCCTTGTCCAGCGGCACTTCAGGCGACAGTTTAGAGAGCAGAGTAGCTAGCGCTCGCACGTCTCCGAAAGCTTGGTTCGCGCCTTGACCGGCTGTGGGGGGGATAGCATGCGCTGCGTCGCCGACTAAGATGATTCTCTTCGATTCCGAGAGCCATGATGGTAAGGGCGGGATGCCGTAGAATGCCCAGAACCCCATCCGATCGACTGGGATAGCGTCCAAGACTGACTGCACGACATCGGGCCAGTCAGGTTTGTTCTCTTGCAGCATATCGTGCAGTTTTTGCTTATCCTTCCTCAGCGCCTCCCAGCCTGCCGGGTCCAACTCTGCGAATCGCCGCTGCGATCCGACGAAGAGCTCAGATCCATCTGGCTTCTGCGGGACTAGCAGAAATGCACCTGGTTTCGCCATCACAGTCTCAGGGAGATTATAACCATCGGGAATACGGATCCGAGACCTTTGCACGACGCTGTTGATGCCCATGAAACCTGCATAAATCGGCTTCACTCCAGGCAAGAAGGTCTTTCGTACAGTCGAGTGAATGCCGTCGGCCCCGATTAGTAGAGGAGCAGATGCAGTCTGACCATTCGCGAAAGCAAATTTTACCTCATATGGCCCGTCGGAAGTAACGGCGGTCAGCTTACTGTTATAATGGATCGGTATGTGGCGCTCTTGCAGCATGGCTCTCATTTCGTCTAGGAGCTCCTTGCGCATGATGCGGATAGCTTAGTAACCATAGAGCTTCTCCGAACCGAAATAATATTCGTCGGTAGTCTAGCTCTAGCCATCCTTGAAGGTAAGCACGTCAAATTGTAGTGATTTGCTGCGAATACGTTCATAGACGCCCACGCTGCCGAGGACGCGCAAGGCGTTGGGCGAGAGCATAATACCACCGCCTTGGTCGAAGTCCTCGGAGCGAGCTTCGTAGACGGTGGAAGGAATATTCAGGTCATGCAGGGCAAGAGCTAGAGTAAGTCCCTATGAGTAGTTGGATAGTATTAGCAAAGCCTCAGTCATGGAGGATCAGAAGAGGGTGTAGGTCAGCGCCTATCGGTATTTAAGACACAATTTTAGCTGATACTTACAGCGAGTCCTCCACCAACAATGGCGACACGAGCTGGAGGGCTAGTAAGCGCCATAGTGCGGGGTTAGGATTGGTGGTGGGAATGTGGTGTAGCACAAGTGAGACTAGAATTAAGTCGATCAATACAAAGGAATAGCAAAACAAAGAAGACTGGTAGAACTCTATCTTCAACCCAATTCTGTCTTTAGATGAATATTCGAGACGATCTAAACTTAAGATGTATCACAATCAGATCTTGATGGGTGTGTAGACTTGGGTAAGTACCTACCTAGGTAGGTTGGTATATATATTAGTTAGGTACCTACTGGTATGCATTCAGCCTTATAGCCTCACTAGCAGCTAGGTCACCAATAGTAGAGCCGCCGTCCTGATAGGCTCATATTATGTACGTCCCACTGAAAATAGTCCTAAACTAACTACCAACTGCAGGAAACGCTAGCTATAAGGATAAATTACCCCCTTCTTTAGATCCCTTCACTTCTAGTTCTTACGTGCCTAGGCAACAGCGACGATACTCTCTGATTCAACTGGATATTCGGAATTTAGAAGTAGACTATATTCTTACCAGCATCTATCTATCCACGTAGTCATCCTCAAGCTCTCTTGGCAAGGGTCTGGACGCTTTTTTGATTTGTACTAAGCTCTATTATATAACATTAAAGACTGTGGTTTCAAGATCCGAGCCATTATGGCCCCCGAATATTTCTCCGTTCATATATCTGTCTACATAGCATTCGCCCACCAGCTCGTACTTGCATCCAATCGCATCATTATTAATGCTATTCTGTTGCCCGTCATCTATTGACCGCAGCAGATACGGTACCTCTGCCCCGAACAGGAAAACAATAATATCTCCCTTCTTCGTAGACCATGGGCAGAGGCCGAACGAACCGTTCGATGCACGGAAGAAGCATGGGTCTAGACAAGTCGCTATTCCTCTCGTCTTATACCATACCAACTTATCGGGTGAATTTCTTGTCAACTTCAGCACGTCTATTGCAGGGTGCTCAGTATACCCCCAGTGTGTATATAGATGCTCCTGGTAGTATCTCGATGCTTTTTTAACTGTAGACCACGCCAAAGGCACGCTCTTATGTGGTTTCCAGTACAGATCTCCCCAATCAAGAAAGTAGCAAGGGCTAAACATGCGATCGTATACCCCCTTTATGTCGTTTCTCCCATTGAGAAAGCTTTGGTAATCCTCGTTGTAGGGATAGACATCTTTGATTGGGGTGTGAGATAAGACCTCGATCCTACAGAATTCGATTCCGCGGAGATGTAATACCATTGGGTCAGAACCAGGGTTTAATAATGTCTCGTCTGGAACAGTGTTGCCGACTGCTTTAAAGGAGAACTGTGATTGCAAAGTCATCCGAGTCCATTGTGATTTTCCGTTATTATCCACTGCCCACGTTGGGAACTGTGGTCTCCCAACTGTTTTCGAGCAAGTCCTGCGAACCCATGTCCGTGACTTCTGACCATGTATTGCAGAGAGTATATTGAGGTTGCGTCGAGAGCGAATATACCACCGAGTAAAGTCGGCAAAAACTTGACCAGCAGGTTTTTCGTAGTTGGCTTGGAGGCTTGGGTCCAACTCGGAAGCCTGATTGATATCGGAACTAAAAGAAAGTAGAGCAAATAGCTTGTCCTGGGGCAGCGTTGACTTGAGGTCTAATGCATCAAGAAAGATGTCCATCATTTCGTTCACGGCTGGGGGTTTGTCACTTGACTCATTAACCGAGGAACGCCACATTGACTTCTGTCTGTACCCAAGTCTGGCCCAGATAGTCGGCATCGCTGCTGGCTTGTTATAGTGTGGAATTAATCTGTATTGCTCATCCCCGATCCACTCATTCATTGCTACTATTTCTTCCCAGGGCATCGTTTGACCTCCACAGTGGACGAGGGCCTGACGTGCGAACAGTGCTTCCTGAAGGACCCATACACGAGAAAACCATGGATGCTCAAAAAGTTTGTTCAGGAGTTTGGTGCTATGAGCATCAAGGATAGATTGATTATCTGTGGTGTCCAGTAGTTCGTCAATAAAATCCTGTCTGTGGAGATGAAATACTTCCTGAATGCCTTGAAAGCTGAGTTGACATTCTTTATGCGTTTTGCTTACAGCCCGTATCTCATCAGCCGTAAACGTATGAGGAGTTCCAGGGCAATGGCAGTTGGCTCCAGCGGGGCAGCAATTGGTGTTGAAGTTGTAAACGTCACGAGTGACCCGAAAGGCCGCATCAATAAATTGATCACTCTCGCCTAGCCATATATGGACAAGGGCAGCGTGAGTGTAGATGTCTCTCATCATTTTTACTTGTTGCGCTCGTTCGGAGAGATCCGTTTGATTGATGCATACTGCATCGATCCAGATTCGGAGGGGTTTGTCGCGGGTCCTTATCCAGCGAAGAGCTTGTTCAACGGTGCGACTAATACTAAATGGTCTCCTCGTATCGGGATCTTTATGTAAGCTTAGTTCGATGTCCACTAGATCCAACCCATCGCCCCAACAGTACGATAGTGTATGATATTCAGTTGAGCAGATATCTTCTCCCTGAGGTAAATTGAGGTACAGGAATCGCCCCGAGATGCGGTCTTCAAAGCTACCAGGGCTGAACTCCAGTATTCTGATTTCCCGTGGACCAAGATGCCCGTAGTGGTCACCATAGAAGCGGATAGCTGCCGTGTCCTTCGCTTCCTCTGCAAGCTCAAATTCAATGTTTATCGAAGCTAAAGCTATAATGTTCACCCAGCAACTATAGTAAGCGCGTGGAACGAGTTGAATAACGTCACCAGCACGTAGAGCCTGGACCCACAATCCGTGGACTCCTTTCGAATGGCTGTTCCAGGTATGAGTTTGTTTGTAAAACTTTTTGTTGGCTCGCCGGTTCTCGCAAACTTGTAAACCTGAAGTATTAATGTCAGGACGTCCATCAGGGCGTTCAACATGCGCCCAGAATAAGGAATACGATGGCCCCTCAACTGAAGCCCATCCTACGAACTATTAACACCAACCCCTTTTTGGGGAGAACGCTTAAATACGATATTGGTAAGGATATGAAATGCTACGCACCCTGGTCACGAGAGACTGTCGTGAAATGAACAGCAAGAACTGCACTCGAAGCTCAACATATGGCCGTCGTGGGCAATGCTCATCTATCTCAACAAGCTCTTTTCGCTCCGAAGTGCATTCTAGAGTTGTGGGCGACATCACATCGGCTTACCTAGGTACTCAATACCTAGGTAGTAGGTACTTGAGGCTGTAGTTATCTTGAGAAATGTGAGAAGGTAGAGTACGCAGCTCTTTCTCATCTGGCGGCGTGCTAATTTGAGTGTATTCGTTTCGTCATTTCTAGTATTCCGGGTTTTTAGCTAAGCAGCCTTCAGCTAGGGCGCCTACGTGGCACATCTTGAAGTTTACCTATCTGTAGTTTCGCTGTACTAGCGTCCGCTAGCCAATCGCAAAATGTTCTTCATAGCTGTGATCTCTGCAAATTGCATATGATAACTTTCAATGATTTGGTTCCTCTCACATAGCCTCCCCAAAGGTACAGGGATTACAAGAAATAGAAACGATCAAAACTTCTTTCTTCGTATCCAGAAAGGGTTGGGAGCCGGAAGGAAACTGAAAAAAGGTAGAATTATGCCTGATCAGATTCTTCGAACCCAATTCAATATTGAAGAGGGCCTCTTTAGCGCCTTAGGCCTATTTAGGAAACCGGTAGATGTGGTCATTTGGATACCTATCTACCTTAGTATAGTCTTAATTGTCCTGCTTAATAGGTAGTTATAAGACTATTGTGATGATGATAAAGAAGCGAGATTCGATTTGCTAATTGTCTGTTAGCTATCTTAAGAAAAGGGCTCTGGGGCGTATAGTCTTGAACATCGGTTATGTTGAAGGACAACCCGTGATGAGCGGTGAATGCTACCAACTAATAAGACTCTAATTAAGATATTGCTTTCTTCATGGTGTTGATACAAATACCTTATTGAGGACGTATGATACCTACATTCAAGAATTGTAAACGCCGACTGGCTTACCTCGCCGCATACGAGCATGAAACTACAGGTAAGCGCACTCACCCATTCTGCCAACCGATATTCTTCGGTGGCCGATGGCCTGTAAGCATCCATGTATCCATACCTACTAGGTACTAAATATGTGCCTAGATGCTAGTATATCCGATCGGGATGTCCTATTTCTCGAGCAGAGCGCCGTTTCCGAAGCACCGATGGAGACGCCGACGCGAGCAGATGACCGATCGGTGTGTCGATACGATACTATGAATTTCCTCTTAGCGCGCTAGCCAGCAGTTGCAATTCATAGACTATCCCCCTCAAGGGCTATTTGATAAATGTGGGAATATTTAGGTAGGGAGTTAAGAATTCGTTTGATAGCCCTATTTTTCGTGATAGAGATGGCGCGGGAATGCAAAGGATGGAACAACATATTCGTGGAAAATATGAAAGCTTTATGATCTTTTTCAGAGTGAGAAGGCATAAAATTTATTGGGATGAATGAATGGTATGTTACAGGAAGGCTCCTTCTTGGAAGCTCTAAATGCGGGGTATTAAGCCCCTATTTCTCCTTCAGGGCTATTTTCCAAAAGACCCAAGCACACCTGGGTAGCTAGACAGCCCTGGAGCTATTTCAGGTCCGCTAAAGCGGTCCCAAATTCCACACTTTCAATCCCACAGGGGGCTCCATCATCGCTAAAGAATTCCCCAGCTCTAGAATTAGCACTACCGCCACCAACATCCAAAAGTCTACGTTCCACTTCCCCAAGTTCAACTGACGATGGATTTTGGGAGATACATCTTAGGCCCACATCAATCCGCGCCGCGAAGAGCCACACCTCGTCCGACGTGAACAGGGATGTGTCGTACTCGATGCGGAGTGTTACCGATGATGGGCTAACGGCCGAGAACTCGAACATGATGCCGAACTTAGCCCCGTCGGCCCAAGAAACTAGGGGTTGGATTCCGGGAATGGATGTGTGTATTGAGGACGACGGCTCGGCGGTGCTGAGCTCGTGGAAGGTGACCATGGCGCCGAATAATGGGTGATTTGGAATTGCGGTAGCTGCGGCTGTACGCAAGAATTCGTCATCCGAGGAGGCAAGAATTTTCATTAGTGAACTCCACTGGATGCCGTGGCTAAGAGCAGACCGTGATGATTCCTGGACACCTAGAAGGAACGATGCTAACGAAGTTTCTCTTGAACTACCCTCCTGTCCGTCTGACTGTCTCGGAATTCGAATTGGGAGCGGCTGTAAGAAAAGACCGATGGTACCCATGTCCTCTTCCTGTCTCCCGAGGTAAGGACTGCCTAGGAGCAGGTCTTGCTTCACCGGACTATCAGTCTGGAGGACCAGGGAGACGATTGCCAATCCAATCTGGTGTAATGTAAGACCTAATGATCGTGAGACTGTCTCAAGGCTCAACATTGTACCTCTCGAGAGTCGGAATAGTAGGGAGTTGCCGTGATACGAGGTGCGAGACATTTTCATGTATGGCGGCATTCTGACGAAATCGATACCAGATAGGTACGATTTCCAGAAATCAGTCGTGGCCATATCGGCATCTAAATTCCAACAAGTCGTGTCTTGGTATCGTTTCTTAGGAGACGTTGAGGATGGTTGTTTAAGATCATCACCGTTGAGATATGTGGTGGTGAACTCCTCAAAAAGGCTGGCAAGGGTCGTATAGTCGCATATAATATGACTGACGCAAACCAGCATGTGGTGTTTTGAGACTAACACTCGGATAGGGTCTTCCGTCTCAAGTGAGAACTCCGTATTAATCACAGCTCGAACGTCTAAGCTCTCTACGTATAGGGCTTTGGGAGGTTCGGTAGCGTAAGACCTCTCTACACTACCATCGATTATAGATTGTCGAAATCTACAGCGCAAGATCGAATGTCTCGCATGGACGGTGTTCCAAGCGGATACCAGTGCCCGGTGCTGATCAAAGGATGTATCTAATTTAGATACGTGAGATACGTTGAAGGAAGAGGTTCCAAGATTTTGCCGATACTTCAGAAACCAGTCGCGTTCGATTGGTGACGTCCGACTATCCCCAAGAGCTCTTGCACCATTTCGACTAAGGCTCAGCGAACGTTCCCGTCCGGCAACGCCAACTACCCTTTCTTCCCTCACTACATCATCAATCGTTGATGCTAGATGTGATATCACGGGATTTTCTATGACCTTTCGTACCGTAAACCGTCGCTGAGTAAGAGAGGATATTCGACTTGCTAGCTGTAATTGCAAGAGTGAATGATTCCCAAGGGCAATGAGACTTGAGCTTCGGTCTATAGGTATACTTGGGTCAAGTTTCATCAAGTCCCGAACAGCATCCACAACTAACTTCTCAGTCGCGCTCATAGGGTCCTTCTGGGGGTGTTGGTCCGCTGTTGGATTTGTACCGCTCATGCTAACCATTTTTTCAAGCGCCTTGTAGTCGAGCTTACCTGCCACGGTCAAAGGAAACTCGGTTAGGGCGAAAATCTTCCGAGGCATCGCGTATGGAGGCAAGACATCGCCGATGAGTCCCTTCACATCTGACACGCTGAGTGTACTGGTTGGAGAAGCACGGTACGCCGCGACCAGATAGTCATCGCGACGAAAGATAGCAGCACCTCTACATCCAGGAATGGCATTCATAATTCGTACTTCTAAATCATCAAGGTCGAGCCTGAAGCCATGCAATTTTATCTGCCGATCTTTGCGCCCGAGTATGCAAATTTCCCCGGTTATGCTATCCCAATAGGCATAATCACCCGTCTTGTACATATTTTGACCAGCTTTGGGCATTATCGAGTCGTCCAAGAAGTTTTTCGCGTTTAACTCAGCCATTTTTATATATCCATGTGATAGTTGTATTCCCGCGATATATAACTCGCCAACCGCACCGGGTGGGAGGAGGCAACGATTGCGATCGAGAATATACACCCTGCTCGATGGATTCGGTCGGCCAAGGCTGACAGCCTCATTCGGAAATAATTTCTTAATAGTCGCACCACAAGTCGCTTCGGTTGGGCCGTACATGTTGTATAGACAGCGATTCTTAGCCCACGTGTCGCAGACGGATTGAGGAACAGCTTCGCCGACTAGGTAGACCTGGGAATGTTTGTTAGTCTTGGTCTTTAATTAACAATTACCTTAATAAGCAGAATATTCACAAACATTTTTCAGTCGAGGATACTGATCAGGATCTAACACTTTCGCAATTGAGGGGGTAAGGATGGCAGAATCGCTATCCTTCAAATGCGAAAACGGGTCATCTTGGTCGTTAGGCGACGCCAATCGCAGCGTGGCGCCATGTGTCAAGGCAGAAAATATTTCGTGAATGCTGCCATCGAAGACGGGGGACATTACTTGGGCGATGACGGTGCCTCTAGACGCAGCAAGGCGAACCACATGGTCTTTCTGAAAAGCTACCAGGCCTTTGTGAGTGCATTGGACGGCCTTAGGTTGTCCGGTAGAACCGGACGTGAAGCAGATGTAGGCGAGGTCATCTGGGCGAGCGATGCGCCTCCTTGGATAATAAGTCGAGTCCGCCCGCGTCTGGACGTCGGCTGTGGCCAGGAGATCATCAACGGCTACAACAAGACATTGAGGCGAAGCTGTGGCATCTTGTTCCTGTCCTAGCGGACAAAAGCGCTGAGCTGCAGCTGTGTGTGAGGGGATAAGTATGGCGCGTGCACCGCTGCGCACGAAATTGATGTGTTGCACGGACGCTGGCGTTGAGGGATCTATTGGGGCGTAGACGCCACCAGCTTTAAGCACGCCGAAGATAGCAGCCAGCCAATTCACTGATCGGTCGGCATAAACGCAGACAGCCTCATTTGGCTTGATCCAACTCAATTCGCGCGCGACGAGGCCTGCTGCTTGATCGAGTTCGTTGTATGATACTTCATCGCGTTCACCGTAGATGATTGCTACATCCCGCGAATGTCTAGCCACTACATTTTCGAACAATGTCACCAAGTCATCCCCTTTGGACTCGTCGAAAGTCTCCGGGGAAGTACAATTGCTCCAACGCCTGATCTTTTCTTCCGTCTCCTGTGGTAGTAGAGCATCATGTGTGTCTAGCGTCAGTCTTTTCACATCGTCGCCTCGTAGAAGATAGTCCATACTCCTTTGGAATACGAGCCGCACGTTGTTGATGTCCTCCTCCGTATAATGGACAGTCGAATATAATAACTGTATCTGACTTTCATTCCCGATGATGAAATTAATCGGAATTCCGGACTGCATATCAAGATGATTTCTGTCTACTGGGATTGGTCCTAGCTGCTCCTCTTCATCATATTCGAATTGTGTAGCCATGATGGAGTGGAAGTTCCTATTGAATCCCTCAGTAGTTTCTGAGTACTGAACATTGTTAAGCTCAAGGATGTCCTCATGAATGCTTCGCATAAATATTGCGACGGGGGTTTCATCGCCCTCATTTGGCACCGTCACGAATAGCGGTAATGTATTGATCAGTGATCCAACAACATCGAAGGCTCCAGGAATCGGCAAATCGCGTCCTGAGAGTACCATCCCAAAGCATATTTGGTCAGCATTCATAAACTTGCTGAGAGTCAGAGCCCATGCTGCGGCAAAGTATACCGTGGTGGTATATCCCATTCGTGTCTTAGCCGCTGCTAGTTGCTCGTTAGGAAATTGTATTGTAATGACACCTTGAGAGGGTATTTCTGTCGCATTGACTGCCCTTTGAGGATTCAGGCGAAGCTCTCTGATCGCGACGGAGAACCGTTCACGTTTTCTATCCCAGAAGTCTCTCGTCGACTCTCTTCTCGCCTCTCGCAACGTTCGCAACGAACGCACTGTTTCCTTAAATGACGAGCCCGCAACGACGCCAACTTCTCCCCGTAACGTGCGTCTAATCTTATCACGCAGAATCCGAGCAGAGTAGCCGTCTATTAATGCATGGTGTATGCGCCAGACAACAGCAGTAAGCGTCCCGATTTCGTCCGATCGTGAAGGCCGAAGCAATTGTATAACTGTTAGCTTGGATATAAGACCACTTGCATTAACTGCATTGGTGAATTCCCTTTGATACTCGTCGTCGGTTTCAACTTGAATTATCTTCGGACACAGCAGTCGCTGAGGCGATATTTCCAAATCATGAAAGAGGTCTCGGAATATCGGCTCTGCTAGAATTGTATTCTCCCAAGCGTTATAAACACCTTGCACATCCCAAGATCCTGTGTAAGACTCGTGTAGGGTTACTATATTCAGCTTATTGTTGTGGGAAGTTTCACGTAGAAGCAGTAGTTGCGCCTCCGTCCATTCGCTTAGGTTGATGTTATCTAACAGGCTCTTTGCAGATATTATATCTTGTCCATAACAGAGTGAAGATATATTACCAGTTTCTGCATCTGGCCTCTCCACTGAGGTGTGTCTGAAGGATGACTTATAGAGGCTAGCACCCGCTGCCGTTGGTACCACTGTACTAGCGGTAGCCACAGGTCTCGGCGAAGGAAGAAGCGAATGCGAATGAGGAGGTAGAGGTATTGGTAGAGGCCGCGCCAAATTCGCAGCTTTTGTTATAACTTCTTTTATTGTTGAAATGCGTAGCAGAACGCCGGCTGGGATTAAAAGCCCTCTTTTCTGACATTCGACTGAGATGAGTATTGCAGACAGCGAGTCGCCGCCTAATTTGACAAATGTAGTAGTGTTTGCTGTATAGTCGATCTCATCCACGCTCACCCCAAGCACTGTCGATATAGCCTGGGTGATAATAGGAACATATCCGTTATCGTTAATTGATCCCATTGCGTGTTTTGTACCTAGTAGACAGCTACGCCGCTTCTAGTAGGCTATGTCACTAGGCGAAGAAAAATAAATAAGGATAGTAGCGCTAAGACTTGTTTTCACATGAACTTATTAACATATTAGCCACATCGGTTACAAAAATGAGAGTACATACTAGGTATATATTATGGCATCTTGTATCATTAGGATCATTAGGTTGGTACGTTAGTTGTGTATTATCCTTACTTGGGTAGGTATCCCTTGTAACCCTCAGAACCCCGAGCTTATGAGTATCGTAAGATCTGAGTAGCGGACCGAAGTGGCCGATTCAACCATTATATCGGTGACCGACAAAAATGAATTACGTTTCACAATATATCTGTGTTGTTCGTACGTGCAAGGTTGACTCTGAAGCTCACCTCTCCTAACTAAGGGGCCAACATGAACATTACAATGGCAACTTTGAAAATTGCCAATATTGGGGGTAAATTCACCCTGTCCCATAATCATCGCCGTCAGTCAACTGTTTTCTAACATTATAACACACAGCTGGCCCAGCCGGCCTCACATTAGCAAAGCTGTTGCGACAAGCAGGAATAAGTTGTAAGGTATTTGAGAGAGATGTTGATCGACATGCGAAGAATCGCGGTGGTTCATTGGATCTTCACCCGGATTCCGGACAACTTGCCTTGAAAGAAGCCGGCCTGCTCGAAGAGTTCAAAAAGCTCGCTAGACCAGAGGGCGAAACCCTACGAATATACTCACCTGATGGCACGGTGCTTATGGACGAGAGTCGGGGTGAACCTGGACGTCCCGGAGAGTTCGCTAACAGGCCTGAGATCGACCGAACGCAGTTACGCAACCTCCTCTTAGATTCGCTGGCACCCGACACAGTCCATTGGAACTCCAGGCTACTCAAAATCCACAACCAGACAAATTCGAAGTTGACATTGCTTTTCGCCAACGACCATGAGGAGTCCGACTTCGATCTAGTTGTTGGCGCCGACGGGGCCTGGTCTAAAGTACGACCAAACGTAAGTGGAATTGAGCCTTCCTACTCGGGTATAAGCGGCCTAGACTGCCGCCTCTCGGATATAGACACCAGATTCGAAAAGCTGTCCGCCCATGTAGGACAAGGCATGTGCCTTAATCTAGGATCGGATAAGGGCCTCCTATGTCAACGAAATGCCGACGGCGCAGTTCAGCTCTATGCTTTCGCTCGGATGCCGAGCGATTGGTTCTCGACATGTGGGATTGATTTCACTCATCCCAATGCGCGGCGAGAGGTCATCGATACGCTTTTCTCGGAATATAGCAGCCTGCAGAAATCTCTAGTTCTTAACAGCGATTTAGATACTGTAGGACGACAGCTCTATATGCTTCCCGTGGGATATCAGTGGCCACATAATCCAAGGTTAGAAGACGCAGATCTTTGCTATTTTTATGGCCCATGCTCAATACCAACTAACATGCTTCGTGCTAGGATTACACTCATCGGAGATGCTGCACATTTGATGACTCCATTTGCAGGAGTAGGCGTCAATGTAGCCATGAAAGACGCTTTAGACCTTGCACATAGCATTATCGGAAAGGAGACCGAGCTCGAGCAAAAAGATCCACTATCATTAGATGTGCGACTCCAGAAGTTTGAAGTTGAAATGTGGGCACGCGCAAAGCAGAATGCAGAAGCTACGATGATGTACCAGGACTTATTCTTCCATAAACGTGGCGGTGTTGCTATGGTAGAACATTTTGCGAAGAGAAGACTGGAAGAAGAAAAGTGAAGAAAAAAAGAAAATAGAACATTTTACGCTGAAATTCCAATAGAAACTCAATAATTGATAACAGAATCCTGAACTATGATTGGTTCAAAAAAGGTTTTAGCGCTGAGCTAGTCTTGCGCTAGAGCTTCTAGGTATCGTTAACAACACCGATAGTGAATACAGACCCCTCATTATCTGTATCGCCCGAAAACCAACCCATTTGAAATCGCTTTCCTTCAAAGTGCTTCTCTAGCTTCTGGTGCGTCGTCCATTGGGCATTTGAAGGCAAATGGCCCAGAAAGGTAGAGTTTACGAACAGGCTTGCGACTGCGACGATAGTACCCGGCGGCTTAGGTACAGCACGCCTGTAACCATGGACCTCGGATAACCACACAAGTAGAACATCAAGGATGAAAATGGCTGCTAGGAAGCCTACCAAAATGTATGTTGCTGCTTCGTTTTGCACAACACGAGGGACAGTCTGCCACATCTCTCCGTCGACAGGTGGAATGGGTGACTTATCCCGTGTCAGAAGGGACTGGTTGGCGGATGTATCATTGAAATACAGCCATGCCCCTGTACTTCCGCGAAGCATCTGCGCTCGAACTATGCCGTGCAACTTCTTGATTGCCGCTATAACATCCTCTCTCCTGGAAGTATCCCCCAGCCATCCGTCCGGTATGGCATAACGAGAACTCGTTAAAGTATCGAAGAGCCTGTTCTGCCCTTGGCTGCCTATAAGATTATTGTATGGATCTGGAATATCATATCCCGGAACGCCCGGCTCGAAAATTGACTCGTTGAAGTTGAGTGTAATTGGATTGCGCGACGAGTTTATTGGGATTGGTGGATGACTTTCGCGTATTTCCAAGTTCGGGCCAAATAATGTTATCTGCACTTCAACCTCTTCGAACGTCTCATTACATATCATAACGGTCGCATAAGAATCATTTCCCCAGAGCGCTTGCTGATCGTTTTGACACTTACCCCAGGAATACATCAAGGCTGGCCATCCCTCGACAATACTCGCTTTATCATCGCACAGCCACCGGACCTGTATCGGGTCAAGACCAAAAGGCTCGTTCGCGTCCATCGGGCAAACTATAAGTCCACTAGGCTTACAAGTAGTCTTGTCCCCATATATATCTATTGAGACATTTCCTATTGATGTCGAGTAATCACAATCCAGATTCGCCCTGGCAGCTCGAAGCTGACCAGTGATAATTGAATCTAGTTGCAATTCGTTCGGCGTCATTGGGTTTGCCAATTGGTATTGTGGAATAACTAGATCTTCAAAGGTCCATGGTGGGTATGATAGGTTTGCGTTTAGGACTAAGTCAGCAAGTTTACTCTGCTGAAGCTCAAACTTCATGGACGTAAACCACTGTACTTGTTGTAGTGAAATAGGCTTACTTATGTTATTCACTTGGACGGTAAATAGATTGGCCGCGAAAATTGACAATAGGCTAGAAAGAAATACAATGAGTGTGGAAAAAAGGATGACCAGATGACCCCTTTTCAAAGATCTAAAGAATGCTCGTGCAATACTCTGATCTGTAAAAGATAGTGTTAGGCCTTCACTATAAGTGGCTGGCCTTGATGAAAGAAGGACAAATGGCGCGAGAGATCTCAACTCGAAGTCACAGCCTCCGAAATAAGTAGATAGACTGATAAAGAATAGAGATGGAAGAGACGTCCACAAATAGTGAAAGGAACTGCCACTAAGGGCATCGCCTATTCCATCAAGGCAGAGCGATCTCTGCATCAAAGCGACAAGTGTAGCCAAAAATCCAATGGTGGTTAGTAAGCTAATTATCCTGGAGGCTGGGTGTAAGGTCCAAGGTCGATACCAGTCAATCTTTTTAGGTTCTGTTGGAGGAGCTTCCGTGCGGCTTTGGTCACTTACTTTCAGTCTCTGAAGTTGGAACGAAGGATAGAGCGGTGTTGATGAATTGTGGATGAGAGAAGTATAGTATGCCCCTTTTACTTGCTCCAAGAGTACCTTGATCGGTTGGTGTCCGCAATTACTCAAGGCCCTAAGAAGTCCATGAGACCTAGAAAGTAAAATGGCCATACCAGCTAGGGTATGTGGTTCGAAAGGGACAAACCCGTCTTTTGGAGATACTTCCCAAAATAATGGGAGAGTCAGAACCATTGTCAAGCCAAATATGCCGACCATAGCTTGGCTGATATAAGGTTGGACACCTAAGCGACTGAGATTCCGACTGATTGTGCCGTTTGTAGAACTTTTATCAGGCCTTCGAAAGTCGTAATTGGCTACTAATGAACCATACACTGAATGATAAAGTTTCATGGTTTCCTCAAGGATTGATTGATTTGCAAATTCAGATCCATTCAGGGGGCCGCTTTTCAATAGTCTACCTCCGACTTTAAAGGGAATTAGGTCAGTGCCAGAGAAGGAATCAACATTAAAGTCAATAATGTCGCCCGTGACAATACCCCCACATGTGCCACCTCCAATCCAACGATCTTGGGGGTAAATGGCGATGGGATTGGGATAACTCCTCCACATATAGTCAAGTAGCCCCCCATGGATCGATCTAGTGGCTTCGGCTTCGGATTGCTTCACTGCAGATAGCTTTGCGTTTTCCATTATTACCTCAAATGGATAAACTTGGACACCAAGGGTACATGATAGTGCAGTAGTTTGGAAGTCGACCTTGCTACCATTGTGTCTTCCACTGATGACCATAGCCATAAAAAAAGGATCGACTGAATGATTATTATAGCTAGTATCCTCCCAGTAATACAATAAATAAGGATCCTTTAACAACTGCGCGGGGTACATGTTTTCAAAAGGAAAAACTCTAGAGGGGATATGGAGACGAGGCGAAACAGTGAAATTCGTTGTCCCGTTTTCGACAGACGTGATTGATACCGGAGGGGTTTCGCAAGACGTTGAGACGGTAACACCATCAACAGTGATTGTCAAAGCCGTATTATTTTCTATCTCAACTAAGACTTTGTCGTCAAAGTGTTGGAGAGCTACCCCCGGAGCCACGTATTGCGGGTATTCCAGCTGAGTAGTCCAGTTTCCACTTTCCAGGCGATAGGGTCTGGAGTCCATAATTGGGGAAAACGGAACATCGACTCGATCTAGGAATTGATCCTGAAGGTCCACTTTGACATTCTGCGTGTTGTTGACCAAGTGTACGTAAAATAGCGAGGCGGAGAGTATAATCTGGATTCTCAGAAACATTGAAGTGACTAAGGCGCATAGGACTAAGAAATGTTTGTTTTTAGCCGCAACGACAATGGCATTCGGAGTCCACATGCTGGCATAATCGAGAGCTATTGTTCGAACGGCATCGTTACGTTTGATGTCAAGTGGCTTCGACCTCTTGGACTGGCAAGCTAGGACCATCCAAGGCAAGTATCGACAGGCTTGATATTCAAATCTAAGCCAGAACGTGAGAATTAAGGTGAGAACTATTACTTATGCCATCAGAAGATGTTTGTACGGTTAGTTACCTATTGAGGGCTGGCTCATGATACGTACCCGCTGGTATTACCATTCGACACACATTGAAGACATCTACTCCTGCGAATACGAATCCTTGCTCCCGAATGGAAATCCCATTGAGCACTTCCAGTGTAACAATAAGTATCGTAAAAATTATGTTGAAGGCTATTATAACTCGTCGACGAAGATACTTCGGTCGCCATCCATGTGACATGCGCCGTTCAATATAAAGCTCTTCTTCTGAGTCATTATATATCAGTTCGTCTAATTCTATCGTTTCATCGTTCTCATTAGATAATTCATGGACGTCGGTTGGTGAGAGTGTGTGTAACCGCGAAGTCATGATACTTAACGAAAGGGATACGCCACTGAGAGAAAATTAAAACAGTAGTTAGGACGTACGGTATAGAACTCATGATCAGGACCTGGAGATGCGACCATAAGGGTTAAATATATGAGAAGCTAAGCGAACAGGTGAGATATACTAAATGATGAGGCTTTGGAGGATCATTGGTGAATAGTCAAGACACCAGAGGTAGTACCTCAGGGGTAGGCGTCTTAGATACACTATCAACCTCACACTTGTGAGATAGCTAAGCTTGTCTTGTATTTATGGTGGTATATATATAGGTAGAAATTGATATATGAGATAATAAGGGGTGGCTTAGTAATTCTAGTATGTAGTTTATAATTAGTATACGGTATGACATTCTGATCCTCCATATCTTGATTTCGAATTGAAGAGTGTGTTGAAAAAAGGGATGCAGAGAATGTAGAGTGGGGGACAGAAGCGGGTAAAGCATGTCCATATTAGGTACCTACCTAATTATAGGCGATACACAAGCCACTTTTCATGCAAGATGCCGTCTTGCAGTGCTCTGGGGGCAAGAACTCACGACGCACCGAGACTAGGTAAGCATTATCGAGTCATCTACTTATTTGTACCCTATGTATGAAACAGCTAAGGAAATAATTGCGAATGATGGGCTCTGCACGATAGGTAACCTATTAATATCTCATGGGCGGCAATGCAAAATCAAAATTTTTTGTTCATGGCTCCAATAGACCGACTACCTACCACTGAGAATTCTAATTAATAGCATTCATGCGTACTACATGAACTCCTAGAGAGATATAAAGTTTTTTAAACTCATGAGGAAATATGACATCCTACTAGTAGGACTACGGTAAGGTCAGGACCTATCTGTCAGAACATAATCTTAGAAGCTAATCTCGTGATAAAGAGATTTCTGATGATCACGTGTCCTACCGTAGTCTTATATATCTAGTATATATATATTAATTTGTTCAACCCCTAGGAAAAGGTAAGCTGAAAAGTTGTATTAATTGATGTTGTTTTTTTCTAAGATCTAAAGTTTCAACTGAAACGAGGGGAAATTCATCTTATTTCATAGCTTATGTAATACACCTACACAGGGCCTATAAAGACGCGTATCGCAAGATTCAGTGGGTTTCTAGTAATACACTAATTATGCATGTCACATGACAACGCGATAGCAAGCTGACTAATCTTCGGGTTCGTATGTATCCCATGATAATCGTACTGACTAGATTGATTGGACTGTTAGGTCCGCACGCTCCTCATAGCCCGAAGCCCCGTGAACTGGCTGAAGCTAGGCCTCGGATTTTCGACCCACGACCCATTGACCCATGGGTAACCCACGCTAAGAGTTCTTACGCGTTGAGGTACGCGTTTAAGTGGAGATATATACCAAATATTTCAACGAGAAAAAAACCCATGGGTCGAAAGAAAAACACCGTGGGTGACCCATGGGTACCCACGACCAAAGCTTAGCTGAAGCTATACAGACCTAATTGAAATTTTAGACATGATAGCTGAACTCTCCGCTTGACTGAAAAGGCATAGCCGCGCATTATCTCTCTGGCAGTCATCTTACCCTATCAATCGTTTTGGCTTATTAGGGAATAGCAATTAGGAGTCGGTTATGATTAAGATCCATCTTTTGAGAGACCGTTGATAATCTTGTTCGTTGGCATCCCCGGAATAGAATAGATAATGGTATCGCTTATATGTACACCGTTAGATCTCCTCGCATATCAATGCCATTTCGTGACACCTATTTCTGCCTACTCAAATCTTCATTTCCCTCTATCACCATTGTCAAGCCCCACTTTTTGCTCATTTCTTTATTTGGTTTTGAGATATCTCCTACTGTCTCTATCCATGTTCATTGGCGGCGATTCACTATCAATTCCCTCGAAAGAGTACGCAAAGACGCGTCTGTTTCATTTTCTTGCCACCTTTTACCAGCATAAGACCCCCAAGTCTTTCTTTCAACATTACTCCGAACTTCCTCGAAAAGCTCTTCAAGTGATGGCCGCCATCGCTCTTCGGTTGCTAGACACCGCACTAAAAGGTTCCTAAGATCGGCATCCAAGTTGTCCAACCACTGTCTCTGTTTGTTAATGACAGCATTACTCGCTCCCCACCCCCTATTGAGTCCGTCCAGGTCTCTCGCGCGTGATTTTATGGTTCTTCTCACCCCGTTTATTGTTACTTCCATATCTTTAGTACCGCTCATCGTCGTGACAACTGCACCTCCCATCATGTTAACCATCACTTCGGCAACTCTAAGCATATTCTGTCGGACAGCTGATTCCTCCGTATATCTGTCCTAGCATTAGTATGAATCTTAGTGAACAGTACATATAGTATGTAACTTACGTAAAAGATTCAGTGGAATTGCTAGCCTGCCCAAAATCAATCAGTTTAAGAATAGGGGTTAATTGATGTGTAATCGAATCGAAATCCCCAAACATAACTATTAGACGACGTAAGCAGACAAGACATGTAGATATGGCATCACGTAGGCCCAAAAGCTTACTATTCCCAATATTTAAATCATTGTGCCTTATTGTAGACTTTCTTGCGCGGGCACCAGACGCGTCGCTTGGTAGCAGGTCTGGTTGAATCGAAGGTGCATTTGGGTTTCCTTCAGGGGGCCAAGCCATAGCGATTAGCATATGGCACACTATATTTGAGTTGTCAAACTCTTCCAAACTTAGGCAGGTATGATTTTGAGACTTACTACATAGGAAAAACCTCCAAAGCATTCGGTTGGGTAAAGGGTGGTCCCAGTCAACTCGTGTCGTTAATAAATCCCGTATTTGGCCATTTGGAATCCATTCTGTGAATAATGTTGGGCCTGGTAGAAAATCTAGTTTCAGGTCTTCTTTTTCATTTGGTAAGCGATATATTTGTTGAATATTCCGGGCTCCCCGGAGTCTCTGTACCAAAACCAGCTATTCTTGTCTCAAATGCGATGTACGTATGTACTAGACAAGAAGGTATATATACACGAACCTTTCTATTCTTTTCTTTGCCGGTGTCGGACCCCGTAAGCTTGCTGGCTGTAGTGATGGCTTTTGCGTCCGTTTTGGAGCCAGCGATGAACTGGTGTCATCTTTCACTCTTATCTCTACAGCAAACCCTCGAGCACCAGTTCCTAAGACTCTTTCGAATTTGAAGCTAGGTTGACCCTTGTCTTTGAAATAGGTCCTGACACGCTTAACTTCAGCAAGGTATCTTGGAGGAACTATATCTTGGCCGGGAAACTCCATTTGATGATGTTAGCCGTTCAGAATCAAACTGTTTGATACCTGCTAGGTACTAGGTAAGCGTAGTATTATCCAAAATGTTAAGCTTCTGTTCGTTTATTGTAGGTCCCGGTAATAATATTATCTAATAAACATAGACCATCTCCTTAATCGCCGGAAGCGGAAAAGGTCACGAATAATAGTAATAGATGTGGTTTCTTTATTCTAGGCATCTATTGTTTTTACAATTGCCAACCTATACATAGAATAAATCAAACAAAGCACTATTGTATTAATTCTCACACTTTATAAAGAAGTTTGGTATTTTCTTAGGTTGTTAGGTACGTATAGTCTCTCATACACTTAAACGTACTAAATCAATACATAACTAAGAAATAGGCAGTTAGATACCCGGGTGAGCACCTTGGCAGGTAGGTACTTACTTATATCTACACTATTGCAATGGTTCCCATTCAGAGTATACCGAGGTAGTATTAAATATATCGCGTGTGACTTACCAATATAGGTAGGTATCCGAGTACCAAATATCTTTTCATACATCTGCTTAACCCAACCCCTTTTTCTAAGCACTGCAGGTACGCCATTCAAGAGCAGTTCTCATCTAGGGATTTTCTAACCAAGCGTTATACCAACGTTTAATAATTTCTATTCAACTCCTTTCATATATTGACGTTGAATATAATCATAAAGAGTGTTGATTGTAATCATACCTATGCGATACGAAACAGTAGGTTAAAGAGTTTCGTATATATTGCAAGGTCACGGCCAACAGTATTTTTCTCCTTACATATACTGCTTTTTTGACAATTCAACCCTATTCCCAAACGACATAACGGCTAACTATGTCTTCAATTGAAACATATCCTGGAGCAAGACGGCGCACTTTTGGCGTTGAACTTGAACTTTTGGTCCCTTGGTTATGGGAAGATGAACCTGATCCCCACGTTGATCATGCAAGTCAGCTACCGCCAGTACTCCGGCTTCCACGAATTGTGAGCCGCATCGACTATGTAGAATATGCAGTTCCAAGACTTCCAATAAATCTGGAAGAAGCGTATTCTAAAGCAGATTACTTCGCAACCCGTGGTGTTAGGCAGATAATTTATAATAAGCTTCTCGACGTACTCACAATGTTATCGCTTCCTACGGAACTAATAAGCCAAGCAGCAAGTGATAGCCTATGGGGAGTTAAAAGTGACGGAAGCGTGGTATCGCACAGAGAAGAGTATAAGTGGGTAGGTACGGAGATGGTATCACCGGCCGAAAGAGCATCCAATGAATCATTCCACCTAATCTGTTTCGCTCTGAACGCACTAAAATCAAATTATAGGATTATGGTTAACGAAACGTGTGGACTACATGTACACGTAGGAGATGGCATTGAAAAGATGCCACTTGATCACATAAAACGTGTTGCTGGATTCTTCTGGGCCCCTGATCCTCTCCTCGCTTTCTTACATCCACCACATAGGAGAGCCAATCATTATTGAATGAGTATTCGAGAACGAAGCCATATGTCTCGAGGTGAAAAAGAGGATGAGACGAATACGCCAAAATTGAAGGGGAAAGCTAATGTCAAATATGGAAGTACGTATATTGGAGGTACAATATTGTTTGGGGAGTCACCTATAAGCTGGAGAGAGAGACATAACCAGGAACACGTCGTTGAACTTTATGAAGAGAGTCGAAAGACAAGCCGTTTCGAACCGTTCTTCGTGAGGAACCCTGCTGAAATTAAGGATCATAGAGATGAACCGACTCCCTTTCCATCACATACTAGTTTGTCTGATGATAATATGGAGGTGGACATTGCAGTTGAAAATTATGCCGCAACTAAGGGAGGCTGGGATGCCTTACCAAAAACTCCATATGCGTCGATACGGGAGCGCAAGACCCCTCGTTTCGCATATCGCGTATACAATCCTGAAAGATCTAACCTTGAGCTCAAAGCTGAACAGTTACAAATAAAAGCCACTGAGGACATTGGAATCTTTGCCAGAATTCAAGAGGTATGGTCCCAATGTTCTTCGGGTGCAATAGAGTGGCTGTTTGACACCGGTGAGAGACCTAATTATAACCTCGCTGCGTACTCATATGGTCGTCTCCGTTTTCCCAATCAGAGAGGGGGCACAATCGAATTTCGCGAAGCTGCAGGAACAGCCGATGGTGAATGGGCTGAAACGTGGGCTAGAATATGTGTAGGCCTGACGAACTTTGCTATCCATACTCCTGTGGAAGAATACCTAGATACTCTCTACAACATACACCGTGCAGCATACTAAGGCGCCCCGTATGATATTTTAGATCTACTAGACCAAGCAGGTTTATTTTCAGACGCTGTGTATGTCGAAAAAAGACTCCGTGAGAACAGAGAAGAATGGGGTTTGGAACTTATGCCCGCTTCGGAAAGCAGCCATTAATTTACTAAATATACCTTCTAGCGGCTGAAAGGGCGATGGGCCAAGTGGCTTACCTAGTAACATTAGCCCTATCCCTAATACTAATGAGGTATAGTTACAAGAAAGACAAGACTCAGGCAGGTAGGTAGCTACAAAGGAAGTAGCCGGTTCTCAAAAGCCACCCGTATCATATAAGTTAAATTCTAGCAGCCATCTCGTAATGACAGGGCGATGTCTTGAAGAAATTAATTTTAATCTATCTAGCATAGAGCAAGCAAGTTCAAAAATAGATCTAGAAGCTCGATTCTTTTCATCGTTTTCAGATTGGTATATTTGCCCAATACGGCGCTTACGTCATTTTTCGCGATATCATAATTAAAGTGGCAGACTACCTATGAAGGTCACACAGAAAACGTAGGCTTCATGAGCTGAAGAACGATGTATCATTTAATCAAGTGAGGCTAAATGCAACTAGTCTATCGTATTCTAGTAGTGAACCCCTGATCATACCGAAAGATTCCGGATGTATTCTTGTACTCAATAGGTAGCAGGAAGTGAAAGGTAAGTGGAAGTCTAGCAGGGCAAAAAGGTAAAGCTATGTACAGTAAATATAGCGTAACATGATAGACAAGAGTGCAAATCTACAGTAGACCCAAACATGACGTGAGTTCGTTTCTAAGCAAGAGAAGATACAAAGCTCGGAGGTAAAGACTGTGTAGGACGGATGTGAAATAACGACCGTATAACTCCTTAATTTGATGATAAAGGAAGGACCTGAGTGATTTCTGTGAGGTTGTTCAAGTTGTTAACTCCCAGAAAGCTCATACGAAAGTATGCCTGAGCGAAAGCCTAAAGAAGTATTAGTGGGGTCGTGGCCTTTGCTGAAGAAAGGGGTAACTTACAGGGGCCCAGAGGGATCCGCCATTTGCGCCAGCAAATGTATTGAACTGGGCCTGAGTCTGCGAGTAGGAAGAAAGACTCTTGTCACTGTGGAATATTAGGATGGTCTTGTTGTCCCCGGCAATGGTCTCTGAGTAAAATTTGGTGTCCCAGACGTTTGGCGTAGTATCTTGCGAAGCGTTGGTACGGCTCGTGGCGACAAACTTCTGTTTGGATGCAGTGTGAGCTCCAACAAGAGCGACCAAGTCATTAGCCGTGAATGTTTTAGCGGCGAAGAGGTTGACCAGATAGTCGGCATCTTGATACTGAAACGGAAGCTTTCCAGTGGGAGCTGCTTGGCTATCGTCCTTCCTACCGATGAAACTTATTATACGAGGTCCTCCAGGGCAAGATACCGTTGCAGTCACAGCGGCAATTTGTATCAAGTCGGCCTGTTATAATATTAGAAATAAATAAAATCAAAGAATTGATAGATATTTTGATACCATGCTGATTCCATGTCCCTTGTACTGGTTGTACCAATCCTTAGTCTTAGCGGCAATGTCTTCAAGTCCCAAATTATCTACACGAGACATCTCGTCGCTGAGGAGAAGGGAGCCATCGGCACCCCCATGGGTCGAGTCCTTATCCCATGCTGCAGCGTCATGGAATCCCTGACGGATTGCGCCTCGAGCCAGATCTGTGCAGCCTTCGCTGTCCGTAAAGGTTGCCTTCAGATCTTGGACGATATTATATCAGACGCATAATGTAGAACTCTTGCAGGAGTCAGATGTAAGATCGCCGGGAGGCTTGTACGTGCTACCATCTGCGACAGCACTTCCACCTTGAAGGATAGACTTGATAGTTGATCCCGACGGCGTTAAGTCACTGTCCTTGAGGGTCTTGAGGTCACCTAGTAACTCCGTAGATCTGCGTTGTATAGCAAAATCACGGCGAGACTGGATTTGAGCCATAGCACTGCCCATGCCGGGATATGCTAAGGCCTTAGAGGCGATGAGGCCGATCAATACGGTAGCGGTTTTCATCTCGACTAAGATGTATTGAAAGTGTATGTGTATCACAACTAGGGTAGTATTGCAGAGAGGTAATCAAGACGATTGTGCTTTTGCGGAAAAAATGCCAAGGAGAGGAGCATAAATAAAGAGGTACTAGGTAGATAACGAATGAATTTGTATTCTCAAGCATGCGACTGATGTAGAGAGAGCGTCAGGCCGATGGCTGCAGATATTCCTGTCGTCAAGTCGGAAGAGAGCAACCTAGAACAGCCATATTTATACAACAAAGCACAGCGTTCCGCCTCGAATTCCGACGGTACGAACTCGGCCGTGGGCGCTACTGCGATTGGCATAATTTTCAAGCAGGAGCACTATATGGTATCAACTTGACATATACCCAAGTCTGGATTAATGATAGAAAGGTGCATCCCACGACAGCGCCTCGTGGATCAAAAATCGCGAGACAAACCGCAAATATCGCGGCACAGGCGCAGATTACGACTTGAAATTTCCGCAAGCATATATGCGCTGCTTTGATGAAATTGTCCCTTTGCATCCCAATCCATGCCTCTGGGTGGCCATCACCGTACTATTAGACGCCGATTCTTACGTCGTGCATTTCGGATAGCGCTTTTCTGTCATTTCATGAGCAGAAAAAAGAAAGCATTGAGCCATTATTCGCGGCCATTTCTAGTGCCGCGATTCCGCAATGTACTTACGAACGCCATGGCTGCTCGTCGCTATTTTACCTGGGCACTCAGTCGGGTCCAGGGCTCAATAGAACCTTGCAATCCAATAAAAGCTTGGCAGGTATCTTCCTAGCTAGGCGGTCGTTAGTCGTACAAGCCCAATTAATAGGGCTGTTACCGGGATGCGTCGGTAGCCAGATCCAGCTGTCCCTTGATTCCCGTGTGACTTGAAGCAGCTTAAAGCAAATTCTTCCTCGTGGGCCACCTTTACCCGTCTGACCTCCAGGAGATAGTAACGTCAGTACTAAGTTCTGACAGCACACTTGCTGTGATTGGTTCCATGTGTGTAATTATAGCGTTGATCCAACCTTACTTACTAGTTTTATTGCACAGCATTTCGTGTTTCGGATGTCCGGTCTGTTGGGCGAATCCGTGTGGCTCGCGACGCTGACCAGGCGCCTTCTATCAACTGTGGCTAAATTATTATCGTAGGAAATCAACGCACCCGCGAATAAAATAGAGGTAGAGCGGGTTTAGTCATACGAGTTCGCTTTAGATTTACAGACCGAACGCTACCGAAAGAAAAAAAAAATAACAAACTACGCTTATCCATGAAGAAGCAAAGACTCCACTCAACCCATGTCTCAAAGTAGGTACCTATCTATCGTCATCAACTTCCAACCCCAATAATTAACTCACGGCTTTTCTTGTCATGTCCCTATTTCCTAGCATTTAGCAACTGCTGAGAAAATCTATGATCCGCTCCACTCTCATACGAATGGATTCTTCCGGATCAGTTCTCCAAATTCCCAAGCACATACCTAAGCGATCAATCAAGATATCGTCCTCAGGGTCTTCTGCTTCTGAAAGAAGTCTTTCTATCAGCGCGAAACGTAGGTTGTCCTCAACTCGGTGTTCCGTTTCAACCTTGTCTTGCGAGCAAAGTTCAAAGGCCAGAGATACGAAGCATTTCTTGTGGAATTGTTGCAATACAGCTCGCTTGAGTGACCTCCAGTTTTGGTCGCATGATGACTCGTCCTGGATGACCAACTGGATAAGATATATAATTTCTCCCGCAAATTTTCGGATATCCGCTGACGACGGGGGTTCAGAAGTTTCATGCCAGTGTTTCCCTTTGATTATTTCCAGTTTTATAGGAAGAAACTCCGAATAGTCACGAGAACCCTGGATCTTATCATGCCCCTGTAAATAAAGAATGTGTTTGAGGAACTCCACTAAAAGACTAATGTAGCCCGATTCGAAAAGTTCGTACGCTTTCGATGAAGAGGTATGCTGGTGAAACCCATTGTTTTCTATGACGGCGTGATCGTAGAATGTGCCAGATGGTAACATCGAAGCCTTTGCCACATTCAGCGTGAATGAGTGTATGAGATCGGCTGTTGCAGCAACCTCTTGCCAATCTCTGGTGGAGACTTTCTTGGTGCGTCGACGAGCCAATCGGATTGATACGCAAAATTGATAATCCTAGCTTTTTTGAAGTCGATGGGAAGAATGTCACGGAGTAGATGAATCTTTTCCAGGTCATGCGGCGGGTGACCATCGTTCGCAGAGGAATTATCGTTGATGATAGGCACTCCTTTCCACGTGTGCTCCGAATCGGCGCCTAAGCCGTGGACGGCGACGATTCTATGGACAGGTATTAGTGAGTGTTTCGTGCGAGAGTAGGGATACTCACTCGAATTCGGCATCTTTTGGGTTAACAATGATGTCGATTCCATCGTGATGAGGCTTTTGACTGCGTCGCTGGATCTTGTCGATAGTTGAAGGGAGTAATATGTAGCCGAACAGAAGAAATATATCTAAAAGTGTAACGATTATCGTAGATACAGTGGGAGGCGTCATCTTGAGCTATAATTCTCTATAATTTTGATGACTAGGTGGTTTTCAAGAAGAGGATATGGGACAAAAGTAGAAGAGGAAGCCAACGTAGAAGAGGAAAGAAGATAGCATGGTAGCAATGACCGACGCCACGTTCCGTCTAGATCTAATCAGCTTCTGGCGCCAGCCGCCATGGTTCTATAAAATCCCGCCCAGGCCATCGAGTACTAGGTACAAGAGCGAGCCTGCCTGTCAATATCCTATTATTAGCTCACGCGAATCTAATGCTCCTAGCCGCTTGTTTCTTGAGGCTTTCTCGTATTTTTCAAGTTCGTGGCCTATTTATACTAGAGGTAAGCATCCTATACCATGTGCAGACCGATCAAAACGAACCCTCTTCGGTTTCAAGGGGGTGTGAGCAACTGCCTGTCGTAAAGACAGTAACTCTATTTGGACGGTGATCAAGATGCTCTCTGATTGGCACATGAGAGTATAGATAGTGGCGAAGCGGGTGACAGAAGCACGGAAATGAACCCCTCAGTCAGCGATGTATCAATCCTGCATTTTACGTAGCTCGCTTAGGTTGCATTTCGTATCTGCAATCTTCTTGTCGACTATGGTTAGAAGCAAGGCAAATCACTTCGGATTTTAAACGCTTACATCTCGCAGTGGCGTCGACATTTGTATTGGGTATACTTTTTGGAACCTAATAGATAAGGCCAATGTCGCGGTCTTGTCAAGAAGTCCTATAGCAATCAGAAAAGCCCCAAGTACTAGAACAACTAAGCTGAAAAATTAGCGACATTCTAGATCCCCCTGAAAAATGACCCAAGGACTCGCATGACGTATGAATTGGACACACTAAGCACCTGGGTGATGAATAAACTTATCTGCGGGCTTGTGCTCGACTCAGATGTTGTCGAGGAGGGACCCGGTACGGGCTCGCGGACTCCGCCTAGGACCTTATGACTATCTAGCACACTACAGGTAGGCAACGGCGATCAACAGGGTACAACTCTCCTATATGTAGCCTTTGTATCAGCGCCCCCAAGCTTTTTGAGACCCTAGCAACCGATGACTATCGGCTTCTCGAGGGGGTTCGCCTCTGTATGGTGGGAGCCGAGTTTCTCCGATGCTGCGGAAGAGATAGCGTCGTTCGCGCCCGCTGAAGTGCTGTAATTTAGACTTAATAGGCTGGGGCTCGAATAAGTCACTTGAATCGTATTCTTGCTTCTCCAGGAATATTGAGAAGACTTTCTTGTGCATTTCATACTTTCTCTGCTCAATAAAGTAGGCCACGGGACTCTCGATGCGTAGCGGAGATATGAATTGCAGCATGTGAAAATATGTGGTCACAATCCCGGGGATTGTCAAACGATCGATGCCGGAGCAGCGCCGCAATACGCCTCGCCGTGAGACCCGAATGGCAGGCCGCAGAACGCAGGTCCGCTCCGGTTTATAAGGCGATTCCTACGATTCAATTGAAGTTCGCGGTG